>CM050404.1:132413619-133013619 GCA_027580255.1 Therioaphis trifolii
AAATTTCGATATTCTAAGTGAAATTGTTCGTACGAATCCAATGATGTTCTCATGAAGTTTCGAGTGGAAATTTGTAAAATGATACAATAACAAGACATTAACCAAATATGATTATTAATCGTTTTTCGTCAGAAATACATAAAAATGACCTTAAATGCAATGTCTGTTTAATTCAACTTTCGATATTTTTATTGAAGTTATTCATACGTATATAATGATGTTCTCATGAAGTTTCGAGTGAAAATCTGTAAAATGATACAATAACTAGACATTAAAAAACATACGATTTTTAATCGTTTTTCGTCAGAAATACATAAAAATGACCTTAAATGCAATGTCTGTTTAATTCAAATTTCGATATTCTAAGTGAAAATGTTCAAACGAATATAATGATGTTCTCATGAAGTTTCGAGTGGAAATTTGTAAAATGATACAATAACAAGACATTAAAAAACATGCGATTTTTAATCGTTTTTCGTCAGAAATACATAAAAATGACCTTAAATGCAATGTCTGTTTAATTCAAATTTCGATATTCTAAGTGAAAATTTTCAAACGAATATAATGATGTTCTCATGAAGTTTCGAGTGAAAATCTGTAAAATGATACAATAACTAGACATTAAAAAACATGCGATTTTTAATCGTTTTTCGTCAGAAATACATAAAAATGACCTTAAATGCAAAGTCTGTTTAATTCAAATTTCGATATTCTAAGTGAAAATGTTCATATGAATATAATGATGTTCTCGTGAAGTTTCGAGTGAAAATCTGCAAAATGATACAATATCTAGACATTGAAAAACATACGATTTTTAATCGTTTTTCGTCAGAAAAACTTAAAAATGACCTTAAATGCAATGTCTGTTTAATTCAAATTTCGATATTTTTATTGAAGTTGTTCATACGAATATAATGATGTTCTCGTGAAGTTTCGAGTGAAAATCTGTAAAATGATACAATAACTAGACATTAAAAAACATACGATTTTTAATCTTTTTTCGTCAGAAAAACTTAAAAATGACCTTAAATGCAATGTCTGTTTAATTCAAATTTCGATATTTTTATTGAAGTTATTCATACGTATATAATGATGTTCTCATGAAGTTTCGAGTGAAAATCTGTAAAATGATACAATAACTAGACATTAAAAAACATACGATTTTTAATATTTTTCGTCAGAAAAACTTAAAAATGACCTTAAATGCAATGTCTGTTTAATTCAAATTTCGATATTCTAAGTGAAATTGTTCGTACGAATCCAATGATGTTCTCATGAAGTTTCGAGTGAAAGTCTGTAAAATGATGCAATAACTAGACATTAAAAAAAATGAGATTTTTAATCATTTTCGTCAGAAATACATAAAAATGATTTTAAATGCAATGTCTGTTTAATTCAAATATCGATATTCTAAGTGAAATTGTTCATATGAATATAATGATGTTCTCGTGAAGTTTCGAGTGAAAATCTGTAAAATGATACAATAACTAGACATTAAAAAACATACGATTTTTAACCTTTTTTCGTCAGAAAAACTTAAAAATGACCTTAAATGCAATGTCTATTTAATTCAAATTTCGATATTCTAAGTGAAATTGTTCATATTATAAAATGATGTTCTAATGAAGTTTTGAGTGGTGAGTTATAATAATTTATTAAAGTGTGTATAAAAAAAATTCCTGACTAACGATTTTTGAACTTTTGTTAGGATAATTAGGTAGGTATATGAGTAAGGTCATATTAAATTTTCAGAACTTTTTGTCAAATATTTAAAATTATAATACATAAAAACTTTCAAACAATTTGGTAAATTAAAAGTTGTATATTTAAGTCAAATTGCTATAATTTTTCTGAAAATTTTGTCCAATATAAAAAAGTATGTATTTGATATTGGATAAAATTTTCAAGTTTCTAGCTTCAATACTTTTTGATTTATGACTAAATACCTATAATCTGAACAGTGAAAATCTCGTTTACGGCGGAATCTTACCGATTTTACCGTTTTTACTCAGTTTTTCGATCGTTATTCTTGATTACTGGAAAAACTATGGAGATTTTGGAAAAATGACCTCTTTAAAGTACCATCTCAGTTCAATTTTGAATCTAAAGAGTTGCTGGACAAAACTTTTGGACAAGGATTTCTATACGAAAAAGTGTTTACAGGAAAAAAAAAAAAATAAAATAAACATCATTGTAAAACCATAAGATCCTTCGCTTCACTCAGAATCTAAAATATATAACTACAAAATGAAAAATTGGTTAGATAAAATTTATTTTGCGAGCTTTTTCTTGGGCAAAATCAGTTAATAAATTTTTAAACTCCAGATTTTCCATTACTTCTTTTTCAATAGAGATTGTAGCAAGATCACTTAACCTTTCTTGATTCATAGAAGACCTCAAATAGTTTTTAATTATTTTTAATTTGGAAAAGCTCCGTTCACCAGATGCGACCGACACAGGCATAGTTAAAATAATGCGAAGTGCTACAGCTACATTTGGTACAAAATTGTTATTATTTACAATAAACTGTAACACTTCTAATGGAGTACTGTTGGGTTTTAATAACTCGGATATTGCTACTAACTCATCTGTCATTTCTATGGCATCAATATCTGATTTACTAACATTTTCATTTTCTGATAGTAGCAATTGAAGATCCATACAATTTTTCACAATATTATCTTTCGTTATACTTTTTAGACTACTTATGTCATACAAAAATTTAAAATTATCGCAGTGGTTATGTAATTGTTCAAATCGTTCTTCGAGAGAATTGAGAGCTACGTCTAATATATAAAAATATAATTCAACTTTAAATTTGGTTTTTAAATTAATTATGGGTTCATCTGGTTGTTCATAAGAAAAGAACACTGTTTTCTTTTTTCGTGGGCGTATAGAAGTTTGTTGCGTGAAAGAAGCCTCAATATCCAATTCAAGAGCTATGGTTTCGGCATCTTTTAAAAATTTATTAAAACTCTCATCACATCGAATTATTTAAAAAAAATTAATAGTTTCAGATAAAATATTTTCTGCGCCAGATATATCTAATGTTATTTTCTGTAACACTTTACTTGCTAGATTTATTTGATTTAAAATTGAGTGCCAAATTACAACGCAACACACAAAGTTAAAATTTTTTATTTTTTTGGCTAAAGATTCAGCTTCTAATCGGGTAATTTGATCAAAAGATATATCCTGACTTATTTCATATAATGCATCAAATATTTCACCTGTTTGATATCTGAATGGTCTAATTGCATCTATTCTACTCTCCCATCTAGTTTCACTTAATGGCTTTAAAGTTAGTTGTGTTATATGTTTTTTTAAAACAGCCCATCGACGAGTAGAACCACTTAAAAATACAAATATGGCTTGAATTTGAATAAAAAATTTGCTTACTTCAATTGATGATTTAGCAGTATCATTTACAACTAAATTTAGTGTATGAGCATGACATGGTACAAAAAAAGCACGACTATTTATATCTAAAATTTTTTTTTGTACACCAGAATGACGACCTTTCATATTTGAGCCATTATCATAACCTTGCCCTCGCATATCCTGTATTGGAATTTTATTTGTTCTTAATTCTGACAATATTGCATTTGTAAGTTCCTGACCAGTGGTAATATTAACCGGAATAAATCCAAGAAAATGTTCACAAATATCTACTTTTTTTGTATCTCGGTTAATATCAACAAACCGTATAGTTATTGACATTTGTTCTACTCTACTTTTATCAGGAGTACAATCTACAATTATTGAATAATACTTAGCATTTTTTAACTTTTCAAAGATTTTATTTTTAATTGCTCGAGAAAGTAAATGTATAATTTCATTTTGAATCCCCTTACCTAGATAATGATTATGAATCTCCTTATTTTGAATTCGTCGAACATGTTCTGATAAAACACTATCAAATTTTGCCAGCAGCTGTACTAGTCCGAGAAAATTGCCATTATTGTTTTCATAAAGAACATCGTTTGTGCCTCGAAAAGGTAAACATTGTTTACCAAGAAATTCAATGATTGCCATTAAACGCTCAAGTACATTTTGCCAATGTCGAGTTTCACTATTTAATACACGTTGATGGGCAGCATCTATGGTTTGATTGCTATTTAATCTAGCAGAGAGTTCCATCCATTTTTTTAAAGAATTAAAATGTATTTTGCTTGTTTCATGTTCTTTAACTATATTGTGCACGTTTTTCCAATCATTACAGCCAAATTTAGTTAGTGCATAATTTTCACTACTAAATATTTTACAACAAAAACAATACACAACATCATTTTTAACAGAATAAATTAACCAAGTACGTTCTATAACTTCACCATTTTTTAATGCTTTACTTAAAATTGAAATGGGAAACCGTCGATTTAACGCATCTCTAGGATATTTGAAATCTTTACTTGGTTTAATGGGACCTGTTTTTACTATTTGAAGTCGTAATGAATCTGAAAAAATCTCTGGCCATGTCCCGGGGTCTGATATATTATTTTCATTTTCATTAGATTTAAAACTCGCTTTTTCCTCCAAAGTTGTGTTAATTTCATTATTGAAAATGTCAATATTATCGGAAATATGTTCTGAGTTACCAACTTCTTTTAAACTGTCAGTAACTTCTAAGGTTTTTGGTTCTTCTGAAATATTGTTAGAATGTGTTTCTGGATTATTTAAAACTTCACTATTCTTTTTCAAATATTTTTCAAAGGAACCAGAGTTTTTTTTAATTTCTTCATCACGTTTTAATTTTTGTTTTCGATATGCAGCTCCTGATAACCGTATACGTTTTTGCTCTGACATATTCAATAAATATTAATGTGATAATCCAACAAAATTAACACCAATTTAGTGTTGCAGTTATAAATTATTTATTTTGATTTATGCGAAAAAATAAAAATTGTACTCGTTCACGCAATTGATCCACTATCACTATCACTCTACAGCAAAAACTATTTACGTGTCAGGCGAGCGGCTGAAAGTTCGGGACTAAATGCCGTTGAGTCATTGAACGTTGTTTTCCAACTACCTAGATAATAATAATTCTAAACTCGATAAGAACGTGCATTCGTCTGTGGTCGACTATCGCATGTATCGTTATCGCCGTTCTATTTATAATAATTAAGATTCAGTATTACAATAATTTTGGTGCGTTCTCGGTAAAGGAAGTATCAATAGTATATTATTATTAGTTATTACTTAATACTTATTACGTATTTATTTTTGTATATTTTGATCAATGAACATAAAATTCAGCAATCAGCATACTATATTATATTATAATAATTAAATCACTTTGGTTCATTCTAAATTTGCCGCCCCCACACTAGTGCCGCCCTAGGCGGCTGCCTATTTTGCTACCACATTGAGCCGGCCCTGAGTCTGATTTATTTTTATTGTGACAATATATATCAAAAATACGTATGGTTTGGGCTATGTCATTTTTGAGTTTGCAATTATTCGATTACATGAATTAACAGTTCTGAAACAAATAAACAAAAAACCAAACTGATTAACTTATGTTTAAAATATAAAAACAAAAAATATTCATGACTTACAAACTTATCATAAACACACCAAGCAAGTTAATAATAAATGTATACATATAAAAACTGTTTTATTCTACTTTATACGTGATACTATTTTAAAAATAAAATAAAAGGCGTTCCTGTAACAAGTGTGATTTGAGTTCAAAATAGGGTAAATTAATCATAAGAAATAATATTATTTAAATAATACGAAGAAACTGTAACAATTTTCAATTACTAAACTACTTATCACGTATTTTGAATGATGACAACTTTTTTTGTATAGGTAATAGTTTCAATATAACTACGATAAAAAAAAAATTGTTGATTTAAAACTACATTATTTATAATATAAAATAGCTTATGTTACTTATAACTTATTAGTTATAAGCTATTTTATAATTAACAAATGCTTCACACATTATTTACTTTAAATTTAAATTCCTTATTTGTTTATGTTGTTCCGTTTTATTTATCTTTTTAGATTATTAAATCAAGACACTAAAAAATTATCAACCTTGTTTTATTTTTCGGTTACACTTTAAAAATCGAGATAATTAACTAAAACGTTCTTAACTTTTATCGTTTTGTTTTAAGCGAACAACACGTCCTATAGTAGAACTAGTATAATTCGATATTGAAAATTATAATCAATTAGCATGTCGTTTAGATGATTTCTACCTGATTTTGTTTTTACCTAGCGAATTCTAAATCAAACAAATGGTAATAGTATTACTCACCATCAATTGGCTGGTGGCTGGGACGGCCTTGGCGACGGTGTTGACGGCCTTGGCAGATTGGACTTGTCCCACGACAACGATGTTCATGGATACCTTTTCAGCGCCCATTTTTGGTTTTGATTGGTTTTTGTTTGGGATAAAGTGAAGACTATAAAAAACATAAAAAACCAAATTAATCATTAAATTGACGTTCACGTGGTAGACACGTTAAAGAATTACGCTAGGTATGACGTTTCGTACTCACCGAGAAATCAAATTGCACAAAAATTGCGTTATGCTAGAATCGAAATCTCGAGACGGTATTTATACTTCCATGACGGACGATCAAACCGAAACGGCCGAGTGGCGTGATATGTGCATTGCGGCGATTATTCGTTCACAAACATTATCACGAAATGACATTAAACACCCCGTGCAATGCACATATCATGTATGATGTTTTTTAATTTTGTTTATTATGTGTATTTAATTTATGGTGGATATTACCGTATCAGTGGGAATAACAGTTTGTTTTTCTACCACATCTACTGCGTCTGTATTACTTTACGTCATAATTAAATTGAAATTGCAATTGACGATTTCGTGAAAAAATTAAAAAAATATTTCTACGTATCTATGCTGAAGAGTCATTTTTTAAAAAAAAAAACATATTTTTGTAAATATTTTTTATAAACAATACGCGGAAATCGTTTACACAAAGTGATCAAATCGAGGCACTTCTGTGTGATAATATAAAGACACCTGTAAACTCTTTTATATTATTATAAACTTAAAAATATTAAATTTACGAAGAATATTTCTAATGTGACTAAAATGTATCATGGACTATCGGCAATCCCATATTTCGTGTTCCTAAATCATTTCAACTCCATTATATGTATCCGGCACAGCGAACGTAAAATCGGTCTTCCGTTACACTGTATACAGTATACAATGTATAGGATACATAATATGTACATGGTCACCAGTCGCTTATATCATACTATTTTTTTTTTCATCTAGAGCTTTAAAAATGCAAAAATTAGTGTAATGAGCTGCATGAAAATTTAATGAATCAAAAATGTATAGAGAAAATATCTTCTGTAGTTGATGTTTTAGATAGAATTTATTAATTATGATAATAACTTTTCAATTACATTCGGTTAAAATGAATTATGATCATCTAAGTTAACCAATTTAATTTCAATCGAAAATTAAAAGTTTTCTTCGATAAATCTTTTCAGTTTTCTTGCGATTTGAATGTTTCAAATTTCACACCTCATCGATATATTTTTTCCATCCTGTGGTGACATTTATTTTCAAATTTTGCTTTCATTACCTATTATTTTTTTCAAAAATAGAATACAGAAGAATTTGATATTCACAACAAGGATATTTGTTTTAAATTGTTTTAATTTTTAGATTCTGAGTGAAGCGAAGGATCTTATGGTTTTACAATGATGTTTATTATTTTTTTTTTTTTTTATTTTTTTTTTTCTGTAAACACTTTTTCGTATAGAAATCCTTGTCCAAAAGTTTCGTCCAGCAACTTTTTAGATTCGAAATTGAACTGAGATGGTACTTTAAAGAGGTCATTTTTCCAAAATCTCCATATTTTTTCCAGTAATCAAAAATAACGATCGAAAAACTGAGTAAAAATGGTAAAATCGGTAAAAATCCGCCGTAAACGAGATTTTCACTGTTCAGATTTTAGGTATTTAGTCATAAATCGAAAAGTATTGAAGCTAGAAACTTGAAAATTTTATCCAATATCAAATACATACTTTTTTATATTGGACAAAATTTTCAGAACAATTAAAGCACTTTTGACTTAAATATAGAACTTTTAATTTACCAAATTGTTTGAAAGTTTTTATGTAATATAATTTTAAATATTTGACAAAAAGTTCTGAAAATTTAATATGACCTTACTCATATACCTACCTAATTATCCTAACAAAAGTTCAAAAATCGTTAGTCAGGATTTTTTTTTATACAAACTTTAATAAATTATTATACGATTTTTTTCGATATTGTCTGATTTCTTTTAAGTTTATTTCTAATGAGTTATAATTGTTATGACAATTGAAGTTTAAATGAGTTAATCTAATTGAATATTTTATGAGGGTTTAATTACAAAAAAACTCACCAAAAATTATACAAATAACCGTAGAATACGTAAACAGTATTTAAATAATAATATATTATATTACACTAAAACTTAGCTCAGAATCGTTTTATACTAAAGAAATGAGTCATCATTTCTTTAAAACTTAATACATTCATCACCAATATCTTGTCCGAGGACCGAAGGGACGAGAACGAACTTGTACCACCATTATCTCACTTATTTTTTACGTGTACTTGTATGGGTGTGTGTTTTTATTGAATTCTATTATTTGGTCACGTGAGTCACAACATCGTTCAAATTCATCTCAATGAAAACTCGGTTTTCAATTTTTCAGCAATTTAGTGTCACTTTCGAAACGTCAAATGAAACACCGTGTCACCCTGAGCCGAATTAAGTGTCGGGTTAGACGAGTATTCGTCACTTGTGTTTTCTTCGTCACGACACGATTTTTCATTTGTGACACAACGAATTTGTAACCTAACTAAGCCCATACGTTTGCTCGTCAATTACATACAACTTATCTGCATATACTCGTAACTATACCAATTTCGATATACTTACGGGCGGCCCGATCGATATCGAATACGAATCGATACGATGTCACTTGTTTCGCAGTCAGTGGCGTCACGAAAATTTTACCTATAGGGGCAAATATCAAAGCTACCCATCCACCCACACATAGATACAATTTCAAAACATGCCTTAACATATCTTTTGTTCACTAGGACATAAATATTGGTAAAATGTTACTATATAAAATTGTGTCAAAATAATCCAACAGGGTAATGAACAATAGGTAGGTACATGTTTGATTACAAGGCTATATTTTAACAAATGTACCGTTAAAATGTAATATTTTAGTAAAATATCATTTAAGATTATCAAATAAAGTTTAAAAAAAAATACAATACAGCATGCGTTTCTCCATCCCGATATGATATTACACTGCTTACTAGAATGAATCAGTAAAATATACCCATTGGCCAAGTCTCAATTCTATCAGACTGATTAAAACTTAAATATAACTTATTTTATGATGATGGTTTTCATAAAATAATTTAACAGCCAGACAAAATATTACCACCTACCGAAACTATATTTGGGGCAACTGCCCCAAAAATATATTTTGTTCGTAACGCCACTGTCCGCAGTCACCGAACGCAATACCGAGACTATACGTATTTCCGCGTTACGCACAATATATTTTCTTATTACTATTTAGGTACAACTTTTTTAAATATATTATATATATATTTTTTATTTTTCGTATTATTATAACTATTTGTAACTTTAATATAATAATAAAAATATTATTATTTTACACGCGTATGTAGTGCGTTACCTCAACACTCACACACCGTCTCAAATTGGCTACCCGGCGGGAATCGAACCCCGGTCTCCCGCGTGACAGGTGAGGATACTTACCACTATACTACCGAGGAATTCGTACTATTATTTTTACACGGTGTTTTCCGATTTATTATTACATCGTGCCATATGATCGTATGACTCGGCGTTCCGAGCTTTGTGCGATATCGATGTCCTTTAAGATAGAATTTTGCTGCGTTTTTATTTATAAATCATTTTTTCGCGCACTCAAACTATTCTTGTTCAATATTACTTAGAATTGTGTTTAAGTCGAGTTACGAATCGTATTATTATAGTGAGCGTGAAGAATTTTAATACGAGAATTTGATGAAGCGAAAATCTTTACGAATATTTTTTAATTGGAATGGATTTTTCTTGCTATTATTCAAATAGGTACTTTTAACTTGAAATTTGAAAATTGCATTTATTGTTTATAATAAGGTTTTTCGTTTTGAAAATAACTAGTTGATACTAAAATAAATTATTAGCAGAGTTTCGTTCAAAATCGTTTTGTGAAAACAATGATTTATCGTTGATTGAAAATTTAAAATGAAATAATACTATGTGTGTTGTTCACTTACCGTAAAAGTAGCAAATCTAAAGTTGTTCACATCATTCACCTTTGTATTGTTTAAGAAGAGAAGAATACCAATGGCACGACGTGTGTCCGGCTTGATCATGTGATAAAACAATTCACCTTGTATTTATTGCTTGATTTACTATCTATGATAAGAATGTTTACACTTTCCCATACACCTATATTGTGTACCGTATATTCGAGTATAACATAATTAGATTACCTACACAAGAATAGCATATTATTGGTGTATTGAAAATAAAATATTTCCATTTATTTTATACTTATACACACGTTATTTCATAAATTCTTATTATTATCTTTCTAGTTTTAAATAATTGAATATAAAGAATTCAATTATACATTTTTCAAATGAAATTTCTCATAAAATATTTAACAGCTATTTAAATTAAGCTTGAGTGACCTTTAAAAACTCTCATTTATATACTTAAACACAAAATCACAAAAATGAAGATATAGCATATTATTTTTGATTTTTTTCTCATCAAGTAAATATGCACTTATTACTTTTCATTCATCGAGCCATTGACTGTTTCTAAAAGAGAAAAATGATTTTAACTCCTTGATATTTAGTTGATGAACATACATACAAATGCATTTATTATGTATATAATTGGTTATACTGACCATTTAAATAAAATATATTCATAATATTATTTTACGACAATAGTAATAAAATATTTTTCAACAACTTTTAAATTTTCTCACAACACTTAACCGTACTACCAATAATATTGTCATAATTATAGAATAATTTAGTTTTGAAAAAAGAACTCAATTTGTTTTTTAAATTTCATTATAAATCTCAAAATAAAAATAAAAATAATTCTATTTCACCGTGTACAATTATTATCATATGCCTCATATTTTTTGGTGTTTACCGATACCAATAAGTACTAAAATACATTTCAATATTTATAGAAACTAGGTAGTTTGTTTTGAAATAAATGAAAAATAAAAATGAGTTAAAAACGAAAAATGTTGATTTATTTCATCTTTGTCAATACATATTCAGTGTATATATTGTTTGGGCTATGGCATTTTTGAGTTTTTTGATTAATAGACTACACGAGTTAACAGTTCTGAAACAAATAAACAAAAAATAATTTATGAGTTTATGTTAAATTAGTATTTAATCACAACATTAATACAATATACAATACAAAATGACACATAAATCAATTTAATGATGTAATATCTATACTAAAAGCGTATAGCGTCTGCTGCACAACTGCTACAGAAGCGTTTATGTGCATCGTATTCTAATGTGGCCATAGTATAACGATAATAGATAACTTGATTTCAGAGGTTAACAAATATGATAGCCAGATAGATATATTTGTATGGATACTATCAAATAATACATTTAGTTTATTATTTTCATTTATACTGATCGTTTTTTATTTGTTAGTTCCTTTATTTAAAACCTTGCGGTATCAAGTATATTAAGAAGAAATCATAATGACGACAATAATAATAATTGTAACATCAATTATTACATTTTTCTATAAAAATATTAAGTAAAAACGAAAAAGATCAATATTTTCAAAATTATAGCCGATAAAACTCATAATCGGATTTTGGTAGCTACGATTAAAACAAACAAAAAAAAAACAAATACAAAATTTAGAAAGACTTTTTATTTAAAGAATTTTTTATTAGTTGTATATAATAAGTGTGATTTTATAAGTATTTAATTTGAGTTCATCAAATAGTTATAAATTGGCCATAAGACATAATAGTGTTTAATGTGAAGAATAAATTTTTATAATTTTATACAACTAAACTAAAAAATAATTCATGATAAATTATTAATAATTAGGAAAATACTTATCATGCATTATTAATCATGACCAAGTTATTTTGTATTGGTTTTAATGGTATAAAAGTTACAAACAATTTTTCAGTTAAAAGGATAAATTTCTGATGAGTTGTATTCTATATCACAAATGCTTCACTACGTTATTAACTTTTAATTTAAATGTCTTATGAATTCGTTTAATATTGAACTGTTTAATTTATTATTTTTATTTAAATAATACGAGACAATGAAATATTATTAACTTTGTTTTATTTTCTGGATACATTTAAAAATTGAGATGATTAATTAAAATTGTATTATACTTTCATGCTTTGTTTTAAGCATATAACACGTCTTATAGCAGGAATAATGTTATTTGATTTTGGAAATTATAATCAATGATCATGTCATTCTTAGTTTTTAGAAAATTCGTACACATTTTTTTTTTATCTAGTGAATTTAATACCGAAAAAAATGTTAATATCACTCACCATCAATTGGCTGGTGGCTGGGGTGGCCTTGGCGATGGTGTTGGCGACCTTGGCAGATTGGACTTGTCCGACGACGACGATGTTCATGGATACCTTTTCAGCGCCCATTTTTGGTTTTGGTTGGAGTAAAGTGAAGACTGAAATAATATAAAAAAATAAATAAATAAATAAAATGAATAATAATATTGACCGCCACGCGATCAACACGTTAATGTACTCGTATTACACTAGGGATGACGTTTCGTACTCACCGAGAAATAAAATTGCACAAAAAATTGCGTTATGCTCGAATCGATGTCTCGAGCCGGTATTTATACGCTCACGGCGGACGATCGAGCCGGGGACGGCCGAGTGGCGTGATTTTGGCGGCGCGGTGATCGTTCGTTTACAAACAATATCACGCGATGACGTTATAACGTTCGTGCCATAGATCAAAATACGTACACAATATTTTGTTAATTAACCTGCGTTAGATATGACTGCGTTGCGTTCGATTTGCTTCCGTGAATAACGGCTTGTCTTCCTACCACCTTATTTGTGTCGATTCGCGTACTTTTGAATTTAAATCACGATTCACGGTTTGAAAAATAGACAAAAAATGTTTCCACGTACTTACGTATTTGATTGGATTTTTTTTTTCAAAAATTTGGTATATTTTCGTATACCCCAATAAATTGCGTAAAAAAAAATGACTGCTCAGTGTATGATGTTATAATAAAATCTGTAAACTCTTGGTTTTTGATGTGAAAAACACGTCGCAGTGATCCAATAAGTTCCTGTGATATAAAATTACATATTTGTGAATTTCCACCAAATTTTTCTTTAATATTTTTTTATTGTTTCTACAGTGATAGCAATGCAACTTTTTTTTCTTGATTTACGGGTTGATCGTTGGTTTACAAACGGTATCACGCGATTTCGTAACACCTGTTTCGTCGTGTAATAAATATTATATTATTATGCTTATTGTTTGTGTTAAATGTACGGTAGACACTATCTTGTTCCCAGGGACGGATTGGGCGGACGGGAAGCCGGGATATTTCCCGGTGGGCGGCCGGTGCCGTCGAGTAATACATTTTTTTTTACGATAGGTTCCTAATAATTAAATAGCAATATGATAATGCTTTTAATTAATATTGTAATGTGAATTACAAAGTATTTATTTCATACGTCATTGATTACATTTGTCGTATTGATAGTGATACAATTTTTAAACGTCAAAAGCTAATATTAACTTGCGGCTAAATTTAAGATATCTTGAATCGTGGCTAGTTAAATATAAATTTTGGGTGCTCTGTGCTCATAGATATCTGCCCTAGTAACAACTGTTTATAATGACTGAGATGAAATAATAAACTAAAATAAAAATAACAAATCTAACGGCCACTTGTGGACATATAGGCCGTTACACCTTATCATTGTTACTTTTGTTGATGACATAGTAGTGGAAAATGATTTTCCTGAGATTCGAAAAAGAAAAAAAAAATTGGATGGTAAGACATCATAATATGATCAAATTATAATAGAACCTGTTCAAAATTTTAAAGTGGAAGTTTATGATGTGATTTTAGATATAATTTTCACAGAAATCAAAGATAGATTTACTGGAAATGAGATACTTTATAGTGACTTATCTTTTCCAGTATATCCCAGTAATTTTAGCGATATAATTAATGAAGGCTTTCCAGGTACTGCATTAAATGCACTAGGTGAAAAACTTATAATTTTTTATGAAGACTTTTATATGGCTGAATTGAAAAAAAGAATTAATTAATTTTGCGAAAAACTGGGATCAATTTAAAAAAACTCCTACAATTTAATTAAAAACTAGAAGATGACGACTATGGAGAAACTAGGAAAAATACTAATGAACATATAAATTTAAGTGACAAAACGTTGAAATCAAATGCGTGTATTGTATGAAATGTGCTGTTTGCGGCCATCACGTATTGATGAAATATAATATATTAATATGTTTAGTGATGCTTATTGGGACTGGC
The DNA here is from genome assembly GCA_027580255.1 of Therioaphis trifolii. NCBI lineage: Eukaryota > Metazoa > Arthropoda > Insecta > Hemiptera > Aphididae > Therioaphis > Therioaphis trifolii. The sequence continues at coordinate 132,428,256 of CM050404.1, forward strand.
TTACGAATACCTTCTAACACTACCTTCAACTCAGGTAAAAAAAAAGACTATTAATATTATACTTCGGTTATAAATCAAATTTTATTAAAAATAGTTAAACATGAATACCTACCTATAATATGTACATATATTTTTATTGAAAATTAAAACAATTTCCACCTTAAGGTTTATAAAGAACAGGCTAAGAAGTACACTTTCTGATTCAAAACTGGAGGCATTTATGTTATTGCCAATAGAAAGAGATCAACTTCCTAACTTAGACACTGGTGAATTATAAATAAAAAAGCAACAAACACAAATTTATTATCAAAAGAACTTTTACACTAAAAAAATATTTTTAACTTGACAATTTAATTTAAATATATGAACAGATTTTTTTTTTATTTATTAATATTAAATTATTAATTCACTGAATGATGACGACTAATAGCTGGAAAAATTAGTTACCATTTATATTTTAATTGTACTACTTTTAATTGTAAGTTAAAGTTTACCATAATATATATTATTAATTTGATAAATGTATTATTCAATTTGTAATAGTCATTACAGTCATGCATTAGCACAACTAGCCATAAAATCTTGCGGGGTTTAAGTCCCACTATGATATTTGATAAAAATAACAAGTGGAGGTTTCACTTCCAACCCTCCTAGCCACAATTTAAAACATTTTAGGGGACTAAAATCAACTTAGGGGCTTAGCTCTCCATGCCCCTCCTAGTTACGACAGTTAAGTCATGAAAAAATAACGCAAGAGGTGGGCCCCTAACATGTTGAATTTCCCGGGCCTAATTCCAATCCCAATCCGTCCCTGGTTGTTCCCATTGACATTGACAGAAATCAGCATGTCTCTTATCTAGGGTTGTAAAATTTCATGAAATTTATTTTCTATTTTATTTATTCATTTCCATGAAAAATGTATTTTTTTATTTCCAAATGAACATTTTTAAAAGTTGGTTTATTGTATGAAATAAAGAAAATATGTAACATAGTTACATACTACATACATAATAATACACAAATATAGACGTATAAAAAACTAAATAACCGACTATAAGACAATATTGTAGTCATCCATATGCCAACAGGGAAAAATTGCATGATTGATAATATCAAATATGTATATCGTATATACTTGTAATATATATTATATTATTATGTCATATAAATATATAATTATTAATTTATAATTTATAACCATTGACCATTAACAGTATTTAGGTAGTTTTTTAATTCGTATACCTTGGTTGATAAATGATATATTGATACCTAACTGATAATTTATTCATAATCAATGTTTTCTGTGTTTTATCAATATATTATTTCTAACCATCTATAAACACTTTTAAAAGAAAAAAAAAATTTTTCATAATTTCATTGAAATATTTCAAGAAGAGTGAAATTTTCAATTTTGAAATATTTCAAGTGAAATATTTCAAATGTACAACCCTACTCTTATCACTGTATCTGTGTTAATCTCCGTAATTACTGTGTTTGAATTGACATCACAAAGTTTTTCACATTTTCATAAAAAAAAGTAATGAAATATTTCTACGTACCTAGTTACGAGTAGGTTTTTTTTTACCAAACACTCACCTCTATTGGTATACCTATATTTGATGTGAAAACATTATTGTTGCTAAGTGATCACATCGAAACACTGTGTATAATTTTACGAAAATTAATTCCTTTTTTGATACAAAAAGCATATTAAATACATTTAAAAAGTAATTATGAAATAAAAAAACGAATAACCTAACGAATCATATTATATTTAAATTGTATATAAGTATTAGCTTTTTTTTTATATTTTCAGTCGTTTTACAGTTGGTGAAATCTTACAATTTTGTTATTTAACCATGGAAATGGCTTTGAAAAAACCTTTTTACGTCTTATTTGTGAACGGTTAACAATGGTCCCGTACATGGTCTAGGTTTAACCTAACCGTTTTTGGTCTGGCGATGTATCATGAGTAGACATGTAATAATAATAATATATTTTACTTTTGTATAAACATCAATATTTAAAATTTTACCAATAAATTGATAATTTCTGATAATACGTGTATAATTGTTATCGATGTATATGTCACAGGTGTTGATAACGTCATCGCGTGATGTTTTTGTAAACGAATAACCACCGCGCCAACTCAAATCACGCCATTCGGGCGCCCTGATTAGGCCGCCCGTCGTGAGCGTATAAATACCGGCCCGAGACATCGATTCGAGCATAACGCAATTTTTTTTGCAATTTGAATTTTCGGTGAGTACGCAACGTCATTCCTAGCGTAATTCTTTAAAGTGTCTACCACGTGAACGTCAATTTAATAATTATTTATTTTTGTTTTTTTTGTTTTTAGTCTTCACTTTATCCCTAACAAAAACCAACCAAAATCAAAAATGGGCGCTGAAAAGGTATCCATGAACATCGTTGTCGTCGGACAAGTCCAATCTGCCAAGGCCGTCAACACCGTCGCCAAGGCCACTCCAGCCACCAGCCAATCTATGGTGAGTTATAGTAACATTTTCTTAAATTAATTTCACTTGTTTCAAACGAATCAATATGATTTGCCGTAAATATTTTACTCGAAATTGTTATGTTTTGGTTGACTTTTTTTATGTAGATTAAAAAACCACAAAGAACGATTGAATAACATTTTAATCGATTCTTATCATCGAAATCACACAGTAATAGCCTTACTGCAAGACGTATCATGTGATTAAAAGAAAGCACGAAAATACACATACTTCAATTTATGATTTTGATTTTTTAATTGAACCAGACAATAAAACAAAGACGACAAGTTTCCATTATCTCATTATAAATATGCTAAAAATAATAAACTAAACAGTTCAATATTAAAATATAAACAGTTGAGAACTACAAATTAGTAATTTAATGAAATATTTTGTAAAATATTGGTGAACAGGTTTATTTACAATTTGTCGTCTAAATTGAAATTTATTTTTGTGATATTTATATGAAATACATTTGCAACTACATAATAATATGTCCATTTATATACAGTTTTTGTAAAAAAAAAAAAAAAATGACAAAGAGAACGTATCCCATTTAGTTTCAATGGTTAATTTTAAACGTTTTTATGAACTAAATTAAATTCTTATATTAAGTTACACTTGAATCCTTACTACTTTGTCACGTGGAATAAATCTGTTTATAATACACATATAGTTATTTAGTACATATTGTAATTTAAAATATTTTTAATTTGTATTATGTGTTGCATTTCGTACGTCGTAACTGTTCTGTGTCGTACATTTTTATTGTGTATTAATCAGATTTTTGTTTTTGTGTTTCAGAACTATTAACTCATGTAGTCCATCAATCACAAACTCAAAAATGCCATAGCCCAAACAATATGTATTATTAATATTTATTGACACTGCAAAAATAAATCAGATTTTTCCGTTATTTAACTAATTTTGTTTTTCATTTATTGCATTGCAATCTATCTATATTGCCGTATCGTGATAGTTTAGTCACTGATACTGGGCAGACCAAATCAAATGAAGATTATGACAACTATACAAGTTGAGGTAGAAATATTTTTATTGAAACAACGAGAAACTTCGTAACAAGACAAGGTAGTTTTAAAGGGCAATTTTTAGCCCTAATTTATCACAAATGTCTGTGAAACATTAAAATATATGTATCGACTTGTCTGAAATGTATGATGATAATATTAATGATTCCAGCTTGAATATTTTCCGTGTTATGACTTATAAGTTAAAATCCGTATTTTGAAAATGTCGATTATCGCAAATTTTATCGTTTTTACTTGGCTGCTCGGCTGAATGCGGTTTCGTACCTATTTAGTGGCTGGATGAAACTTTTGAGGCATTCTGAAAATCCGGAAAATTGTTTACAGAAAAAAAAAATAAAATTATAATATTTATGAAAATCGTTATACAAGCACAAAAACCTACACTAAAGAATCTGAAATTGACCTTACATCCGTGCATTTTTTTCTCGGCAAATTAAAAAAAAAAAAAGAAACAATTAAGTGCATTTTACTTTATGACACACACAGCAGTAGTAATATCGTACAAGATGTACATTATATGTGTTTAGATACATAAATAAAGCTGTACATAAGAACTGAGATGGGAAGTCGATATAAAGCTCGTTGAGTATATACGTATATCTATTAATATCTCGTACAAGTTCTTTTGTGTCCCTAGATCCGGGGTCGCCAACCAGTCGATCATTTTAGAACTATTGGTCGATCGATGTGTATGTTAATTTTACCAATATCGGACGATCACTTTCTATTGTATATTAACAGATACGGTCATAAAAATGGTTTATGATTACCATTTATCAGTTAGTCACATATGTAAGGTACTAGATTTAAATAATATGTTTGGGAAGTGTTGCACAATTTATTATTTTTTTATTACACACACGACATTGTAGTTTATAACATTATGACATTACAACTTAATATTATGTGAATTATTCTAAATAAAAAACCAGATCGTAATATAATACCATTTAAGGAAAATAGAAACAATTATAATTAAATGATGAACATAAAAAGATCATTTTAATAAAGTTCGGCTTAAATTCGAATAAACGTGTTTATCGTAAAAATAATAAGCCTAAACGCGTCTACGCCACGATTCTCGACAACAACAAGTTATTCTTGGACTACATCGTTAAAATGTCTTATGAAGAGAAATCACCAAACGAGGAAAAGTCTCTTACTCAACAATAAAGCCTAATCCGAGAGGTCAAAACACCGAGATGGACTATAGAACCACCCCGAAAACACGCCAAGATTCAGACGTATCCACCCATTCAGTACGGACGCAGACTCAACGTTACTATATAATACACAACATCAAAATGTATTGTACATCATACATTGCTATGTGTTGTTTCTTACTCATTACATCATTACTTGTTACAATCACAGTTTACTGTATCATACATTACAGTCAATGGTGGATTTGAGGGGGGGGACGTTGCGATCGCCCACCCACCCTAGGGATTATTTTTTGTTACCTGAACTATGGCGCCGTATGATATAATGAATATGAAATTCATAACTCATAGTTATAACTTATAACTATAAAGTCAAACTTAATAAATAATAAAAAACGGTATCCTTTTAAATATCTTATCAAATATTATTTATCATTTGATTATCAATAAGAACAAATATCGAATATAGCGCAACAAGAAGTCTAATAAGTATAATATTCTCTTTGCGTTTGCTGTGTAAAGTGGGGTAGATGTATTAAATCGTAAAGCAATGATAAATCATTTTTCAATAAAAAATTATTCCGAGTGGAGAATCAGTTTTATATGAAATTTTATTAAAACAGTCGATTTCGTCCAAATTCAAATCACAAAAAAAAAAAAAAATACAGTACGTTTTCACTTATTACGTCCTTGTTAATTAAGAATCCATGATGCCGATTCGCCCCCCCCCCTTAAATAAGCTATAGATCCGCTACTGATTACAGTTCATACATAGTTTTGTAATTGTTTATAATACATGTATTCACTTTCAACACACAACGCTCGGCACTTTGTCATCAGGATTTTGACAGTCACAAGTGGTAGAACGTAACACGTACAACGTGTCGTATATTCTTAATGTAGTACGACAATAAAGCGTGACCTAACGAACACCTTTTTTTATCTAGAATAAATGTAAAAACACAAATAACATTCCTGAAACCTAAATGAATATAAGTCGATCCCTAGAGATTTCCAATGTGGATCGTAACTTCACTTGTTTGAAAAGGTTGGCGACCTCTGCACTAGATGAATCGTAAGCAATATTATATTCAAATACAGTTTGAGCGTGTGTAAAAATAAATCACTAATGATTACACGGCGGGACGTTATCGTAAAAAACGTTGAACTCTCTCAAAGCTCGGTACTCGGTATAGTAATTATTATGGTACGAAATACAAATAAATCGGAAAAATGTGTAGAAATAATATTGTGATATAACCGAGCACGTGAGTCATTCAAATTTAAACGATCTCATAAAATAGTTCTCGTAAGATAAATTTCATTGATAGACATTTATTTCTCAACGATATCGCTGCATTTTACCAACATGTATACAAGATAAAATAAACGATCGCACAAAATACGAGGAATTTCAATTTCGATTCGAACGTAAATCGTCGCTCGTCTTTTCTATATTTTGATGATGTGAGTTTTACGGCCGCTACAATATATTAATTGAAAATGATTTCATGCATGAATACCAGAAACTCACGACATTGTTCTCGGTGTCATCTCAGTAAAAATGTTTTTAAAAAAATGAAACATTTCACTACACCGGAAAAGGCGTCTGCAATAACACACCAGAGTAGGGGCATAGTCAAAAAGTCAAAACTACCTGTAATGATTTCAATACTTACCTATAAATAGTGCAATAAAAAAACAAAACTTTATTGAAGAACCTTAAATTTACAATGAATAATTATTTTCTACGAATATTTAAATGAAACTAATACTCAAACATTAAAAAAACATAATATTTAAACTACAAAATTCAAAATTGTACAAAAAAAAAAAAATCAATAATAGGAAAGTTGATGTAGGTAAAACTATTTCAAATAGAACACATGTGTGAAAACGTATTAATTAAATAAAATAAATATGACATACGTAAAACGAAGTATTACAATATTTTTCAGAAAAATTATCCATTATTTACAAAATAAATGATATCATGTTTTCAATACGTCTCACCAGGTACCAAAATTTAAATTATTTAACAATTTTAACTTCTCCTTAATATCCTTGTACTAATGTTATTAGATTTATATATTTATAATAATTATTGTATATTATAAAGAATTACAAAAGTAATATTCATTCGATCGTCAGTTGAATACTGCTGTGATGATAACGATATTATAATAATAATTTGCCATAGTTACTCCAGCACATTATATCCATATGCATGTAATATCTATGTATTTATACATAGATATATTTTTATGGCCAGCCTCTATGTCAATAATTATTATTAGGGTTGTAAAATTTCATGAAATTTATTTTCATGAAATATTTCATGGCATTTTTATGAAATACATAATTTGAGTGAAAAATAAAAATTTTGTTTCATTTCAGTAAAACATATAATGCTTCATGTTTTATTTACTATGGAATACTTTTTGTATTATTAATTGTAATAAATAGAAATAAAAACTAATTTATATAAATTAACAATTAACACCATAATAGTTTAATGTTATTATTTATAAATATTGATTTAAGAGGTAACAGACCAATAGTCATTGAAACACCTGAATAAGTTTTACAAAATATAGATGAATTTATAAATAAGTGGCCAATAGTTCCATTACTCAACATCTATCACATTATTGTAGAAGTTTCTCATCAAAAAAATATATTGGTACCTACTTAGTGAGTTTAAAAGTTAAGCACATTTTTATAGAATTTGTAGTGAATACTGTGAAACACGCAATATTATACCATCATCTGAAAATGTTAAATGCTTCAAATTAAAATGTTTGAATTCATATAATATAAATGTATTATTTGAAGATAACAATATAATAAAATAAAAATAAAAATAAGCTCCATTGCATAGTTAAACAAATCAGTGTTACATATAAAATCATAATAATAAGCCATTAGCTAAATATAAATTTTTCATAACAATACTATTGAAAGTATGGAAATTAAAATTAAAATGAATGAATTCATATTACATAAATATATTATTCGAAGAAAAGTAAAATGTCAATATATAACAGATGATTAGAACTATTACTTATTAGATGAATATTATCATAAAATTACATATTTATAGGCATCTGATGGACGATACCACGTTAAATATGAAACCCCAAACATTGTACCAAAACGATATCATACAATATCAACTGATTAAATGACATTTAACAGTCACTCTTTCAAACGTAGAAAAAATATATATATATTTTTCAATATTTCATAAAGCGGGAAGTTTTCAACTATGAAATATTTCACATTTACAACCCTAATTATTATAATTAATCAGCACTCACGAAATTGTCCTTGATGCCATCTTAGTACAAATAAAAAATATAGGTTAATGAAATCAATGTGACGAAATGAAATAATATAGTGTAAATTAAACAAAACATTAAATTTTTTTCAGAAAAAATATTTATTTATTTACAAAATAAATGATATTACATTTTCAATACATTTTACCAGTTACCATAATTTAAATGTTTAGACGACTCAAATTACCAATTATTTAACATTTCCATTTCCATTAGATATTTTTTTACTCCTGTAATTATACGGTTAAATTAATAATAATTATTTTGCCGTATTAAGAGTATAGATGTACAAAAGTAATATTCATTCGTTCGGCCATGGAATACTGGTGTGATAATAACGATAAAATAATAATTTGCCATAGTTACTTCAGTGTATTATATCCATATGCATGTAATATCTATGTACTAATACATAGATTTATTTGTATGGCCAGCCTCTATGTCAATAATTATTATAATTAACAGCTTGCGGTAAAGGAGAGGAGAATCGCCTTGTTGACTGCCGATTAATAAAAATCGGTGTAACCCGGAGCATTAGATGTTTCATATCGATAATAAATACAAATTATTTAAGACGATACGTATTAAATACGAACAGAAATCTTCTAAAATCTTTCTTTGTCAATAACCTGAATTGTTTTCTGTACGATCATACATTTTTGATTTTTTTGTACATCGTAATGAAAATACATTGAAGATCATTAATTTGATGCTTTGATGGATAATAGTGTTGAAAATCCAGGCTTCAAGAGGTATCGTTTATTAGATATCTATTATAACTAGTTGTTTTCTTTACTGAAATTAATATAACAGAAAAAATAAAAGTCTGTACATCTAAGTAAACCTGTAAATTCATAGAAATTCAAATTGTAAGTGTATAAAATAATAATAATTATGAAATGTAAAGTTTAAAATTGTTGATTGACAATATCAGTAACATTTTCGGAAAACATTAAAAATCAATAAAAATGTATTGACGAACTTTAATTAAATAGTAAAGGACTATTTTTTTCTAAAAAACAGACATTTAATATAACTTTTTTGATTTTTAGATTCAGAGTAAAGCGAAGGATCTTAAGGTTTTAAAATTATGTTTACATTTTTTTTTTTTTTTTTGTCCAGATGGTACTTAAGTGAGGGCATTTTTTGATATTCTCTATAGTTTTTCCAAGCGTGAGAAAAATCTGCCAAAATTTGCTTTAAACGACGCTTTTGTAAAATCGACTCCAGGAATTTCGTCATTACTCCCCAATTAATGTAGCTAGAAACTTGAAATTTTGTGAAAAACGTAAGAACAATTTTTAAAAATTTGTACACATATACTAAGCAAACGGAATTGTATTAATATCTATAAACATTAACCCAATTGTGACGGGTAATTCAACTATTTTTTTATGATTTCTCTAGTATTTAATAAAATTAGTTTTTTAGGCGTTATACTAAATCACTAGGCATTATATTACATGAGAATCAAATCTAAAATAGTTAGTCTACAGAAAATAGAGTCTAAATATTGTTTCAAAGAAATCACATTTTGTACAAACTATTTTCCGACATCTGCACACATTTTGAAACGACTGAGGCAGTTTCATCCTCGTGACATCATACCCTCGATTACATATCGATACTTTTCATTGTAACAAATGAGAATGTATAATCATATAATAACGTATAATCATATTATAAGATATAATTATGTCATCTTATATCGTTAGAGACAGAAGTGTAAAAAATTAACTATTCCTATGAATTTTGACAGACAGATTGTACTCACCATTATATATTATAAAATATGACTTTACAATACTGAAGTCAGAGGCCCATTTCGGTTTTTCGAAGATTAAGAAGTTGAATTTCTTTGCATTTTTGTTGTGTTTTATTTATAACCTGATGAGTTTTATTTATAATTCAATAATTAATTTTTTACTCGTAAACGTTTCTAAACGAAAAAAAATGAAGAACGTTACCTTGTAAATCTAACAGCTATACCTACGTAATGCTTGAATGCACTTTATAAACATTAATGTTTTACGTCAATAGCTATATATTGAAACACAGAGTCATAGTAATGAAGGTAAAATCTGAAATGTGTCTTTTAATTTTTTTCGTGTAAAGTAAATATGAACTATGCACTTTTTATTCGTTGAACCATTGACTTATCAAACAGAGAACGATAATTTGAGTTACTTGAATGTGAAATCAATTTGGAAGAGCACAGATTTAAATATTTTTAACATTGAATGTTTAAATTACTACTTAGTAAATGTTTAAATTACTACTTAGTATTATGCTATAACTATATTAATTATATTTGTTTTCAATTAATTTATACTGACGACTGTTGCAGTTCATACGAACTCGTACACTTGTCATGGGGGTACATCATGTTATACTTGGTGTTACCAAAATCGGTTATAAGGAAAACACAATTTATGAAATCTAGGTAGGTCATTACGCGGTAAATGAAAAACAAATGAGTTAGAAAACGGAAAAGTCTGATTTATTTTTGCTGTGTCAATACATATAAATAAAACGTATAGTTTGGGCTATGGCATTTTTGAGTTTGAGGTTGATGGACTACATGAGTTAACAGTTCTGAAACAAAACAAATAAAAAAATTTTAAAAACTGCAGATTAACATATGTTTAAATTGTAAAGGTTACAACATAACCATATAAAAATACACATATTCCTATAGACAGAATCAAAAATAATATATATATTAAATAATTAAGGATATTATATTAAGAAACATAATACTTTCGAAAGAAATTTATAAGGATATAAGTAAAATTTTATAAGAATAGAATTGGAGTTGATTAAAATTATGGTATATGCATTTAAAAATGTGGACTATTTACAATCCATAATTAACTTTATACAGTCAATAAATTTGAAAATATATTACATGTGAAAACAAACCATGATATTACAAGAAGTAGAAAATGCTTATCATGTATTGTTAATACAAGTTATAACATAATGTTTTATATTCGTATACATTTTTATAAATAAATTTAAAAAAAACTACTTCAACAATTTTTTGAAATATAAAAGACGAATTTTTAAAAATCTATTTTTATTTTATGAATACTTCAGAACATTATCGATCTTACATTTCAATTTCATACGTATTTATTTATAATTGAGCTTTACTTTATTTCAGACGAAAAATGAAAAGTGTCAACTTTGTTTAGTTTTTATTAGGATAAATTAAAAAAATTAAAGTAAGTAATTGGAATTAATTTAATATGCATGTTTTGTTTTAATCACATAATCTGCCTTTTTGTATTGTTATTGTAATAGCATTTTAATAATTAGAACCAGTTAATGTGTCTTTCTTAATTGTTTTTGAAATCTACTTCAAAATGGTTTATCGAAGCATAATAATATTCAGTAAAATATTTACGATGAACTATATCAATTCGTTTGAAACAAGTGAAATTGATTTCGGAAATTGTTAATATAACTCACCGTCAATTGGCTGGTGGTTGGGGTGGCCTTGGCGACGGTCTTGATGGCCTTGGCAGATTGGACTTGTCCGACGACGACGATGTTCATGGATACCTTTTCTGCGCCCATTTTTGGTTATGGTTGGTTTTTGGTATTAAAGTGAAGACTGAAAGCATATAGAAACGAGTAAATCAAAACATTGTGATGTCCACGTGATTAAAACATTATAAATACAAGTACGTCAGGTATGAAGTTTCGTACTCACCGAGAAATAAAATTGCACAAAAAAATGCGTTATGCTCGAATCGATGTCTCTAGCCGTTATTTATACTATTGCGGTCGGTCTAATCAGGACTTCCAAATGGCGTGATCTGAGGTGGCACGTCGTTTATTCGTTTATAAACAATATCACGCGATGACGTTATAACACAGATATGCCATACTCATAGATTATAATCAATTAGATATGTATGTGACTATGTTATGGAATTTAAACGGCATTTGGAGTTGAAGTATCGCATAACAATTCGCTAATAATTTGTACATCAACTAATAATTATAACTTCATCATATCGACGGTGTTTTGTAGTAAGGGCGTAACCATCAAAGAATCAAAAAACGAATTTTTTTGTATCAACATTTTCAGAAAAATTAGGAGCTTGATTCGTAAAAAGGACGTCTATGCACATAGTCTCAGTATTAACCTATAGGAGTAATAGTATACACAGACGCCTATTTTATAAAATAGAATTTTAATTTTAAAACGTAGAAAAGGCGTACACCACACTTTTAACATTATCTTATTAATCTTAATAACCGGTTCAAACAAATACTTAAACCAAATATTATACTTTGGTTAAAGTTAAAAACGAAAATTTGAACAATTATTTCAATAATGAGGGCATTTGGAAATTGAAAACATTAGAAGGACTTGAGCCACAATAAAATAATAAAATCATAAAGGCGCTTGGAAATTTAAACACAAGATGAGAGTAACCCACGTATACCTTTTTTTAAGTGATATAATTACAATGATTCTCCATGTTATTATTACCTATTTTATCCTTTCATTATTAATATAAAAACAATTCAATTATTTTCCAAAATTCTATTTTTAATAACATTATAATTACATCGATATATTCTGCACTATTTTTAGTCTCCCTTGAACATTTTTGAAATTGTTGATTATACCATTTCTACAAAACACCGTCGATATGCTGTACACAAAAACCATAAATAAAGAAGATTATTAGTCGTTTGATTGAGGAATTAACGGGGTAAACAATGTTTTCGTACATTTTGGTTTAAAAATTGTATTAATTAATTAATTAATTTTACCATTTTTTGTCTTACAACCGAATGTACTTTTTCTAAGAAGTCTTAAATTTTTTGTTTTACAAAAAAAGTCTTTTTTTTAAAATTGATACTTAAATGTTTGTTTTATAAGCGTTTTAAGTTCCATTATAATCGGACGAGCCAATTTATTTGAATAAATTCTTTAATTGGAAAATCGTCTAAAAAGCTGTTTATTTCGTAGTAATCATATTATAATTTTACTTTAACGCAAATAAAAAAATTCTGTACCCGATTTAAAAAAATTGTTCAGTGTCGTTAGGTAAATGTACGATTCAAGTAAAATTAAATTTTCAAAAGTTTTCATCAAATATTTAAAACTTTATGAAGTATAATTTTTAAAAACTAAGTGTTTGCTTAGTTATATTATTAGCCCAATTGTTGAAAATGTTTTTTATATTTCTTGTAGTATGTAGTGATACGTCTTCATATATGGTGGAAATTTCTGGTTTCCAGCAACATTACTTGTGGAATTATGACTGTAAAAACTACTACTTGTAAAAACTATGGAGAAAACCAAAAATGCACGTCTCTAGATTACCATTTGGACAAAAAAAAAAAAAGAATTTGCAGAAACGAAAAACATCATTGTAAAAACATAAGATCCTTCACTATACTCAGAATTAAAAAATCTAAAATGGTAAATAATATATCTGATTTTTTTTTTAAATATGTTCTTTGCGTTCTAATTAAGATTCCTTGATACATTTCCAATGACTTCTAATGATACTCATATTGTAAATCAATAATTTCTAATTTTAATATTTCCTAATGAATTAGTATTATATGCACGTACAATTTAAATTTCCATGAATTTATAGGTTTCACACAATATTAATACTTTTATTTTTTTCTTTAATTTGTATATGGATAAAATATCGCTCTAGTAATAACAGATATCTAATAAACTATAATTTGTACCTCTTAAAGCCTTGTATTTGCTATACTATTACCCATAAACGCATAATATTAATTATCTTCATTACGATGTACAAAAAAATCGAAAATCTATAATCATAACGAAAAAACTTCAGTGATCTGCACAGAAGGATCTTGGAAGATTTCAATTCGTATTTAATACGTATCGTCTTAAATAATTTGTATTTATTATCGATATGAAACATCTAATGCTCCGGGTTACACCGATTGTTGTTAATCGGCAGTCAACAAGGCAATCCCCATCCCTCTTACCGCGAACTGTTAATTATAATAATTATTGACATAGAGGCTGGCCATAAAAATATATCTATGTATTAGTACATAGATATTACATGTATATGGATATAATACGCTGAAGTAACTATGGCAAATTATTATTATATCGTTATCATCACAGTTGTATTCCATGGCCGAACGAATGATTATTACTTTTGTACGCCTTTACTCTTAATACGGCACAATAATTATTATTAATTTAACCGTATAATTACAGGAGTACAAAAATATCTAATGGAAATGGAAATGTTAAATAATTGGTAATTTGAGGCGTCTAAACATTTAAATTGTGGTAACTGGTAAAATGTATTGAAAATGTAATAATAATATTTATTTTGTAAATAAAGAATAATGTTTCTCAAAAAAACGTTAATGTTTTCTTTAATATATGCTATAATATTTAATTGTGTCACATTGATTTCATTGAATAAATAATCTTTTCGTGCATATTTTCTGTACAAAATAGTTTCACATATGCTGGGTGTACGTGACAGCTAGGTTTTTTGTTTTGTAATTCTTTAAATTTTTTATTTAAACATATTTTTTTAATTTTTGTTTTGAATTTCCAATAATTAGTTTTATTTAAATATACAGTAGATCCCCGATTATCCGAACTAATTGGAACTGCACCTAGTTCGGATACGCAAAATCTCTGACGTTGGAAATACATTTTTTTTTTTTTACAATTTAATAATTTATATTACATAGTTATTATTATATTATTTTTAATTTTTTATTATTGCTACATACATTACATTATTAGAAATTTATTACATACATAGGAACATATTATGTTTATTATTATTTTTTTTTTTTTTGACAAAATTATCGATTTTCATTTGACGACAAGCCAAAACGCGCTTTTTTTGCAGCCAAGTCTCGCAAACGTGTTTATGTACTAATAATAAACCGAAAGCAAAAGTTATCATAAATTCGATAAATCGGCCGCGAATACGATTGCTTCAACGTGTTTTAACGTACGGATACTCTAATTGTAGTTCAGATATTAGAAGGTTCGGATAATGGAGGTTTTTCCGTGTATTGAAAATAATTTAATAATGTAAATCTAGGTACTTCGATTGTATACGTTTTTTTGCACAGTTTAAAAGTATGTATTGAAATCATTAAAGGTAGTTTTGACTTTTTGCCTATGCCCCTACCTTGATTTATTACTGTAGATGCCGTTTCCGGTGTGATGAAGTTTTACCTGCTTTTTTATGAGTACAATAACTGATATAGCGTCGAGGAAAATGTCGTGAATTTTATGTGTTCATGTATGAAATCATTTTCAATTAATATATTGCGGTGGCCAAGGGCGTACCTGACCCTGTTTTCAGGGGGGGCGACTTTTATACTTGTAATGTTGAGGAATAAAAAATAAACAAAAATAATTTAACTATAATATTTAGGATTAAAAATAAATAAAAATTCTTTGAAATGAAGCACAAACTAATTAAAATTATTATTCTATAAAACGAATTATTTGAATCGTTTATTTTCTGCAAATCTATCTATTATTTTGCACAAATCTAGTGTACTACGTGAACTGTGAAGACGTATTCGTGTACTACAATAATATCATTACTATTTCGTGTTTAACAAAAAAAAAATTATCGAACGTTTAGTATCAGATAACGTGTATCTAAAAGAATTTATCGTTATAAAATCGATACGATACGAGCTGGGTAAATTCCGAGCGCTTCTATCAATATATTACAAGCCTATATCATAATCTATGACTTTAAATAATTTTGTAATTTTTTTCTAATGATTATTATAATATAATACAGATAATGTAAAAAAAGTAAAAAAAAAATTGAAAAGGTCCGGGGGGGGGATCGCCCCATCGCCCCTTCCCAGAAATACGCCCTTGGCGGTGGCCATAAAATATCCAAATGACGAGTAGCTATTACCGTTCGAATCGTATTTAAAATTCCTCATATTTTGTGTATACATTTATTTTATATCTTAAACTGTGTTTATTATTCACCTCAGTAAAATCCAGTGATATCGCTGAGAAATAAATTTCTATCAATGAAATGTATCGTACAAGAACTATTTAATGAGATTGTTTAAACGAGATGGACGCACGTGGACGGGTATAATATAATATTATTACTACACATTAATTATTGTAGTACATGTTTTGCGTCTATGAATTTAGATACCTAGATATACCTATACAACAGTACCGAGATGAAAATTTGATTCTGGACAAATTTCGGTGTACCGAAAAGTGTCGTTAATAAACAATAATGATGCTCTTCAATAATTTTACACTGAAATACAAAATCATAATAAAAAGAGGTAAAATCTTAAACGACTCGTTAATTTCTTATTTCGCGTTAAGTAACTTTCCACTTTTTATTCGTTGAGCCACTGACTTTATATTGAATTCTATTTAATCACTCTTGCAACTCATACGTACTCGTACATGTGTCTTGTTGGTACCTTATGTTATTTGGTGTCATCGAAATCATTAAATAGAAAATCACAATAAATAGACTCTAGTTAGGTTTTTATGTAATAAATAAAAACAAAACGAGTCAAATACCGGAAAAGTCTGATTTATTTTTGCTGTGTCAATACAAATTAATAATACATGTTGTTTGGGCTATGGCATTTTTGAGTTTGAGGTTGTTGGACTACATGAGTTAACAGTTCTAAAACACAAAAAACATAAGAAATATCTTATTAATCTATGTTTAAATTGCATATCAATATAAAATATAATTCATTTACAAACTCAACATATTACATACATAATAGAATGAAATATAATATTTAAAATAATTTGGAATATCATAGTAAGAACCATTCTATTTTTTAATGATTATGGTTAAAATAATTATTTTTAAATTTTGTTAATATTAATTATTTATGTATACACATTTATAAGAACTGAATTTGAGTTCCTCAAAATTATTTTATAAATTAATAATAAGTAATTCAAATTTAAAAATATTAAGAATAAATTGTAATAATTTCCAGCTATAAAAATAATTTTATTAATTTATTTTTAATCTATACTATGTACACTCTGTAATTTATTTTATACCATAAGTAAATAAAAAAATATATTTATATATATATTTGTGTCTGTGTGTGTGTGTGTGTGTGTGTGTGTGTGTGTATGTGTGTGTGTGTGTGTGTATGTGTGCGCGCAAAACAAAACATGAAATAACAAGAGAAGAAAAATGCTTATCATGCATTTTAAATAAAGACAAAGTTATTTTATTACTAATGATTTTCATAAAACTAATACAAAAATGTTTTATGTTAAACAACGAATTGCTTAGGTTATTTCATATTTTATAAATACTTCAGTATATTATCAATACTACATTTAAATTAATTATGAATTAATTTAATATTGAAATGTTATGTTTATTCTATTTAGTTCACTAAAAACCAGACACTGAAAAATTATTAACACTGTTTTATTTTGTGAGTACATTTCAGTATGTAATTGAAATTATACAATTATAGTTGAGTTAATTTTAATGTATGGATTGAACTCCATAATACGGCAATTAGAGTTATTCTTCGTTGTTTTTTTTTAACCAACTACGAAACAGGATCACTGAGATTTAAATTCTCTTTCAAAATAGAAACCACCATAATAAATAAAATATTCACGATCAATTGTAATAGTTTGTATAAAGCAAGTGAAATTAATTTCAGAAAATTGTAATATAACTAACCATCAATTGGCTGGTGGCTGGGGTGGCCTTGGTGACGGTCTTGACGGCCTTGGCAGATTGGACTTGTCCAACGACAACAATGTTCATGGATACCTTTTCTGCGCCCATTTTTGGTTTTGGTTGGTTTTTTTTATTAAAGTGAAGACTGAAATCATATAAAAACAAACAAATTATTACATTGACGTTGGACACACTAAATTACTAAACCAGGTATGACTTTGGGTACTCACCGAAAATTCAAATCACACGAATAATAATTGTGTTATGCTCGAATCGATGGCTCGCGTTGGTATTTATACGCTCACGGCGATCGGTTTAATCAGGCGGTCGACGGAATGGCGTGATTTCTGGTGGTGCGGCTGTTATTCGTTTACAAACTATATCACGCGATGACGTTATAACACATTTGCCCATTCGCATAGATTATAATTATGTACATTTGTATCTGTTGTTAGACTTTTTTAAAAGTTTTTTTATGTTATCATTCAAAAATAAATAAATAAATCCCAAGCCACGATTTTGGAAATTTGTTTCAGTACCGTTCGGGAAAAGTATGAGTCAGGTGATATTACATATTTTATAAAAGTATTTTGTCAAAGATTTAACCTTTACTAGAGATAAATTTAAAAAAAAATAAGTATCAAAGTTTTATTTTAAGCTTGCACAAAAATTTATCGTAAAGAACGTTGCAATCACCCAAAAGCCGGCTCTTCCCATAGTATATTACGGGAATACTTAATTGGACGAATTTGTCGAAATGATATCATATTATAACCGACCACGTGCATCCGTCACGTTTAAACGATCTCATAAAATAGTTCTCGTATGATAAATACCATTGATAGAAATGTTTTTCTCAACAATTTCGCTGCGTTTTACTTACATGAACAATATACACAGTTTGAGCAAATTAAACAATCACACAAAATATGAGGAATTTCAAATACGATTCGAACTTAAATAGCCACTCGTATTTTCGATATTTCACGACCACTGCACTTTATTAACTGAAAATGATTTCAAATATGAACATCTAGCACAGTGATGCCCACCCTTTTTTCTTCGGCGGGCCACTTTGGTAAACAATTATCTTCAAGCGGGCCACAAAGTAAAAAAGTGCAAAAATAATTGTTCGTATTAGACTTGTTTTCATACATTTTATTGCGTATGGAAAAAATTATGGATTGAGGTACACATTAGTTTGATCAACTTTGAGGACATAAACATTTAAATTTCAAACAGATTTTTCATTATTTTTAGTTAAAGAAATACAAGTTCAAATTTCATATTAAAAATAAATGTAAAACATTTTAATATAGTTTTTAGTTTTAACATTATCATTATTATTGTATTTTTAAAATATGTATTTAAAAAAATGCATAAATTAATAGAAAAATATTTTGTAATTATTTTGCATTTTTTTAAATTGTTTTTATTTTAAAAAATTCGTAAAGGGGACACATAGAATACTTCGAGGGCCACATGTGGCCCGCAGGCCACGGGTTGGGCACCAATGATCTAGCACTCACGAAATTGTCCTATATGCCATCTTAGTACAAATCAAATATATAGGTTAATGAAATCAATGTGACGAAATCAAATAATACAGCGTAAATTAAACAAAACATTAAATTTTTTTCAGAAAAATTATTTATTAATTTACAAAATAAATGATATCACATTTCAATACATTTTACCAGTTACCATAATTTAAATGTTTAGACGACTCAAATTACCAATTATTTAACGATTTCCATTTCACTTTGATATTCTTGTACTCATGTAATTAGATGGATACATTAATAATAATTATTGTGCAGTATAAATACGTAAAAAAGTAATATTCATTCGTTCGAACATGGAATACAACTGTGATGATAACGATATAATAATAATTTGCCATAGTTACTCCAGCACATAATATCCATATGCATGTGATATCTATGTACTAATACATAGATATATTTTTATGGCCAGCCTCTACGTCAATAATTAATATAATTAATCAGTTTGCGATGAGAGAAAGGGGGATTGCTTTGTTGACTGCCGATTAATGACGATCGGTGTAACCTGGAGCAATAGATGTTTCATATCGATAATAAATACAAATTATTTAAGACTTATACGAATTAAATACGAATTAAAATCTTCCAAGGTCCTTCTGTGCAGATCACCGAAATTGTTTTCGTTATGATTATAGATTTTCGATTTTATTGTACATCGTAATGAAGATAAATAATATTATGCGTTTATGGGTAATAGTATTGCAAAATCAGGCTTTAAGAGGTACAAAGTATAGTTTATAAGATATCTGTAATTACTAGCGCGATATTTTGTCCAAATTCAAATTACAGAAAAAATAAAAGTATAAATATTAAGTAAAACCTATAAATTCATAAAAATTTTAATTGTACGTGTATATAATACTAATTCATTACGAAATATTAAATTAGAAATTATTGATTTACAATCTGAGTATCATTAGAAGTCATTGGAAATTTATCAACGAATCGTAATTAGAACGAAAAGAAAATATTAAAAAAAAAAACAGATGTTTAGTTAACCATTTAAGATTTTTTAATTCTGAGTATAGTGAAGGATCTAATGTTTTTACAATGAGGTTTTTCGTTTCTGCAAATACTTTTTTTTTGTCCAAATGGTAATTTAGAGACGTGAATTTTCGGTTTTCTCTATAGATTTTATCTCATGTACCAATAATTAGTGAACCGCTATACAATACTTCAACTCCAAATGCCGTTTAATTCCCATAACATATTCACATACATATCTTATTGATTATAATCTATGAGTATGGCATATATGTGTTATAACGTCATCGCGTGATATTGTTTATTTAACGAATAAACGACGTGCCACCTCAGATCACGCCATTTGGAAGTCCTGATTAGACCGACCGCAATAGTATAAATACCGGATAGAGACATCGATTCGAGCATAACGCATTTTTTTGTGCAATTTTATTTCTCGGTGAGTACGAAACTTCATACCTGACGTACTTGTATTTAAAATGTTTTAATCACGTGGACATCACAATGTTTTGATTTACTTGTTTCTTTATGCTTTCAGTCTTCACTTCAATACAAAAAAACAACCAAAACCAAAAATGGGCGCAGAAAAGGTATCCATGAACATCGTCGTTGTCGGACAAGTCCAATCTGCCAAGGCCGTCAAGACCGTCGCCAAGGCCACCCCAACCACCAACCAATTGATGGTGAGTAATATAAACAATTTCCGAGTTAATAGAATAACATGTTACTTGTTTCAAACGAATTGATATAGTTCATCGTAAATATTTTACTGAATATTATTATGCTTCGTTAAGCCGTTTTGAAGTAGACTTCAAAAACAATTAAGAAAGACACATTAACTGGTTCTAATTATTAAAATGCTATAACAGTAACAATACTAAAAGGCATATTATGTGATTAAAACAAAACATGCATATTAAAATAATTCCAATTACTTACTTTAATTTTTTTAATGTATCCTAATAAAAACTAAACAAAGTTGACATTTTTCATTTTTTCGTCTGAAATAAGGTAAATAGAATAAGCTTGATTGCTCAATTATAAATAATTACGTATGCAATTGAAATGTAAGATCGATAATGTTCTGAAGTATCTGAAGTATTCATAAAATAAAAATAGATTTTTAACAATTTGTCTTTTTTACTTCAAAAAATTGTTGTAGTAGTTTTTTTAAATTTATTTATAAAAATGTAGATAAATATCAAAGTTATAACTTGTATTTACAATAGATGATAAGCATTTTCTACTCCTTGTAATATCATGGTTTGTTTTCGCATGTAATTTACTTTCAAATTTATTAACTGTGTAAAGTTAATTATGGATTGTAAATAGTCCATATTTTTAAATGCATATACCATAATTTTAATCAACTCAAATTCTATTCTTATAAAATTTTACTTATATCCTTATAATTTTCTTTCGAAAGTATTATGTTTCTTAATATAATATCCTTAATTATTTAATATATATATATATATATATATATATATATATATATATATATATATAATATTTTTGATTCTGTCTATAGGAATATTTGTATATTTTGTTGATAGTTGTTATGTTTATGTTGTAACCTTTACAATTTAATCATAAGTCAATCTGCATTGTTTTAATTTGTTTAATTTTTTTTGTTCCAGAACTGTTAACTCATGTAGTCCATCAACCTCAAACTCAAAAATGCCATAGCCCAAACTATACGTATTATTAATATGTATTGACTCAGCAAAAATAAATCAGACTTTTCCGTTTCCTAACTCATTTTGTTTTTCATTTATTGTATAGTTAAACCTAGATTCCATAAATTGTGTTTTCCTTATTATCGATTTTGGTAACACCAATTAACATGAGGTACCCACATGACAAGTGTACGAGTTCGTATGAACTGCAAGAGACGTCACCATAAAGTTATTGAAAACAAATATAATAAATATAGTTATATCATAATACTCGGAGTAGTAATTTAAACATTCAATGTTAAAAATATTTAATTTTGTGCTCTTCCAAATTGATTTCACATTCAAGTAACTCAAATTATCGTTTAATTTTCTATGATTTATATATTTATTATATATTTATATTTATATATATTGATTCTAGTGATATTATCTGATGACTGATAAACGATACATGTTATTACATTTTTCGTAAACTTTAAAAAATCATAGAAAATTAACGGATCAACCTTTATAAGAATTTCAAACATCAAAATTTTTCTAAAAATCATGTTTACAAAATGGCTATTTTGATTTTTTTTTCAAACTCTATCATAAAATTTAAAATTTTGAAATTTGAGTTTTAAAAATAAAATTAATTTTTGATCTAATTTTATTGTAGCGCTAGGTTACAGTATTCATTTAAAAAAAAAAGGATAAATATATTGAATAGAACAAAAGTTATTCAACATGTCAGATCTTCGTGAAACACCCTGTATAATGGTGAGTGCAATGTGTCTGTCAAAATTCAAATGGATAGTTAATTTTTTACACTTATGTCTCTAACGGAATAAGATGACATAATTATACATTGTAATATGATTATATGTCCTCATCTGCAATAATGAAAAGTATCAACATGTAATCGAGAGTATAATGTCATGAGGATAAAATTGACTGATTCGTTTCAAAATGTGTGCAGATGTCGGAAAAAAGCTTGTACTAAATATGATTTCTTCAAAACAATAGTTATGCTCTATGTTCTGTAGACTAACTAGTTTAGATTTGCTTTTCATATAATATTATGCCTAGTGATTCAGTATTATACCCAAGAAACTTATTTCATTAAATACTAGCGGAATCACAAAAAAATATTTGAATTATTCGTCACTATGTGGTTGAAGTTAATAGATATTAATTCATTTCCGTATGCTAAGTATATGTGCGTAACACGGGGTGTTTTTCGGTCACCGGACAAGATAATAGGGATGCCAGGATGTGCCTATTGACTTTCATAGAAGCAATAGATAATTTTTTTTGTCTCAACGATTCTGAGCAAAGCTTCATCAGAATACAAAATACAAACCTTTAATGTAATCAACCTTTTTTTATTTAACCAACTCTGTAAAAATCGTATAATAATTAACTTAAATGCTTATAAAAAAAACCTTTATCAACGATTTTCGAAAATGTTTTGTATTGTTAGTTAATTGTATTAGGATTATGTGTATCTTAATTTTGAACTTCCAAATTTTTTAGTCAGATCGCCTCAATATTTCTTATTGTTTAAATAATGTGATTTAGGTTAAATTTGGTCATGACTACTCACCCCCTTTCCTGTACAATTTTCTTAATATTAAGCTTAAATCAATTATAATTTGCTATCGTATGCTGTTTTAGAGTATAATGTTACTTTTTAATAGGATAATATCATACTTACAACTCTATTAAAATCCTATTACCTTCTGATAAAATTTTACACGCTGTATACCTACTGTAATATAAATAAAAAATCTTGTATATCTTGCGATCAATTATTAATACAATTTTGAACAATCTTACTGGTGATTAAAATAAATTAAATTTGATATAAATTATAAAAGAGGTATACTCTAAAAAAAAAGGGTATATTGAAAGTTCTATTTTTAACCCAAAAAATGTCATTATATTTAAACTCTCGTAAAAAATGTAGCAATAAATATATTTTTTTTAGTACATGGTGACCATTTCTAGTTCCCTGCAACATTGATTCCGTATTCATGAATAAATAACTAAAATGAATATGGTGAATGCGTCATTTCCGATAAATTGTAAGGTTTTCATTCGGTTTTTTTGCTGTTTTTCCTCCCGCTCGGAAGAGGTATCGAAAATAGAGAAAAACGATATAAACATGTATCTAGAATATCATCTAAATGAAACTTCTGATCCATGAAGTGGCTGGATGATACCTTTGGAGCATTTTTACTACCCAAAAAATTGATAACAGAAAAAAAAATTACATCGTTGTAGAATCGTAAGATTCGCGTCACTCAGAATCTGAAATTCATTCGATTCATTTTTCTCAGTAAATTACAAAAAACAAAAAAAATCGATTTAATTTTACATTATTACACACAACACGGTACTACAGCTGTAGTGCAAGTTGTAAATCTATGAATTCAGATTCATAGATAAAACTCTACAACAGTAATTGAGATGAACATTTGATTTTGGGCAAAGTTCAATGAAAAAAAAGTGTCCTCAATAAACAATAATGATACGCATCAATATTTTACACTGAGATACAAAATGATATTGATGAAGGTAAAATGTATAATATGTTTTGAATTTCTTTTTTCGCGTTAAGTAAATAACATCCACTTTTTATTCATTAGCCACTGAATTTTCAAGCAGAAGAAAATTATTTGAGCTACTTTAATTTTGATTCTGTTTAGAGAAGCACAAATTTAAATATTTTAACGTTGAATGTTTAAATAACTAATACAAGTATGATTATGTGACCGATTTTATTTTATTTGTTTTCGATTACCATTAACTGATCACTCTCACAATTCATACGTACTCGCACACTTATCTCGTATGTACCTTATGCGATTTGGTGTTACCAAAATCGGCAATAAGAAAATCACAATTTATGGACTCTAGGTAAGTTGCTATGCGATAAATAAAAACAAAACTAGTAAAATAGCAGAAAAGTCTGATGTATTTTTACTATGTCAATACATATTAATAATACATATTGTTTGGGCTATGGCATTTTTGAGTTTGAGATTGTTGGACTACATGAGTTAACAGTTCTGAAACACAAATAACAAAAAAACAAAACTAATTAATCTATGTTTAAAATGGAAATCAGCACAAAATATTTTACCAACACACTAAGCATACATACATAATAGAAGAAAATATAATATATAAATAAATGTGGTTAATTATAATATTAAGAACCATTCTATTATTAAAATAACAAGGTAAGTATAATTCTTATCAAAAAACATTAACATTCATTATTTATGTACACATTTTTTTTTTATTAAGTAACTTTGTAGGTATACAATTTATTTCTACATTTACAAAATATTTGTTTAATTGGCTATTTGTTTATGTATACTAATTTATAAGAATTAAATTTGAGTTCATCAAAACCATACTATAACATCAATACAGGAAATAAACATTTGCAAATGTTAAGAAGAAAGTGTAAAAATTTCCAAATCTAAAAATTATGTTTTACTAAATTTATTTTAAATATATACAATTTAAAATCTGTAAAATATTTTGTGCTATAAGTCAATTTGAAAAAATATATATAAAACTGCAAAAACAAGACATGGAATTACAAGAGAAGAAAAATGCTTATCATCCATTTTAAATAAAGACAAGTGATTTTATGAAAATGTAACAAAAAATGTTTGATGCTAAAACGACTAATTGCTTATAAGTTATTTATTTTATATTATAAAAACCCCAGAGAATCATCAACAATATGTTTCGATGAATTAAGTTTTTATTTAATATTGAACTAGTTTATGTTTATTCTATTTATTTTACTAAAAACCAGACGATGAAAAATTATTAACCTTGTTTTATTTTTTGGATACGTTTAAGTACCAATGCGATTATATTTGAGTTAATTTTCGTTTTTCGTCTAAGCCATATAATACGGCCTTTAGAGTAATTCTTTGTTTTTTTTTTTTTTTTTTTTTTTATTGACTTCTTCAAGTTCACTGAGATATTTTGAAACAACACTTATGAGTAAAATATTCACAATAAACTATATTAGTTTCTACGAAACAAGTGAATTTGATTTCAGTAATTGTTTATATTACTCACCATCAATTGGTTGGTGGTTGGGGTGGCCTTGATGACGGCGTTGACGGCCTTGGCAGATTGGACTTGTCCGACGACAACGATGTTCATGGATACCTTTTCTGCGCCCATTTTTGGTTTTGGTTGGTTTTTGTAGTAAAGTGAAAACTGAAATCACATAAAAACAAAGAAATTATTACATTGACGTTGGACACACTAAAGGTATAATATGTTGCGTGCTCACCGAAAATTCAAATTGCACGAAAAATTGTGTCATGCTCGAATTGATGTCTCGAGTTGGTATTACGCTCACGGCCGTTGGTCTGGCCGTCATCAGGTGGTCGACCGAATGGCGTGATTTGTGGTGATGCGGTGGTTATTCGTTTACAAACCATATCACGTGATGAAGTTATAACACATTTATCCATGCTCATAGATTATAATCATATACATGTGTATGTTTTGTTAGATTTTTTTTATTGTTTTTGAAGTTTTTCGTTTAAAAAAAAGGACACATTTTAAAAGTGTTTACAGAAAAAAATATAAATATCATTGTTAAACCATAAAATGCTTCCCTTCACTTAGAATCTAAAACTCAAAAAATATATTTTAAATATCTGATTCATACAAAAAATTGGTCCATTACGTTGTAATTAAGGCTCATTGGTTAATTTTCAACGATGTTTAAAGTCTTCCGAAAATGTCACTAATATTGAAAATCAATAATTTCTAATTCAATATTTCATAATGTAATAGTATTATATGCACATACAAATGCAAATTTTATGAGTTTTTATGTTTTACTTAGATGCATAACGCTTTTTTTTCTTTGATTTCAAATTCGATAAATAAACGAACTAGTAATAGTAGATACCTAATAAATGATAATTAATATCTGTTAATGCTAGGCTTTGCAATACTCTAACCAATCAATGCTTAAATTGATTATATTCAATGTATCTCCATTAAGATGTAGGAAAAAATCAAAAATCTATGATCGTAAAGAAATCAATTTAGGTATTCTGCATTGAAGGATTCTGGAAGAGCTCAATTCGTACAAATATATTTAATATTTATTACCTCAAATAATTTGTATTTATTATCGAGGTGATACATCTAATGCTGCGGATTACACCGACTGTTATTAACCGACAGTCGGCACGGCAATCCCCTTCTCCCTCGCCACAAGTCGTTTATTATAATAATTATTGACATAGAGGCTGGTCATGAAAAAATATATCTATGTATTAATACTGTAGTAACTATGGTAAATTATTATTATATCATTACTGTTGCGACAATATTCAATCGCCGAATGAATGAATATTACTTGTATACTACATAATAATTATTATTACCTTATCAATCTAATATTTCATTATTGTTATGATAGTGAAGAAAAAATAAAATTGTTGCATAATTGGTAATTTGAGTCGTCTAAACATTTAAATTTTGGTAACTGGTAAGACGTATTGAAAATGTAGTATTATTTATTTTTTTAATAAAAAAAAAAATAATTTTTCTGAAAAAAATTGAAATGTTTTATTTACGGTGTATTATTTGATTTCGTCACATTGATTTCATTTGATAAATAATTCTTCCTATATTTTATATACTAAATATTTTCACATCTACCAGGCATCCACGGTGGTTAGGTATTTATTAAACATGCTTAAATTTTTTTTTTTTTTTTTTTTAATTTCCAATTATTAGTTTCATTTAAATCCTTGCTTAAAATTTATTTAAAATTTAAAATAATTATTATTGTAAATCAAATGTACATTAATTTCACACGTATTTTTTTCACGCTGTTTATATTAAGTGTTAAAATCATCAAAGGTAGTTTTGACTATTTGACTATGCTCGTACCATGATTTATTACTGCAGATGCCCTATCCGGTGTAGTGAAGTGTTTCCAGCTTTT
Source organism: Therioaphis trifolii (assembly GCA_027580255.1). Taxonomy (NCBI): domain Eukaryota; kingdom Metazoa; phylum Arthropoda; class Insecta; order Hemiptera; family Aphididae; genus Therioaphis; species Therioaphis trifolii. The sequence continues at coordinate 132,456,270 of CM050404.1, forward strand.
TTTATTTGTACTGAGATGACACCGAGAACAATGTCGTGAGTTTTAGGTATTCATTATATATGAAATCATATTCAATTAATATATTGCGGTGGCCGTAAAATATCGAAACGACGAGCGACTATTTACGTTCGAATCGTAACTGAAATTCCTCATATTTCGTGTGATCGTTTATTTTATCTTGTATATCATATTTGCAAGTAAAATGCAGCGATATCGTTGAGAAATGAATTTCTCTATACGGAATTTATCGTATGAGAACTATTTTATGGGATCGTTTAAACGCGAGTTGCGCTGCATGTGGTCGGTAATGTTATAATATTATTTTTACACATTTGTCCGATTTATTATTATTTCGCACCATAACTGTACAAAGAGTCGACCTTTATGTGACATCAACGTTCTTTACGACAAAATTTCGTTGTGTAATTATTCACGATTCACACTTAAACACACTGACGCTATAATTTAATTTAATATTACTATCGATTCAGTTAGTGACTCCGAAAAATGTCTATAGATAAATATAATCAACGGGCTTAAAATCGAATTTTTATCTCAGCATCGTTGTATAGTTTCATGTGTCTATCTAAATTTACAGATGTATATTTTGTACGGTAGTATAGTTACTGTGTTGTGTGTAATAATGTAAAATGAACAAAATTTGCTTTTGTTGTTTGTAAATTACCGAGACAATTTTATATGGACATCCGGTAAATTTCAGACTCTGGGTGAAGCGAAGGATCTTGTGGTTTTAGAATGATGTTTAAGTTTTGGTTTTTTTTATTTTTGTTTTCATGAAACACTTTTTTGGATTGTAAGAATGCTCCAAAAGTTTTATCTGGTTACTTTTTTTTTTTTTTTTTTTTTTTTTTTTTATTAGAGCTTTCAGTAGAACTATTAAGCTCGACAATTAAGGAATACAATTTTAAGAGTATATAGTATTACATAGTGTGAAACTTATAACCTAGAATATCATAACAAATTTAAATAAGGAAGCCAGCCTCAAGGATGAAGGAAATAATTAGAGAGATAACAGATACTGAATTTGAGTTTAATATGTCGGAAATATTTAAAGGGATGTTGAGGGACTTAAGAGAGTTAAATAAGGAAATTCGTTTAGTTGATAAGAAGGGACAATCGAACAGGATATGGGATAAGTCACAAATGCTCTCCTCTATATGGAGGGTACAAAGAGGGGAGTCGTTAAGATTAAGTTTGTACGCATGGGAAGGAAGGAGATGGTGGCCAATGCGTAAACGATTAAATTTAATTATGAGGGGTCTAGATAGGGTGAGATCTTTAAACCAAATTTTTTTATTGATCACAGGGACTAAAGATCTGTATCTGGATGCAAAGTGTCCTGGTAAATTGTTCCAGTAGGTGGACCAGAGAGTGAGAACATGGTGACGGAGGATAGGGACGAGGTCGGTCCATGGAATTAAGGAAAGAGAAGGGCATATTAAGTTAGAGGAGGATTTTGCCAAGCTATCGGCTATCTCATTACCGTGGATCCCCACGTGACTTGGAACCCAGAGGAATTGTATAGTAAATTTTTTTTGAAATAGTTGGAAAAGAATAGATTTGATACGTAGAATAAGAGGGGATATGTGTGAGTTGAAAGGGTTGGAAGTTAGAGATTGGATACATGACAAGGAATCTGATATGATTAAAAACTTATTAGGTGGAAAGGTAGCAATTAACGTGAGCGCTTCTATGATAGCGAAGCACTCCGAGGTGAAAGAGGAGGAAGAAGGCGGTAAATTACTCGTGAACGATATGTGAAACTGGGGAATATAAAAAGAATAGCCAGCAGAGAGGGGAGAAACAGAACCGTCAGTGTACACAGTAAAGAAATCGGAGAAGTTGGTGTCCAAAAAATCGGAAAACATGTTATTTATTATAATAGGAGAAAAAAGTGTAAGGTCTGAGGTGGAGATTCCAGGGAAAACAATCTTGAGATGAACATCGGGGATATTAAGAAGGGAGTCATAAGCTTGTTCATAAAGGGGAATTTTGGTATGCGTTAATATGTATTGATGAAAAGGGGAAATGGAATTAGCTGTTAAAGATAGGACTGGAAGAGACTTAGGAACATATCGCCAAGAGAGGAACAATGAATAAAATGTATCGAATAAAGAGGAATTTGAGTGTGATATAGATTTCAAGAGAAATTTACCGGCAAGCCAGCGACATCTAATGTTGAAAGGGGGACATATTGTTTCTACTTCTATTGCTGGAAGAGGGGTTGATTTAACGTAGCCCATGATACTTCTTAAACAGTTGTTTTGGGGAATATTAAGTTTCCTCCAATTAGAAAAAGAAGCTGAACCAAATAGGAAGCAGCCGTAATCAATTTTGGATCGAATGATGGATTTGTAAATTAGTAATAGAGAAGAGGGATGGGAACCCCACCAAGTACCGGTGATTGAACGAAGGAAATTAGCCCATTTAGAGCAAAATGAGGTAAGAGAGGTAATATGTGGTAGCCAACGTAATTTGGAATCGAGTGTTAAACCTAGGTAGGTGATATTGGGAACAAAAGGAATAATGGAATCATCAAGAAGAACATTTTGAGGATTTATATATCGGCGTCTGGTAAAGATTATGGATTTACATTTTTCGTGAGCAACTGAAAATGAAAGATTATTGAGAATAAAATTTAGATCGCTGAGAGCGAGATTGAGGGATTCAATAGCGTTACTAAGGAACTTATTAGAAGAAAATACCACTATGTCATCTGCGTAGATTAGACATTTATGGCCGTTTTTAGAAAGATGGTTGGCTATGGCGCTCATATAAATGTTAAAGAGTACAGGACTGAGGCAACTCCCCTGAGGAAGGCCAGAAAAGGTAGAACGTGTGTTGAAGGAGCCAAAATGTGAAGTAAAAGAGAGATTTCTGTTAGAGAGTAAGGAGACGATAATATTACAAAAATTTGATGGAATATGTAAAGAAAACAGTTGTGTAATCAGAGTGGGTATGTTAACGGAGTCGAATGCTCCACGGATATCAACAAAAGTGGCAACCAGAAACTTTTTGTCGTTAAAGGAGTGGTATATTTCGCCGATGAAAGTGGATAGACATTCCAACGTGCCCATGCCTTTACGGAACGCGAATAAATTAGATGGGAGAATGGAGTTATGTTCAAGCCACCAGTCAAGCCGGGATTTGAGTATATATTCGAAGGTTTTACATAAGGCCGAGGAGAGAGCAATGGGTCGAAAAGAGGAATTAGAGTTAGATTTAGGGACAGGAATGACTTTATACGACTTCCATGAAGAAGGCACTTGTTGGGTAGTCAAAATATTATTTAAAATGTTAAGCAAAAAGTCTAGAGCGTTAGAGGGGAGATGTTTTAGCATGAGAGGAGAAATATTGTCAAGACCAGAGGCAGATGAGCGACGTGAAGATATAGCGTAATTTAATTCAAGCTTAGTGAAGTGGTTAGTGAGTACATGAGAAAGATGTGTGTGAGGATAAAGAGTTGGACAAGCTTCAGAAATAGCAGGAACATAACAGGGGGCAACTTTTGCGCAAAAGTCATCAAACCAATCGTCGTTGATGGGACGGTAAGTTGGAAAGACACATCTTTTATAACGTCTAGCAGTATGCCAAAGAGAATGAATGGATGTCGCAGGTTTCAGATTTGAACAAAAAGTTTTCCAAGCATTTCTTTTTGCATTTTTTAGATGACGAGTGGTAGAAGCACAAGCGTTGCGATATTTTATAAAATCGGCTGTAGATCCCGAACGTCGAAAAGTCTTGAAGAGTAATGATCTATTTTTGACTACATCTGTACACGAGGAATTCCACCAAGGTGGGGAGGAGGGGTAATTTTTAGTTTTAGTGCAATGGGCTGGAATAGAGGATTTTGCGGCGTTGTTAATGATATTTGTAAAGGTGGCATAAGAGTTGATGGATGAGGTATCCATAGGTAAAGAGGAGAATTTGTTATGAATAAAAAGAGAGAAAGCAGTCCAATCAGCTTTATTAAAATTTAAAGGAGCATAATTATTGACGACAGGGCTATAATGGGAATTGGATGGACGGGGAACATTTGAATCAAATTGATGTATTACGGAAATCAAGATAGGGATATGATCACTGCCATGGGGATCATCGAGTGTGGACCAAGAAAGTTTCCAAATAATATCAGGTGAACAGAAAGAAAGGTCGATTGCAGAGTCGGAAGATCCTGGACGACCTAAATGAGTAGGACTGCCGTCATTAAGGAAGCATAGGCCAAGAGAGCAAAAATTATCATATATAAGGTTACCACGGCAGGAGGCCGCAGGAGAACCCCACGCAGGATGAAATGCATTGAAATCACCACAGAGAAGAGAATTAGAACCAACAAGACTGAATAAAGTATTCCAGAGAGGGATAGGGATAAGGATATTTGGAGGAATATAGCAAGACCATAATCTGAGAGGAGAGGAAGAATATGGAAGGGATATCTCTGCACCAACAATATCGATTTTAGAATTGACAAAGCGGTTTTTAGTAGGACCATCGATTTGGATAGATCTGGATTTAAGTGAGTTGTGGATGACAATGGCTACGCCACCGTAACCATCTGAGCGATCTGACCTAAACTGTACGTAATTGGGGATATTAATAGATCGGGTAGGTAAGAGCCAAGTTTCTGAAAGAAGAGCAATTGAACATTTACTAGCGGAGAGTAAGTGTTGTAAGAAAGGGAGGTGTGCAGGTAAGCTTCTAATATTCCATTGAAGAATATTGGTGGAACTGTCTATATTCGTAAAGCTTGGAGTAAATGACATGTTGGGAGGGTTATTAAGGAATGAGGTTAGGAACGGCAAGAAGAGAATGAATGGAAGATTCAATTAAAGATTGTAAAGAGGAAGGAGAAAAAGGGGAAGATAACGAAGAAGAATTTAAAAGGGATTCGGATAATCTAAGGGATAGAGTTTGGATCCAAGAAAAATCATTCATATTAGGAACAGTGGATTGATTATTGTCGTTGGAATGTTTTAAGTAGCTGCCATTTGGAGAGGAGTAAGAAACAGTTGGGAAAGAAGGGAAATTTTTTTCGTAGGGAGGAGTGAGATGAACTTTAGCTTTTGGTTTTTTGGAGTTGAAAAAGTGGTGGTTATCATTAAGAGCTGGGAAGTTTTGATCTAGAATAGGAGATAATGGTTTTGTAACATTTGTAGAGGGAGGCTGTCTATTAACAATGTCAGAATACTTAAATATAGAAGAATAACAATTTTTTTTTTTAAATAATACGGCGTCTTGATATGATAAATTTTCATTGGCCATTATTTTTTTAATTTCACTTTGGTTTATCCATTCTTGACAGCTACGGTCAGTAGCCACATGGGGGAGTTTGCAGAAGAGGCAAGTCGGAACGGTGGTTTGGGCAGAGGGACATTCATTTATTTGGTGTTTGGCACCGCCGCAGTGGCTGCATCTAGGATCGCTTCGGCAAAATTTTTGTGTATGTCCGAATCGTAAACAGTGATTGCACTGAACGGGAGAACGGACGCTAGGTTTGACTTCCAGTAGCATATTAAACAGTGTGATATATTGGGGAAATTTCGGGCCGATAAATTTCAATTCGACAATGCGAGTGGGTACAATATTTCCATCTTTCTTAATTGAAATACGCTTGAAGCTATCAATTGGTGTAGGGGACTCGGCACCTTCCCAAAAGTCTTCTTCAGAGATAACGCAATCGAGTTTAATTACGCCAAAGGAGTAGATAAGATTCGACGGAATGCTAGCTGTTAGACCGTGGTTTGCTAAAAGATTTGAATTCAGGCAGAGATTGCCATTAGTGATAGAATCAAAAGTAATTTTGACCTTTTTTGCACCAGCAGGTTTTATGATTGTTATTCCATCAAAATTCGAAGAAAAAAACTTGGCAGCCTTAATGGGATGCCAGTTGCCCAAGCTCGTGTTTGTGTTAATGCATTCCGCAAGAACAATGATAGGACCAATGTAGTTCGTGGGGAAGATTGTTTGAGCGTGTTTCGGTGTGAAATTGAAAGCAGAAGTTGTATCAGTAGAATTATTAGATATAGGTATTGAAGTGTTATGCACATCATGCAACAGAGAGACATTTGCGTTGATTGCATTAAAAGTATTCGTATCGATATCATTGTTAATTACCATAGGCGACGACAATGACGACGGGTTATCGGTTGTAGATAATGAATTTAAATTAATGTTCGGGTACGTACTAGTTAATGACGGCGGGTTATCCATGATTTGTTGTAATCCGGGAGAAGTAGGGCTAGGTAAATCAGATTTTGACTTACGCGAAGCAATCAATTTAGAAGTGAGGCTGCTGCCGTGTTCTGTGCATTTATTGATGTTTAAAGATGATTTACACTTGTTAGGCGCAGGTGATTTACCCGCACGCGAGTCGCCGCCCGAAGACGACGACATTTAGAGAGAAAAATATAACGACTTTCGATAGTATAATTGCGATAACGGACAGTTTAATTACACGACCGTACACTAAGACTGTTTAATCGCGACTATCTGGTTACTTTGTGGATCCGAAATTTCATCTATATGGTATTTTCGATACTTATGTATAAGTATCTATATAACTACACAAGTCGAGTATTATTACTCAACTTGTATAATTGTCATAATCTTCGTGTGATTTGGTATACCTACAATCAGTGACTAAAATATCACGAATTATGGGCAACATAGGCAGATTGCAATGCAATAAATGAAAAACAAAATTAGTTAAATAACGGAAAAATCTGATTTATTTTTGCAGTGTCAATAAATATTAATAATACATATTGTTTGGGCTATGGCATTTTTGAGTTTGTGATTATGAACTACATGAGTTAACAGTTCTGAAACAAAACAAAAAAAAAAAAAAAACAAAAATCTGATTAATACACGATAAAAATGTTCGACACAGAACAGTTACGACTTACAAAATTCAACACGTAATACAAATTAAAAATATTTTAAATAACTGTAGATGTATAATAAATAGAACTATTCAGCTTGATAAAATAGTAAGAATTCAAGTTTAACTTTATATGTACTTTTATTTAAGTTCATAGAAACGTTAAAAATTAACCATAGGGATTCATAGTATTTAATTGTATTGATAAATCAACCTTAACAATTTCCGTTTGTGGATTTTTTTTTTTAATTTGAAAATATTTATACGAAAACTAACATACATTGATTTAACCGAGGGAAAATTACGTATTATGTATTATATTATTATTATGTAGTGACACACTTATTTCATATAAATATTGCAAAAGAAATTTCAATTTAAACGACATAATATTGTCAGTAAACTAATTCACATATATTTTACAAAATATTTCATTATATTATTAATATTAGTTTGTAGTTTCTTAAGTGGTTATTTTATATTCAACTGTGTAGTTTATTATTTTTAGTTTATTTAAAATGAAACAATGAAAAATTGTCATCTTCGTTTTATTTTCTGGATACATTTCAAAATCAAAATAAAATACTGAAGCATTATATACATTTTTGGATTTTGTTTTAATTACATAATATGACTTTTATAAGTGCTTTTAATATTGCATTGTAATAATTAAAATCAGTTTACGTGTCGTTTTTAATTGTTTTTTAAATCTCATTCAAAAAGGTTCATCGAAGCGTAACTACATTGAGTATAGTATTCACTATGAATTATATTATTTCCTTTGAAATAAGTGAAATTGATTTAAGAAAATGTTAAGTACTACATATAACTCACCATCAATTGGCTGGTGGCTGGAGTGGCCTTGGCGATGGTCTTGACGGCCTTGGCAGATTGGACTTGTCCGACGACAACGATGTTCATGGATACCTTTTCAGCGCCCATTTTTTATTTTGGTTGGTTTTGTTTGGGATAAAGTGAAGGCTAAAATCATAGAAAACAAACAAATTATTGAATTGACGTTGGACACACTAAATAACTAAACCAGGTATGACTTTGGGTACTCACCGAAAATTCAAATCGCACGAATAATAATTGTGTTACACTCGAATCGACGACTCGAGCCGATATTTATACGCTCATGGCCGACGATCGAAACGGGGCGGTCGAGTGGCGTGATTTGAGGTGACGTGGTGGTTATGCATTTACAAACAATATCACGCGATGACGTTTTAACACAAATGTGCCTTACTCATAGGTTATAAGGACGTATATATATGTATATGCATATAAGAATGAAACGTGACTACGAGTTGAAGTGTCACTTTGCGTCCCACTAATGTTTAGTCCAGCAGATTATAATAATTTCTTCCTATTTTATGCATGAATACTTGTAAACCTAGAAGGTAATTTCTCTTTTAATTCAGTATTTCTGGTGTAAACTGTATGATTGTACATTTGTGTAAAAAAGTGTTTAAATCGTCAATTAGAAGAGATATAAATAATATATACTTAACAAAACTACTGCAACAAGTTCGAAATTGAAAAATCAAAATCGGTTAAATGAAAATTTGACTTTTAGTAACATATTAGTCCTTATTGTTTTAATTTACGTTCACCGGTTAATTTTCGCTGATTTTTTTCTATTTTCAATGTTTTTCCAATGCTAAAATCGTTGAACACATATGATTTCAACTGTAAATGATGTTTTGGATAAGTCATTTAATGACCATGATAGGTAGTTATAATTTTGAATTCCAATATATGAAAATAAATGATTATTATTATGTTTATTTATTGAAATTTAAATTTCGATGAATTTTCAGTTTTTACTGAGACGAATACACTTAAACAACTGTTTTTCATAATTTTCAAACTCAAAAGTAAACGCACGATTAGTTGTAGGTATCTAATAAATAGCAGTTTATTACGCCAATGTCAGGCTTCGTAATACTTTAACCCACAAATGCTTTAATTAATATCTTAAATGTATATTCGTAATGAAGTACATAATAATAAAAATCGATCATCATAAAAAAAAAATTAGGTTATTCTGTACGGAAGGAGCATAGGAATAGTTCAGAATTTATTTAATGTTTAGAAACTAAATTAATTTTAATTCGTTGTTTTATGTAAATTTGTTTTAATCATATGTTTTAGATTTTTTATGGTACTTGGAAGGTTTATTATGTGTTATATAGTTTTTCAAGGCGAGAGAAAAAAAACCTAAAGTAGAGTAAAAACGTCGGCATTCGCTGAAAACGACACTTTTATTAAATCGACTTTGGTAATTTTGTTATTACTCCAAAAATATTGTTGCTAGAAACTTGAAAATTTCACCATATGTTACTGACGTATTTCACATACTTTATGAAAATTTTAAAAAATTTAACAACTTTTGTGCTAAAAATAGAAATTTCCCTAATAAATCAGGAAGTTTATTCCTGATAAAGATTTTAATATTTGACAAAACTTTTGAAAATTTGATACGACTTTACTCATATACTTCTCTAACGATCCTGAAAAAAGGTTAAAAATCTTGTACCAGAATTTTGTTTTGTATAAGCGTTTAAGTAAATTATTAAATAGTTTTTATGATTTGTACGTAATGAACAGATTCACGTCAATTCTTAACTTCGATAATTTATTTGAAGAAATAGGTCTATCCAATCATAATTAAACTTTGAATACAGATAAAACAATGAACAACAAGTTTTCATTCTTTTGATTCAAAAAAAAAGTCATCATTATTAAAACAAATACATTAAACAGATTAGATAAAAAAAAAAAAACCTACGGACAATTAGACGATAACTGGTAATATATATTTGCGGTATATTTTAATTCTCGGCTCAGAATCGCTTAACTAAAGAGATGATACATAATATCTTTGAAATTGAATAAATCCATCCCCATTAAATTGTCCGAGGAGTGAAGAATACCCCATTGGGTGAAGTACGTACTTTTTTTTTTAATTTCCAATTATTAATTTCAATTAATGTTATATTTAAAACGGTTATTAATTGATATTAGGTAATCATTAGACATTTCAATCACGCATAACAATTATCAGATTATTACAATTGTTATTTTAATTGAGTTTGTATTTAATTTTTAATAGTATTGTGGTAATTTAAATAAAATCACATTTTTTTTTTACACTGTTTACATCAGGCATGTCAAACACGAGGCCCGCGGGCCGCATGCGGCCCTCAGCTCATTTTGTTGTGGCCCGCGGCTACCAATAATAATGGAAAAAATTAAAATTAAATATTAATACCTTGTCACAACTATATTAGATTCTTAGAGAATGTTTATATTATATTATATATATTATATTATATATATTTTTATATATATAAGTATATATAGATATATATTTATATATATATATATATATATATATATATATATATATATATTATTATACTGTGTTTTGTGCCAGTACGATATGTAGAAACTCGTAAATATGCTTGTAAAGTAAATTCTTTGTTGAGTAGTACTTATCAATGTTTGCAACTATTTTCATTAATGAACAGTAATAAATCAACCGTTAGATCCAGATCAACCGACACACCTCTAAATGTCGTGTTAAAAGTGGCTTAATATATCAAATAATATTTCTGCCGAAATTGAAAAGTTGACGGGGTGAAAGAGATGTCAAATATCGTCCAAAAAGAATTATTAATATGTATTTTTTCGCAGTTTAAATAACACCCATCTAATAAATAATTAATATAATTTAAATGTTAATTTTTTTAAACTTGTTGAATCTAATTGTATCTGCTGTATTTGTAAGCGTAAAGAATAAAATTTAAAAATTAGTATAAAATATAATTTTTTTTGGTTAAATTTTTATGTGCCAATGTAAATCCAATAGGCCCGCATAGTAAACTTTTCAATATATTTGGCCCACTTGATACTTTGAGTTTAACACGCCTGGTTTACATGAATGTATTCAAATCATTAAAGGTAATTTTCGACTTTCCGCGGACGTTGTTTCCGGCGGGGTGAAGAATTTCCAGCTTTTTAAATTTGTGATGAGACAACACAGGGCAATGTCGTGAGTTTTAGTTATTCGTGTAGGAAATCATTTTCAACTAATATATCGTGGTGGCCGTAAACTCACATCATCAAAATATCGAAAGGACGAGTGATGATTTACGCTCTAGTCGTAGTTAAAATTCCTCATATTTTGTGTTTGCGTTTGTTTTGTCTCAAACTGTGTATATTGTTAACGTAAGCAAAAAGCAGCGATATTGTTGATGAATACATTTCTATCAATGGAATTTATCGTACGAGAACTATTATTTTATGAGATCGTTAAAACGAGATCGGTTATGACATAATATAGTTTCTACACATTTGTCGGATTTATTATTGTTTCGTACCATAATTACCAAACAAAGTACCGACAGTTGCGTGATCTCATCGTTCTTCTCAACGACAACATTTGGCCGGGTAATTATCAACTATTTATCTTTACACACATTCATGCCGTATTTCAATTAAATTTTGCCCACTATTAATTTAGGGACTATGGAAAATTCACGGATAGTCATATTCTATGAGTCCAAAATCGAAATTTCATCAAACCACTTCGTATAGTGTTATCCAGTGCAGTGCTTGAATTGGAAAAATAAAAAAAGGGGGACTCTAAGATTTAAAAAAAATAAGCGTCCCTCACAATGACTTCACACATCAAAATCGTGAGGAGCTCCGCCCCAACACCCCCCGAACAGCCCATCTTCAAAAATTCATTCCATATTTTACACAATATTGTTATATTTTTTTAAGTAAAACTATAAATTTAAAGTATAAGTTAGTGTTCGATCAAGTAGGACAATATAGGTATAATAATGAAATAAAATAAAACTGATATATTTATTTTTCATATGTTTGATATTAAGACACATAATTGCACTATAATTAAATGAATATTATGATTATGTCGTAAAATCACAAAATTGTTTTAACCGGTTACGAAGCCGGCATAATACTGATAAAGAGATAAAAAACATTGGTCTCGATATCATCCAACAAAATAATTCATTAAATCAAAATTAAAATTTGAATGTCTTATTCATTACAAATTTGAAAAATGACTACATTATTAAATAAAAAACAGTTCCATCCTCCCGTTCCAATTAAAATAATAGGGATGGGTGTTCTCAAAAAATTAAAAAATCGAAGAGGAGCTCCGTCTCCCAGGGCCTCCCCCCCCCAATTTGAGCAATGGTGTTATCCGTGTGTCTTAACACATAGATTTACATGTGATTTTACTCGTAGCACAGTGCTGTGTGCCGCACCGAAAGCTTAATATTTTCGTTGCGAGTAAATGCGACGGAATGTGATCGTCGGCCTTCCGGCGGACGGTAAACACTAGTTCACGGCTCTAACAAGTAGCGGAAAACAGCGCTGTACGGCTCGCAAAAAACAAACTTCCGACCGGATTAATACACGTGTACACGAGGTTTACGTTTTATTTGATTTGCCGATTTCCGGTCGACGTGTGTGGTCACCGGCACTGCTCCTGCCACGGCGATTCCGGTGTCTCCCTCGTGGTGATCTAGAACAAATGGACTCGGCCGTTTGGGCGCGAAGACATTTAGACGTCAAAAAAAAAATAAATAAATAAAAATAAATAAATAAATAAATCTTTTATATAATCATACAGTCTTATCTGGATAAAATATATAATGTATAATAAACAATATTTCAATGTTATTTTGACAATGTATAGACAACATATTATTATCGTTAACTCATTTAAAAAATAAAAAAAAGTAAAATATAAACTTAAAACTCATTAAATTATCGATATGTGTATAACCCAATGTATAACCTTACCCACCCACCTAAGAATACCCACCCACTTTAGAGGTGGCTACATACAGCAATTTAATTTTTATCAGCTACTACGATCTGAGAATTTTTCCTAATCTAAATAGGAAACAGACGCCTAGGTACCTATATATTATTAGAAGCATAGTTTTAGCCGAATTTAGTTATTGACGATACATTTTTACGATAGGAAATGTTTTCGATCCCATTAGCCTTATTAGTAGACCATTATTTTGTTATAAAACACGGGCATCAACCGCATTTTTAAATCCTTTTTTATCAACAATAATATGACGTATAGTTTTGTAGTGATTTCGATCATTTTATTCTGTATTTCTGTAATATCACCACAAATGAAATAGGTATTCTGATATAAAACAAATTTATATACCGGTAAAACAAAATTTTAAAAACCCAAGGAGGCTATATATCCCTCTTAACCTTCTTATCATAAATACGGAAATACTCTGTGGACGACGTGGCTAGACATTTTTTTTTCACTTTCAATATTCTCGCATTTGACTCATTTGTTTTGCTCGATTTTAAATAATCAAAACCAAAAATCAGTGAATAAACTGTGGTGTTATAACGGTAGCGTTACTAATATCACTATTGTCACAGAAATAAGTATAAGAGACGTATGAAAAAAAGTCATAAGGTGACCGGTGCGGGAAGGCATTTACAGTCTTGGACGAGTTACGTCGCTCGTGTCGCAAACGTCCACAGCGAGTGTAATTGCTCATTTCCCACAATTGTTACATTTTACACAAGTAAAATATACATCGTTTTTTTTTCCGATGATTTACCGAGACAAATTTACGTACGGTTGGTGAACATTTATTTTGTTGTTATTTAACCACGACAACGGCCTCGGGAACATCCTCTATAGGTACATCCTTTTAGTGAACGGATAACAGTGTTTTTTATTTTGTCAACAGTATGGTATTTACTTTTATCCAAACACATTCATTTGAAATTGCACCGATAAAATACATTATTTGTGAATCAAATCAGATGTATAATAACAAAAACAAAAAAAAAACCAAAATGTATTATTGTCTTATAGTTTTGTACGTATACATGTGTAAACGATTAATGTCTGCTCTAGGTTGTTTGTTATACAACAGGTATTTGCTTCTATGGTACCTATAGGTAGACTATAGTCTATCAAAAAATAGTCAAAATAAAAATTTAATTATAATGATTTTCAGGTTGTGTGGAACGTTTGATTGTTTTATATTGATTATTTCATTTGATTTAAAGTGTCAGGTGTTAATTTATGGTAAAATTTAATTTACTGGTAATAATAAAAATCGTAAACATACCTTACCAAAAAATTTATCCGGTAACCATTTACAGAGCTTACATTAATTATAGTTGTATACATCGAGCTTGATTAACCCTTTGCTCACCAAACTAAGAAGTAAAATTATTTTGCCATTTCTTTTTGCATAGCTTTTGTATGTGTTCAAAAACCAGTCTGATGTTTAATTCTAAGAATGACCGTGTATATTGTTTACTAAAAAATCTATTTACACAGTTATTATTCTATATTTGGACCATAGTTTTATTTTTTCCTTGTAGCTAATGAGGTACTTGTGTGTACCGACGTGTCACAGAAAGGAAATATGCAACATTTGATTTAATATACATTATTTTGTGCAGTGGTACTTTAAAGTACCGTCGGTCGACAAGGGGTTAAACAATGGAGGTGATTTAAATGTTTAATAGTTGTAATATTTTATGTATAAGCTGATGAGTCTCATTTATAATTTTTTTATTAAATTTAATCTTGTAAACACGAAACAAGATTAATGTAAATAAATAACTTTAAATTTCCAAAACCACAAAATATGAGAACTTTTCCTTAAAAAACTAACAGCTACTTACGTAATGATTATGTGACCTTTAAAAATATTCATGTTTCACGTCAAGTGTTACAAATTGAATTACAGAATCATATCAATGAAGGTAAAAGTTAGTACATATTTTTGATTGCTTCAATCGTGTAAAGTAAATATTAACTATCCACTTTTTATTCATAGAGCAATGGTCTTTTCATACGGAAAACAATAATGTGAGTTACTTGAATTTGAAGTCTTTATAATGAGTTCATATTTCAATATTTTTTGAATCCACTATTTAAACAAATACCTCAAGTTTTATTATTTGACCATAGTAATCATACAAATTACTATATACTGACCACTATTGCAGTTCATACGTACTCAATGAGTACTACTCATACACTTGTCATATTACCTTATGTTATTTGATGTTACCGAAATCAGTAACTAGGAAATCAAAATTTATGGTCTATAGGTAGGTCGCTATGCGATAAATGAAAAACAAAATGAGTTGAAAACGGAAAAGTCTGATTTATTTTTACTGTGTCAATACATATTAATAATACATATTGTTTGGGCTATGGCATTTTCGAGTTTGATATTGATGAACTACATGAGTTAACAGCTCTGAAAGAAAAAAAGAAAAAAAAATGATGAACTTATGTTTAAAATTTATAACGATATTTACGATCTAAAAACTCAACATACATACATAATAAAAGAATATATAATATTTTAAATAATTGGGTATATTATTTAAGAACCATTTTATTTAAAAATAAAAATGTGATAATTTAATAGTAACTTTGTACGAAATGAATTTGAATTCATTAAATGTATAATTTTATTAATGGTATAAATTAATCATAGGAAATTAAAATTTGATAATGTAAAGAATGAATGGTGAAAATTTCTACTGTAAAAATACTCTTTTTTAAATTTATTTTAAAATATAGAGTATTTACAAAACGCAATTTACTTTAAAAATTTGTGAATTTAAATATATATTCATAAATATACGAGTATATATAAAAACAAAATATGAAATTCTATCAGCGAAAAATCTATTAAAATAAAAAAATTTTAATTTAAAATGGAAAATTGAAAATACACTATTTTACATATTATAAACACTTCAGTATACATTATCTATATGAAATTTAAATTTTTTATGTAATTAAATAAATATTGAACATTTAAGTTTATTCTATTTAGCACATTTAATATGGAAAAAATTTAATAGGAAAAAATCAACTTCGTTTTATATTGGAAACACATTTTAAAATCAAAGTAAGGAATTTAAGTAAAATTAATATTAATGATTTGTTTCAATCACATAATACGCACTTTATTAATGCTATTAATATTGAATTTTATTGATTGGAAACCATGAACGTGTTTTCTCTTAGTTTTTTTTAAAAATCTACTTAAAAAATGTTCATCAAAACATAAATGTTTTCAGTAAAATATTTACGATGAATGAATGATTGATTCGTTTGAATCAAGTGAAATCATTTTCGGAAAATGTTAATTTCACTCACCATCAATTGGCTGGTGGCTGGGGTGACCTTGGTGACGGTCTTGACGGCTTTGGCAGATTGGACTTGTCCGACGACAACGATGTTCATGGATACCTTTTCAGCGCCCATTTTTGGTTTTGGTTGGTTTTTATTTGGAATAAAGTGAAGACTGAAAGCATATAGAAACAAGTAAATTAATACATTGACGTTCACGCTGTCGACACACTAATGAATTACGCTAGGTACGATGTTGCGTACTCACCGAAAATAAAATTGCACAAAAAATTGCGTTATGCTCGAATCGATGTCTCGAGCCGGTATTTATACGCTGGCGGTGGCCGGTCAAAACGGGGCGGCCGAGTGGCGTGATTTGTGGCGGTGCCGCGTTATTCGTTTACAGACGATATCATGCGATGACGTTAACACACATCTGTGTCATGCTCAAATAATGATGTACATATGTATGTGTCTGTTTTATAAGAACGAAATGTGATTTCGAGTTGAAATACCGCTTAGTGGCCCGCTGATGTGTGGTACAACATATTACGATAATTTCATCTTATTTTATGCATGAAAACAATAAACATAGAAGAACATTTTTCATTTGCTTGAGGATTTGTGCTAGAAACTGTTTGATTCTACATTTTTGTGTGGAACGTGAGTAAACCGTTGATTAGAAAAGATTCACCTATACGATGTACAACAAGTGTTAAATTGGAAAATCAAAATAGCTTTTATGAAAATCTGATTTAAGAAAAAAATCGGTCCTTTAAATTCTAATTTAGGTTTATCGGTTACTTTTCAATAGTTTTTAAAATTTTCCGAAAATCGTATTGACATTGTCTACTGATAATTTTTAAGCTAACGTTTCATTGAAAAGAAACCAATATCACAGATTCATTGTTATTGATCTGCATTATTAAATACACATCGTTTTTCAGAAGTGAGCAAATTCATAAGAAATTATTCACTTATATTCAATTAGACGGTTTCAGATCAATTTTTTTTTTTTTTTTTTTTTTTATCTAAGCAGAAAAATAGCCATTTGACTTTTTTGTAACCTGAAAAATAAAATTTCAGATTTTTAAATTTGGTTTAAAAAAAAAATAATTTATGCATATTTTTATCGTAGTGTAGGTTGGTAACATTGAAAAAAATATATAAATTATGAACAGAATGAAAGTTATTCATATATCAGATCTTTATTATAAATAATTGTTATTAATTCAACGTCAATATGTTATTATTATTGTATATATTTTTCGATCATGTAATTTAAAAATATTATTACCCATTAATTGTATTTATTTTATAAAGATAAAATTGTTTAGTATAGATAAGTTTATCTATTGTTGATGTTTTGGATAATTATTGTATTGGTTATAATAGATGTAATTTTAAATGCCAATAGGTACGAATTAATTATTATTTTGTAAATCAACATTTTTAATTTTGATGAAATGTTAAGTTCTACTTAAATGTTTAAAGTAATTTGTTTTGTTTTGTTTTGTTTTCAAATTAAAACCTAATTAATAGTTCTTAATACCTATTAAAGTCTGGCTTCGTTATACTACCCAATATCGCTGAAATTAAAAATCTTACATGTATATTTATAATTACAATATCCAAAATCTATTATCATTAAACAAAAAATTAAGTTATCTGCAAATGAGAAACCTTGAAGTGTTCAAATTTTCTTCGTTTAATACCTAAAATATAGTACGAATGGTTCCGGGAGATTGTTTTTTATACAGTCGATATTCACCTCTATGGTTATTTACTGAAAAATCAATAAAATAATAATTTAACTACCCATAATCATCTTACGAGTTGTGTGATACGTTTAATGATTTGGTACTAATCATTTCATTCTATGTTATTTTAAAAACACTGGCCTCGTAAAGATGATTGATTTGCAGTGTCACCTCTTAGTTATTAAAAAAAAATAAAAAATCCGATATAACTGTAAAAATGGTAAATTTACTCGGTGAAAATGTAAATAGTTTACATCTTTAAATGTACACGTTAGATGCAAACTAAGTTTGAGTTAATGGAGAGGTTGATTTAAACTTGTTTTTATATGAAGATATTTGAAGAGCAGAAGTAGTAAAGATTAATACTTCGTTTAAAAAAAACATAATCCCTTGGAAGATTGTTCTAACTTCTCCAAAAAAATTTAAAAAATAAAATCAAAAAATATTATTTTTTGATCTTTATAAAGAAATAATAGTTAATAAAATAATGAAAAATCTAAATTTAATTGCGAGTATTATGATCTTCGATGGGTACATTGAACTTGATATATTTCATTATAAAATACAAATTGATAGTTAGTTGTGGAGATAGATATTAATTTAGATTTTTAATAAAAAGTACTTAAATTTTATTTGTGATGTTGATAATATTTTATAGCTGATCTAACGTGTCTCATTTATTTTACTGCATTTTTTTATTTTTTATTTAATATAATTAAGACTATAACCTCTTGATGAGTATGTAGTAGATACATACTGCTGGTAATAATTATATACAGAGTGTATAAAATAATTGTGTGAATATCAAAACCACGTTGTACTGTAAAAGCATGCATTTTTTCCTTTTCACCAATAAAAATCATGTGAAATTAGCTTCAATGTTAGAGAGAACGCATCTGCTATAAAATATAAGAACACTCACTAGAAAACAAATTCTACGTTTTTTTGTTTTTTTTCTTCTCGATATTTTAATATTTTATGTGAGATATGATTTGATTTCAAACTAAGTGTAGCGTAGTTTTAGATTCTGGGTGAATCAAATGCTCTTGTGATTTCCCAATAATGTTAACTTATTTACTTTTTTCTCCATTTTTGGGGTAGTAATGAAGCTCCAAAAGTTACATCAAGCTACTCTGAAGACAGAAATTTGTTCTGGGTGGTACTTGAAAGAGGTCATTTTTCTCTTTTCTTGACAATTTTCCAGGTGTGGAGAAAAATTGCCGAAAAACGGTTAGGTAGAGTAAAAACGGTAAATTTTGCCGTAAACAACATTTTCACTAAATCGATTTTAATTATTTAGTCATAATTCGGAAAGTCATAGTGCTAAAAACTTGACATTTTCACAATATTTTAATGGCTTATGGATACATACGTTAAAAAAGTTTTAAAACTTTCGGACTAAAAATAGAGCTTTTAAAATACTATATTTTTAAACGTTTATCTCTTACACACATTTTTATAATATTTGATAAAAAGTTTAAAAATTAAATATGTCCGTACTCATATACTTAAATAACGATACTGAAAAAATTTCAAAAACTGTGACTCGGGAATTTTTATTTAGAAGAGCTGAATATTATTTACAGTTTTTGAGGAATCGACTGTCTTCACTAAAACTTTGAATACAGATAGAATGTTTTGAATTTTTTTGGTGAAAAAAAGTCAACTTTGTCAAACTAGAAAACTTAAAACAACTTTTAAAAAAAAGCCTAACGGAAATTCGACTAAAAATGATAAAATAAAATATATTTGATAAATTTTTTTATTCTGAAGCATTGCTCATAATTTTTTAACTAAAGGAAATTATCTATAATATCTTTGATATTCTATACACCCAATCCTATATCCTGTCCAAGGAGCAAAAAAATACTTTTTGGTGCGAATTACGTAGGTACCTTTTTCACATACAACTATAACGTCATGTACCGAGTATAATACAGTTTTACTGAAAATACTTAAGCTAGCTAGAAAAAAATTGTTTATCTGTATTCAAAATATAATATTTTCATGTATTTTGTACAGGTCAATACGTTATTACATTGATTCTTGTTATAACTTTAACATTTCCAAACGACAGAATATAAATACTTCAGTACATTTTTCCATGTAAATCTAATATCTGCTTAAGTTAAGCTCATGTGACCTTTATAAACATCAAAGTTTATCATAAGTTTTAATGTATATGAACATAAAATTGCATTTTGGAGGTATAAGGTATAACATGTTTTTGATTTCTATTATTCGTGTAATGTAAATATCAACCAGGCAACCACTTTTTATTCGTTGAGTCTTCGACTTTCAAATGACTTTCGAACGACAAAAACAATTTGAGTTACTTGAAGTTGAATTGTTGAACACGTATTTGAATATTTTTTTCATAGACTGTTTAAATAACTTTTCCAAGTGTTAATATGTAACCTTAGTATTTCTATTTGATTTCAATTACTATAAACAGTTCGTTCTTGCTGTTCGTACTTACTCGTGCTACCAACATTATTAGTGAATTTGTGAATATTCACAAAGTATTCACAATTATTCACAATTATTAAAGAGTTCAAATATTTTTTATTTTAAATATTCCATTAGTCTCAACGAAAATATTTCTACCTAAATTTTTACAATTGTCAACACGTATGCGATTTGGTATTCCCGATACCGGTGACTAAAAAATCACAATGTATGACAATATAAATAGGTTGGAATGCGATGAATGAAAAACAAAACTAGTCAAATAACGGAGGAGTCTGATTTATTTTTGCAGTGTCAATACATATAAACAGTACATATTGTTTAGGCTATGGCATTTTTGAGTTGTGATTGATGGAATACATGACTTAACAGTTCTGAAATAAATAAACAAAAAAATTGAGCAACAAATGATACAAAAGTATATTAAATAATCATAAATATATTATAAATTGTTAAATTGTTCTAAGAGAAGAAATTTTAAGAATTCAAGTGTACCTAGATATGAATTACTCGATGAAAATTAACCATGGGCACTTATTATAGTATTTAAATGCTAAGAATAAATAGTGATTATTTCCAAAGTAAAAATGTTTTTTTTATTATTATTTTAAAAATTTTAAAATATATACACAAAACAAACAGAATTATACGAGAGAGAAATAACTTATCATGATATAAATGCGTTTATTTTATAGAGTGACAAATTTATTTTATAATGATTTTCATACACATATTACAAATAAATTAAATTGAAACGACGAATCGCATACGCACTAATTTATATTTTACAAAATATTTTAATTTATTATCAACACTAGGTAGTTTTTAATTTCGTAAGTTTTTATTTGATATTGAACTGTTGAGTATATTATTTTTAGATTATTTATAAAGGCACAATTTGAAATCGTCATTTTTGTTTTGTTTTCTGGTTAAATATAGAAATCAAAGTAAGCAATTCAAATAAAATTAATTTTAATGTATTGTTTTAACCAAATAATACGTCCTTAAATAATACTATTATTATTGAATTTTTATTATTAGAATCAATTAACGTGTCTTTCATAGTTTTTTTTTTTTTTAAATCTACTTCAAAAAGGTTCATCAAAACATAAACGTTTTCAGTAAAATATTTAAGATAAATCATATTAATTCGTTTGAAACAAGTGAAATTGTTTTCGAAAATTGTTAATATTACTCACCATCAATTGGCTGGTGGCTGGGGCGGCCTTGGCGACGGTGTTGACGGCCTTGGCGGATTGGACTTGTCCGACGACAACGATGTTCATGGATACCTTTTCAGCGCCCATTTTTGATTTTGGTTGTTTTTGTTTGGAATTAAGTGAAGACTAAAATCATATAAAAAAAAAAAATGAATCAATTAAAACTTTGACCATCACGCGGTAGACACGTTCAAGAATCACGGTAGATATGAAGTTTCGTACTCACCGAAGAATTTCTCAAAAAAATGCGTTATGCTAGAATCGATGTCTCAAGCCGGTATTTATACGCTCACGACGGCCGATGAAAACAGGCCGACCGAATGGCGTGATTTTGGCGGCGCGGCGTTTATTCGTTTACAAACAATATCACGCGATGGCGTTATAATGCCTATACCACAGATCAAAACATACACATAAAATATAATATTATGTATAGTTAATTTACGATAAGAATAAATGTGTTGCGTTTAACTCGCTTTCGTCGATAATGGTTTGATCACTTTCCACTGTCTACGTGTCTATTTGCGTGCGTTCGAATCGAATGCACTACCCTTTTCACTACGATTATCCAAAAACGAATTTGTACCTAACCGCTTACTTAAAACCTGATTGTTGTTTCGATAATTATTTTCCACCATTGCAATCGATTTTTTTTGATTATGTTATAAACGAAAGTCATAACTGTGAAAACCATTATTTTCAAACTTAAATAATATTACTACATAAATTTCCCATTTGAAATTCCAAAGTGAATTTATCTCAAGCCGTTGGATATTCAATATATCTTCTCTCAATTAATATTCTGCTCTACTATATGTTTTAGGTACGTCTATAGTACAAATTATCAACCTATATAGTAAATATCATACCGTTATTTTTTTTTTTTTTTTGTATTTACCTAACATGGCTTCAAAATATAAATGTCAATGAAACATTATTTATAAATTAAAATTGGTTTTAAAAGGGGTAATTTTTTCTGATGTTGATATTTTGGTTAGTCAATTAATTGATTAAAACAACCAGTTTTCAATGCCGTTTGATGAAATTAAATTATTATAAAATAATTTTAAAATTTAAATTTTATCAAATTTTGAAGATTTTATTAGACATGGCATGTACTTTTAATATTCTTATAATTCAAAATCTTACATTTCAATTCAAATTTCAATCTTAATTAAGAGATTTTCTCAATCCTACGATCATATTATTTTTAAATTTCTACAAATACTATTTTTATTTTTATTGTTTGAAATTCGAATACTGAAGATTTTAATACACTCGTACCTTGAATATTTATTATTTTTAACCCAACTGCTTAGAACAGTGTTTTACCGTGTAATAATTGTACACGTACTTAATTTATTATTATTTGTTATAATTTCCTCACTTATTCACGTCTCATGACATTAATAGATTCATTTCAGTGGAAATCCGTTTTTCAATAGCAAAACGATTCCAAGCCACTCTCAAAATACTTATCAAATGTCGATTCAGATTACACTGGGCCAAATAAAGGGTCAATTAAATGATATGAGTACGTGTCACCCGCGTACTTTGCGTGGCGACAGGGTTTTTAATTAGTGCTACGATCATATCGAGAACAGTGTCGTAAATTTTATAAATTTTAAATATATGTATATATATGTATGAAATTATTTTTATTTGGTGCACTACGATGGTCGTATATCATTTATCGTCAAAATATCGAAACTACGATTGACGATTTACGTTTGGCTCGAAATTCATCGTACTAAATGTGTGCGTTTACTTTAACCTCAAACTGTGTACATCATCATAAAAACTGTATTTCGATACAGTTGTGAAATTAGTTTCCGTCTTACGTGATCTTATTCACCACGGCGTTTAAAAAAGAAACTGGTGCTGAGATCTTCTCAATGATTAAAATAATAATAATAAACGTATATTAAACAAAAGGAACTGCGACTACTGGATGGTTTCTTTTTCACCCTATTCACATTTTTAAATTATTGTAGCACATGTTCTTATTACGCCTTTGGGCATAGATTTTGTGTTTTCTGATAAGTATTAAAAAAAAAATAAAATCTTACGAGAAGCATTTTATGAGAAAATGTAAACGAGAGATACGCACGTGGTTATGTCGTGTTATTTTTAAACATTTTTCCGATGTATTATTTTCGAGTATCATAGGAAATAAAAATTACAGGACGTACTGTATAACTGACAACTGTACACTATAACCCTATTGTTCTGTGTTATATCTGCACGCATCGTCTCCGTCTTAACATCATATAATATGCTAAACTTGTATTTATCAAAAAAGGTGCATGTATTTCGCATCGGCATTAGAGAATTCACTTACTACCAAACATAAGAACATTGTCTGTGTCCATAAATTCATTTTCCACGATATTTTTTTTATGTAAAAGCGAGTTACGAGCATTTTAAAATTGTTCTTTTTACATGGTATTGTCTGGCTTAAAATTTAAATATTAGGAAAAACAGACGTAGAAACACAGATAATGTACAAGTCATTAGCAATGCAAAATGTATATGTATATACATATATATATATAATTTAATATAGGTGTATTTAAAGTTTAATATTTTTATTAATTTTATATTTGTGAAAAAAAAATCGAATATTACTTTATACTATAAACTTTCAATTTTTAAACAACAAAATATAACAACTTAAATTTCAAAATATTTCAAAAAACTTTTCAAAAAGGTATAACATGTTTTTAATTTTTTTTTCGTGTAATGTAAATATTGACCGTCTACTTTTATTCGCTGAGCGACGGACATTTCCGAGGGAAATAATTTAAATATTTATTACTATAACCTCTTCGAATAACTATTTCAAGTGTTATTACGTAATCGTAGTAATTATATTTATTTTCAATTATTGTTAATTATTCTCTCTTGCAATTCATACTTACTACCGGTAATACACCATATTATGTTTAAATATGAAATATACTATACTTATGAAAAAAAGTGTTTATATTTTTTTAGTTATTTCGATAGTATCATAAAAAACAGTTTTATCTTAATTCGTATTGTTATTATATACATCATTTCATTTGTTCTAACTGAAATCAGTAGTTAGGAAATTACACTTTATGGATACTGGGCAAAATTCTAGGCAATAAATGAACAACAAAATGAGTTAAAAAACGGAAGACACGGATTTATTTTTGCGGTGTCAATACATATTAATAATACATATTGTTTGGACTATGGCATTTTTGAGTTTGAGATTGATGGAATACATGAGTTAACAGTTCTGAAACAAATAAAGTAAACAACTGATTAAATTATAATAAAAATGTATAAAAGCTTCAAATAATTCAAACCTACGAACTCAATATACGTATCGTAATCTATTAAGAACAGTTCAATTAATATGGTAAAATTGTAAAAAATTTTACATTACATACATATTGACATTATAAGAATGGAATTTTAATCGATCAAAAGTATAAATTGACCACAGAAAATTAAAATACTAAAAAATAGTTATGATGTATTATAAAATATATACCTACTGGCAAATTACTTTTATAATGATTTTCGTATAACTATAACAATAAATATTTTTTTTAATGTGCTAATGCGTTTTTTATAATATATGAATTATTCACTATATAATTAATGATAAATTTAAATTTTTTATGTATTTATTTCATATTAAACTGTTAAGTTGATTCTTTTTACCAAATTAAAAAGAGACGGGGAAAAATTATCAACTGTCTTAATATTCTGAATAAATTTCAAAAATCAAAATAGACGATGAAAGTTTTTTCAATTTTTATGTTTTTTTTTTAATCATACAACATTCCTTGGAATGTGAAAACTATTATTTGATTTTTAAATATTAAGAATCAATCAGCTGTCGCTCGTTGGTTTATTTTTTTTAATCAACTTCAAAATTATTCATTGAAGCATAACCATTTTGTGTTACACATTTAAGACGAATTATTCGATTTGATGAATTTAATTTCCAAAAATGTTACTCACCATCAATTGGCTGGTGGCTGGGGTGACCTTGGCGACGGTCTTGATGGCCTTGGCAGATTGGACTTGTCCGACGACGACGATGTTCATGGATACCTTTTCAGCGCCCATTTTTGGTTTTGGTTGGTTATTGTTTTGAGTAAAGAGAAGACTAAAATCATAGAAAAAAAAAACAAATAAATTATAATATTGACGGTCACGCGATCAGCACGTTAATGCTTGACGCTAAGTATGACGTTTTGTACTCACCAAAGATAAAATTTCACGAAAAATTGCGTTATGCTCGAATCGATGTCCCGAGCCGGTATTTATACGCTCACGACGGCCGGTAAAAACGGGATGACCCAGTGGCGTGATTGTGGCGGCGCGGCTGTTATTCGTATACAAACAATATCGCGCGATGACGTTTCGACGCGCTGTACCATAGATCAAAACATTCACATAATATTGTGTACAATTAACCTATGATAAATATGAACGCGTTGCGTTTCATTCGCTTACGTGAACAACGGTTTGTTTATCTACTACAGGCTTGTGTCGATACGTGTACGTTTTAATTGAAACAACATTCACGATTTACCGAAAAACATACCTCTATCTAGGTACTTACGGATTCGGTTTTTTCGAAATCTGTTTATTGTGACTCGTATTATAATGATAAAATAGTAATTTATCACGATAGTATTGTCGACATTAAAATTCACAAAATAATGTCACGTAGAACTTGATATAACCACCAGATTATTAGGTAAATCTAACAATTTTTTACGGCTATTACAAGTAAAGTTGTATATCACACACGTACATCACCCTATAGTCCATTAAGGTAGTATTACACTTACATTAAAATTGTGTAGGTAATTTATTTATATTTTTGTTACTAACAACCATCTTCCTAAATTTTTTCTTACTGATTTATCGATTTTCAACCAATAGTATGTACATAATAGCTTATGTTTTCAGTACAATCGAGTTTTTCTCTATACACCTAAGTACTTTTAATGATTTCGTATTAGCAGATATTTATACCCAGTTCCTGTTCAAAATTGTCAACGTGTTGAGTACTTTAAAATCCTGAATGAAATGAAGAATGTTCTGGTTTTACAATAGTCTGTTTTGATTTCTTTGTTTTGTATGTACTTTATTACTTTTTTGGGTAGTACACAATAACGTTCCAAAAGTTTCATTTAACAGCTCTAACGTTCATACATTTCATCTAATTTGTACTTTAAAGTAGTCGTTTTTTCTTATTCTCGATAGTATTTCCAAGTGCATGGCAAAACTACCTTAAATTGAGTAAAATTTGGTGTAAACGAGATTTTCATAAAATTAATTTTTGATGTGAAGCTATAAATCCAAAAATAATAGTGAAAGACTTTTTAAATTTTCACCAAATATCAATATGACCCAAATACAGATTTAAAAATAACTTCATCATTTGTAGGGTACTGACTTTATACTAAAATAAATTATTATATGAGTTTCGCTCAGAATCGTATTCCCTAAACAGTGGTTTATTATTGACTTTAAATTTCAAATATAATCATACTACACGTAAACGCGTTCACTCATAATAAAATAAGCTCATATAAATTGTTTTAAATCCATCACTATTATCTCGTTCAAAAAGCGAAGCATGCGTGTAGTGCGCGGTATGTGCCCCGTTTTATTTACTTCTATTTTGATATGTAGTATAATATGGACGTTTTAAATAAATGTATTTAAATATTTTGGTATACTGATAAATACATATATGTATATATTATGATGAATATCCCGGTATGAATGTTTTAAATTATATTTTTCATAAATTTTGTCGATGTTGAATAAATATTTAAACGTCCAAATTTAAAAATATATATACATTTATTCTTTTATAATACTTAGTATATTGTAAATAATAGATGGTTGTAATTTATTTCAAGGAAACTGAAAAATTTTAAAATCATCTAATTACAATTAAAAGAAAATATTTTTTTTGTTTATTTATTGTTCTGACTTATTTTTCAGTAATAAATAATACATGAAAACTGTATTAAAACGTATTTATTTTACAGAGTTTAATGCCACTTTTATTATCTCCACGAGTCACACAGAGTGTACATTAAAAAATATTGATTTAAATATTACGTTTCTATTGATACGATCGAATGAATACAGTAATAAATAATACAATTAAT
This sequence comes from Therioaphis trifolii, assembly GCA_027580255.1. Taxonomy (NCBI): domain Eukaryota; kingdom Metazoa; phylum Arthropoda; class Insecta; order Hemiptera; family Aphididae; genus Therioaphis; species Therioaphis trifolii. The sequence continues at coordinate 132,484,001 of CM050404.1, forward strand.
AATAGATACGCTTAATGTGTTCATATTTACATACATTTGGTACCAAACATAAGTAGGTATATACTCATATACTCATACAAGTATACAACTATTTGCGGGATTAAACAAATGCTGTGTTTTCTTCAACCTTATCTCAATTAAAAATGAAAGTTCAAAAAAATAATTCTGTGTGTATGTGTGTGTGTGTGTGTGTGTGTGTTTCCGCGCACGTGCGAATTGTGTACCTGTGACTTGTGTTATCGATAAGTGGCGTTATTTTCTATCGGTCCAATGAAATTATTTAGATGCGGTGGCACCACTAAACACGTAATGTATACAATATTACAGATGGCTTTAATTACGAACATTTCTAACGGAGACGGGTGGTGTTCATTTGAAGTTATGTGTCAAACCATGCGATTCAAACCAAAACAACGCTGCTCTCAATATGCATATATTATTATAATATAGTATCGATACAAGGTGATTTTTTTGTAACATGATCACTTTATTTGTAACCCTGCGTATAACACTGAAATTTGAGTAAATTTTTACCTACCGTTTAAAACAATAAAAAAAACTGAATTTTTTAGGTGTGTTATTATTTTCATTATTTTTTATTCACGTTATTTTTAAATGGTTTTTTCTTTTAAACGGTTTCAACAATTTACAATGTAATATTACGAGAGAGAATATCTTTTTGAAAAATATGATATTTAAATTACTACGATTAGACTAATAGTGTAAAGATGTATTGTATATGATTGTCTTGAATTTTAAAGAAACAATAGATAATTTCTTTAGTTCAACGATTCTAAATACTTCGGTATAAAAATATACCATTTTTAGTTTAATGTTTGGTAAGTTTTTTTTTTCATATTTTTTAAAAGTTTTCTCGTTTGACAAACGAAAAATTTTTCCGACTGAAAATTCAAAACATGTTTTTCTATCTGTTTCTAAAGTTTCATTATAATTGGATCAATTTTTACAAATTTGAAAATAGTATAATTTTCAAGTTATAACAAGTTATAATTCACTTACATTTTTATGAAAAAAAAATCCAGTCATTATTTATGAAACTTGTTTAGTATCTAACGAGTTAAGTATATAACTAAGGTAATATTCAATTTTGAGAATCACAAATATTTAAAATGTTATTAGAAGAGATAAACTTGAAAAGACAAGGTATTTCCAAAATTCTATTTTTCGACCAAAATGTATACATTTTTTTTTCTGACTTTCGTAAACATTCAACAATACGTCATAAATATATCAAGGTGAATATTTCAAGTTTCTAGCAACATTACTTTCAGAGATATGACTAAATACTTAAAATTGATTTCATAAAAAGGTCGTTCACGGCAAATTTTACTGTTTTCACTCAATTTTTTTTGGCAGTTTTTGCTCATGCCTGTTAAAACCATTGAGAATAGAGAAAAATGACCTGTTTGTTGTACCATTTAAAAAATGATTTTTGATTTATAAAGTTACTGAATGAAACTTTTAGACAATTTAAGTACCAAAAATGTCAACAGAAAAATTGAAGAACAAAAAAAAAATAAACATTATTGTAAAATCGATAGATTCTTCACTTCAATCAAAATGTTGATAAATGCATTATAAATGATACACAAGCAAACACAAACACTGCACATATTTATGTATGTATATATATATACGTATGTATAATTTATTTACGTATATGTACCTTATTGGAATTAAAACTGCAAATAATTGGTTGGAATGGTATTAGTTTTATAATTTATAATGTAGACCAGCGGTGCCCTAGGGGCACCGCGAGCACTTTCTATGGGCACCACGGTCTAGGGTTCATAACAAATGGTTTAAAATGTATTGGTTTTTTTCGTTATTGTTTTCGTAAATAATGTAATATTTTCTATTGTTTATTCTGACATTCTAATTTTAACCTCATAAGTGAATTTGTAAATGTAATCTTATATATAAAAATGAATCGCAAAATGTGTTGGTAAGCGCATAACTCAACAACGCCTGGACCAATTTGGCCAATTTTTGTTTTTTAAATGTTCTTTGAAGTCCAAGGATGGTTTTTACATCGAGAAAAATTCGAATAATTGCCGGGAAGACCCTAAAAACAGCCCTTTTCTTCTTAAAACAGCCCTTCATAGTATTAAAACAGACCTCCATGATCGTCTCCATGGCAATGTAATCACTGATCAAGAACATCATCTATGGTTGTCGATTATTTGTGAGCTCTATGTTAATGAACGGTTAAAATTATAATGATTTGGTAGATGAACAATTTACAATGCCATTACATTTTTTATTCATTATTCGTGTATGTATATTATTTAGAGACGTACATTTTTATTCCGAGAAGTGTAATATTCATAGTGATGTATACGATTTATTTACGATGTATGTTTAAACCATAATTCCATAATAAATTGAATGTTATCTACGTCATACGGCAAGCATATAATCACTTATTTAATATTACTTAAAAACAATCCCAATCGGAAAATTAAGAGTTACGCCAACACTCACAAAAGGCGCAGTACTGCGACTGTACTGGCAGCCAACAGTGGGCTGGCCCTTATGGGCGCAGTACTGGCCATAAGGTTATCCAGTACTACACCAGTGCTGGAAAACCAGCACTGGTAGATTAGTCCTGATCTAGTACTGGCATATTACGGGCCACGATCAATATGCGCTAGCAAAGGCCATCTATAGTGTTTCTCGTAGATGTGCCAACATTGGTGGAGTACTGGCATTTTACGGCCATTGTTTTTATTTCAAGCAAAGGCAAACCAGTTTTTGTCGTAGTTGTGCCAACGTTGACGGAATACGGGCATATTACGGACATCAGTTCATATGCTAGCAAAGGCTAGCTACTGTTACTCGTAGATGTGCCAACGTTGGCGGAGTACTTGCATTTTACGGACTCTGTTACAATTTCAAGCAAAGGCAAACCAGTTTTTGTCGTAGTTGTGCAAACGTTGACGGAATACGGGCATATTACGGGCCACGATCAATATGCCAGCAAAGGCCAGCTAGTTTTCCTTGAAGATGTATCAACGTTGGCGGAGTACTGTCATTTAACGGCCTTTGTTTCAATTTCAAACAAAGGCCAGCCAGTGTTTGTCGTAATTGTGCCTACGTTATCGGGATACTGCCATATTAAGAAATAAGGTATGTTGTGTACTTGTGTGTACCCTCTACACACGGCTTTTTTTTATGTTTACTAACAGGCAACAACCATCGGGAACCCGTGGCTTCGGCCGATTGGCTAAAAATAAACACGCGTTAGGTACTCCAGTGGGGACGCATCTTGTATAGGTATAAATAATAATCTAATATATTAAAAAAATTCTTGTAGAGTGGGATATTACGGGGGGTACGTGGTTTTTTTATTTTTATTCCCCTTTTCTTTTTACGCTTTTTTCATATTTTTCCCCCATACTCTGGACCGTTGTCCGTTTTATAATCAATTCGGCTTTTTTCCCGATTTTTCTCCGTTCCGTTTTCCCGATTCAACCGGATGAAAATCTTTTTAGGTTATTCTTAGGTTCTCACTTTTAGTTTTTGCGTTATCAAGTTTTAGTTTTCACGTTAACAGTGGCGGCTCCAACTTCCTCCCCGTCTTATCTTTCCCGCCGATCACTCTCTCCATTTGTTTGCTCTTAGTGATAATAGTACGCGTCTTCGTATCACGAACCGTTTAAGAGCTCGAGTTTTCCAAGTAATTCCCAACTCGAGTAGGTGGCTAGGTAGGTTTAGGCGTCAGGTAGGAACTAATACTAATCGTTGCATTGCGATGCACACCGGTTTCGATACCGGGCGGCGGTTACTTAATTTTTGCTTTTTTCTTTCGTTTATATACCAGTACAGGCACCAATACTGGCTGCCAGTAGTGTGCCAGTATTAGTTAGTACCCACACGGTACTGCGCCTTTACTGAATATCAGTACTGGCTCAGTACTAGAAATACAGTACAGAAAAGCGTTATCATCCCAGATATATGCCAGTACAGGCGCCAATACTGGCTGCCAGTAGCGCGCCAGTATTAGCCAGTACTGGCACAGTGTTACGCCCGTTGTGAATTTCCGATTGGGATGGTACCTATGTTATAAATGGTCTATAGTAAAATGTAAATTGTCTGTGGTAAAATATAAACGTCTCTTTACTGTGTATTTTTTCTTGGATTTTCTGTTACCTACTTTACTTTTGCTTTTGTCAACTGATACACGAATTAAATTCGTATATCGTGTTTTGTGCAGTGTTAAGTTACCTATGCATGTGACACAATAATTTATATTTGATATGCCTCCTATAAGACGAAGCAATTTAGGATTAGAATCAAGGATATATAAATCAGTTGATTCGGTAACTAACCAAGATGATGTAGTCAACTATCCACCGGAATTTTTAAACTCTCTGGATTTACCAGGATTGCCACCTCTCAATCTTCAATTAAAGGTTGGATCGGTAGTTATAATGTTGCGAAATATCAACCAACCGCGTCTTTGCGACGGCGCACGGTTAGCGATAAAAAAATTACTAAACAACGTGATAGAAGCAACTATACTGAAAAGAAAGTATAAAGGAGAAGATGTTTTCATACCGTGCATCCCAATGATTCCGTCTGATGTGCCATTTGAGTTTAAACGACTACAGTTTCCAGTGCGGCTTGCTTTTGCTATGGCCATAAACAAGTCCCAGGGGCAATCATTAAGTGTTTGTGGTCTTAATCTGGAAAACCCATGTTTCTCACATGGTCAATTATATGTTGCCTGTTCCCGTGTTGGAAACCATCAGATTTGTTTGTCTATGCGCCAGGTAATCAAACAAAAACATCGTATATCACAAAGCACTACAATGAAAATAAAACTGATTTTTGTTACTTACTTTTAAATGCTTATATATGTTTTATTTTTTATTTTATTTTATTTTTCATTCACACCGCCCGCCCTATCACCAGGTTGACGGTTCTGTTCAGGAGAATTTTTTGCCCCGACTATAAAATAGGTAGGAACAAAAAAATTGCCACATTACAAATCTTTTGGACAGGACGAGTACGGTGACGGGGAGGTAATACACAAATATGTTTCACTCGGGCGAAGCCGTGTAATTCAGCTTAGAGTAAGCGACTATACAAGTGAGAGCAAAAATCTGAGCACTTAAAGAGCAGTGACTTTTTTCATTCAAATAAATCACATTGAAATTTTGATTTATATGTGTTTTATTATCACTATGGAGTTTATCTGAATTACACTAATAATACTACTTCATTTTTAGAAATATATGGCAAAACGACGTTTGCCGGGTCAGCTAGTTTCAGATAAAATCATATGTGAATATTTTTCATTTTTAATATTTTTTATGTAATAATTACAATCATAATGACAATAATTTTTATTTCCTTATATTTTTTAAGTTTAAAATGCATTCATTTATAGTAAAATTAGCTAAGTACCTTAGAATGCTTAGATTGTATTAGGTTTAATAAAATTAATAAAATTGGTTATCAATAAGAACTTTTTTTTTCTGTCTTTCATGTTATATACAGCAGGGCATCGTGGCTAACTTGGGGCCCCAAAAGGGCATCGCGGAAAAAAAAGTTTGGGAATCACTGATTTAGACTATTAGTCTTAAATTATTGATTGTTTTCCGTTCATTGATAGGATTTTACAGACAATATTCATTAATACGTCCACTTTTAAGGTTCTTAAGGCGTCAGTATATTAGTCCCTGATCTTTTAAGCTTATGTCTCCGATTACGTCCAGTCCAATATCATTACACCGACACGAAGTCTCACAGTTCATTTCTAATTCGTTACATAATAATATTAATAATTTCACATTAGTTGATATTCGTCTCACTTGATAACCTATATTTTGTTACTATTATTATTATTATTATTTAATACTCGTTTTAACTCCTAAGAATTATGCATACGATTTTACTGCATATATCATGTGAATCTCGATCGTCGGTCGAAACGTGTTTAATATGCCGACGTCAAAATATTTAATAATAAATAGTTAATTGAATAAAAATCGACGATACCAAATACGTATACGTGGTAAACGATTAAAGTATACTATACAGTATACACGTATCTACACGCACGTTTTGAGCCACGATCAAACCACACGCTGGGGATTATTAAATCGGTTTAACGCCGCAGAGCCACCCCTACCTGCGAGCCCACCCCTTACACTCGATAATACTGTCGTCGGTGTCTCGTTTAATTGCCACCGTGATTCGTAATCCTCCCGATTTTCAACTTCATAGTACCTACTGCTGTATTATTGTTACTATACATATCAGGCGCGGATCCAGATGGTGGGCCGGGTGGGCCTGGGCCCACCCAAAATTTTCTACGATCACGATTTTGATTTTTAAAATTGTCATACGATGTTTGAAAATACTTAGTACTTTATCTAATATAGTAATAATCACTTAGACGAGTAAGAAAACAACAGTTTACCTACCTCATAAAATAGGTATCATGTAATTTTTCCGTGTGACAAATTTATTTTTATTTATAAATATCGATTGTCTTTTGTTACTGAATCAAAGTCTATGGAAGTGTACTTACAGAGGCTTGGGAACATTGTTTTTAGAGTTGGAAGAAATATACAAACGAATCTTAGTTATCCCAATTTCAAGTGCTACAGCTCAAAGAAGTTTTTCGGCTATGTAAAGAATAAAAACCTTCAAAAGGTCAACATTGACCAGCAAACGCTTAGATAACCTAGCTCTGCTATCTATTGAACGAAAAAAAAATGAAGATTTAATGAAACGCCCCGAGGAAATTCTAAATGAGTTTGCATGTGACAAGATAAGAAGATTGCATTTTTCATTTTTCATTTCAACTTTATTTTGTTACTAAAATCTAAATAAAAATTACTCTGTAGTTGATTTGATAATCATAACAATTTTTGATTTTACTGCATAAACTTTTTTGATTCAATGTATGGGCCCCACTCAAAAAAATATTCCTAGATACGCGCCTGATACATATATATACGTAATTTCGTGATCCCAAGTGTTAGGGAGGAAATGACGCCGTAAGTAACGTGTTTGTAAATATATCGAGATGTGTAATGAAGTATCGGGATTTCTGTGAAAAAAACACCGTGCGAGTCGGCTGTGTGTCTAACTGACTCGTTCATGAGGCACACGCCTAAAATGTCATGCTCCGAGATTTCCGAGCGATCCGCGGATCGGATTGAGTTTAAGCCACGATCGTCTCGGATTGTCTTGACACGGGATCATCCGCACTCACATGTACCTCACACGTCGTCATTGTGATTTATTTTCGCGACGTCATACGTTTTTCTGGAATACTATACGCGTACTATATTCAACAACAGTATTTATCTGAATTCGCTTTTTCTATAATTTTTATTACGCGCGCTTCATTTCGACGAATAATATCATTGTGTGATTTATGTATCTTGTGTTTATATCCGATAATACAGAATTATGATATTATGTGCAGTGTGTGTCAAGGAGTTTCACGAAATATGCTTTGACCCGGTATATTGCATGAATTTGAATATTTTTCATGCTTGATTTAAAAGAGTTCTTATAGAATAGCATTTAGACGAAGACTTATTTACTTTTTTTATCGTTTCTATCCAGGTTATTTTTGGGTTTCATAAACGGCAAGTATTACAACAATTATTTTAAATGTAATATTGCGAGCGAGAATAATTTTGTTGGGAATTAGTATACCTACTTCAAATTAAAATTATATACATTTAATTCAGGAGATATCTGTTGCAGGGGCGTAACAACCCCCCCCCCCCGAAAAATTAAAATAATTGTTAATAAAAGTTTTACTTAATATTATAATATATATATGTAATATACTTACATAATATTATATTGTATAATATATATATATATATATATATATATATATATATATATATATATATATTTATATATATATATATATATATATATTAAAATAGGTACGTGTCAGTAAAAATATTGAATCCCCCCGAAAAAATTTCTAGGCACGCCCCTGTTCTGTTGTAACCATTAAAACTATTGGTTCAAAAATAACAATTTAAGAATCGCAGTGTTCAAATAGTAGTTATATTCTTTCACAACATAATGTTATCAATAGAAGTTACCATTTAAGAACATTGAAAGTAATTAGATAAATAGTTTTTTTTTTTTCATAGAAATGTTATCCTGTTGGTATTTCAAATTGTCCAGGAAAAAAATTCAAATTATTTACTGTACAAAATTGAATCACATTTTTGAATTCTCTGCGGAGAATTCTGTATACGAGGAATGAATTAGTTAGATTATTTTATTTTCTTTGTGATTTATGTTTTATTTTCTACATTATTTATAATGCAACAACAGTGCAAGTGAAGATTATGATAATTATTACAAACGGCGTGCGTGTAGTGATAATAATAATATTTACGTACGACTGATAGATGCACAGTAATTTATTTACATAAACTGACAACTTCTATAACTGTATTATTATATACTAGAATTTAGAACAAGAGTAAGTTTTGGTGAATTAATTGCGTTTTATAATTTATATTATTATGAACAAACAATCGCTTAACATATTTTAATATAATGTTGTAGTACGATTGAATATTATTAAAATGTTATAGCATATTACCAGAGTACGGCACGTTCCAATAAACGTCGAATATTATTTTTTTTTTAAAACGACGTTACTTGCGTGTATTAACTTGATCGTAAATATTTCACCTTGAAAAATAAATTTGTGTATCATGTTCATTGTGCATACTTTTACTATCTGATCACACACAATGTTGGACTCGACATAATTAATGTGAATAGTAAACTGTAAAAACAATCTTTAGTCGAGTTTTCAAGAGTCGCAATGATATCGTATTCAAAATTGTATTTTCAAGTGAATTTACAATAATTGACAACAATTGAACTGCGAGTAAAACCTTTTCTGAGGTTCTGTTAATGGACGGTCACCAATTCAAGAAAATCGAATGAATTGTATTGTATACTTTATGTCAAATTAACTATTTGTTGTTAAGCAAAAAATTGAACAGATTATATGTATTATTTTAAATAATAAAACAAAATATTTGACACTTTAGCGTTCGCTCTTATAAAAACTCGTATTATTATAACTACACACAGATACAACAATTACATTACCTGATACTTTTGATTATATTTGTATTTCATTATTCAAAATCACTTATATGGTGTGATGTTATAATTTAATTTGGTTTTTGCCATGTCTCGTCAACAGTGGCTTAGTCGGATGATTGGTGTAAAAGAATGAGCGTCACGATCAAACTCTTATCCGGAACGAGTTAAAATGAAAACGTTTTCGATTTAATTCAAATTCTGATATTCAAAATATAATTGAATGTCAACCACAAAAAAGTACACACTTGATTCCATGGGGTATTCATCGTTTCTTAGACAAGTTAATGTGAATAGATGTAATGGGTTTTAAAATAATGATTGATTTTTTTTTTTTTTTAATTAATTAAATGATTCTGAGCAAAGCTTCAGAATTGAAATATACCGTTTGATTGAAATGATTTGTTTAAATAAATATGTAAAGTGGAAAATTGACGTAAAAACAGTTTTGTGTGTGAAAATTTTAAAATAATTTAGTTAAACGCTTATAAAAATGCTATTGTTCGAAAAATGTACGAGTAGAATCATATTCATTTCACAAAAGTTTTTGTCAAATATTTAAAACTTTATTAGTGATAAACTTTAAAAATCAAGGTATTTTATTTTCAAAGTTCTATTTTTATCTCAAAAGTTTTCTATTTTTTTTTAAACTCTTTTTAAAGTTTTAAATGTAGTAATACATCAATAATACTAATACGTTGTGTACGTTTCAAATTTCTCTCTACATTACATTTAACGAAAGTGTAGTTTACGGCGAATTTTTCCGTTTTTTATCCATTTTAGTCTGTTTTTCCACTCATCCGGAATAATTATTGAGATCAGAGCACAAAAAACCCTCAAAGTGCCTTATACATCGAATTTTCGATCTACAGAATCGCCGGATGAAACTTTTGAACAAAGTTAAGTTGAGAAACAAGAATCTCAAAAAAAAAAAAAAAAAAAAAAGAATAAACATCATTGTAAAACCATAAGATTATGTCAGAATCTTGCGGAAAGATCAAGATAATATAACATACATTAAATTTAAATTTAATTTAATTTGTGTTTAAATGTATAAAATATGTATGTTATATATAAATACTTATGAAAATAAATTACATGTACATAAATGAAATTTTTTAAATAAAAAGTAAATGTTTTTGAGAAAGTTTATGTTTTTATGAACTCGATTTTCGTGACAACAAAGGACGTTTCTTGAACAAATTGACTTATAATAATAATTTAAATGCATACAACGAGTATTTAAATAAACATCTTATATAGGGGGTTTTCAAACCCTTAACTCTGTATCTCACGCTACATCATGGTTTATACATACTTTACCACTCGCGGTGCTTCTACACCGACTTTTCGACCTTTTTATTAGATTTTTTTTTTCGATTCGAGACCTGATGTGGTATTTGTATGTATTTATTTTTCACAATAGTGCGGTGTATGTACTATTGATGTAAACGCGGCTGTGGTATTTTCGTTGTTGAACACTCGACTCGATTTGGGATTAGTGCGGGAAAAAAAATCGCGCTCGAGAGAATACCCGGTTTTTTGAAAAATGATAAATCCAAATCGATCGTCAAAAACGAATTTCACTGTAGACCGAGACCATTGTACTGAATATTTAATATTATTTTTGGTATTTTTATTTTCTACGAATTTTCGTTTATTTTCCATGGAGTCATTCGGACCGTGGGTGCGTCTGAATTTGCATTTCACATGTTGGTTTAAATCACTATTTGAACACGACTTATGTACGTTTAATTTTTGGAGGAAACGCGGTAACGTGTTTATGTTTTAATGTGTAAGTCACATATTTCGAGAAGCTTTTTTGACGGATTTACGAATAGGCAATAATTACATTAAAACATCACCCATGTTTGTGTGTGATTTTCAAAAATAATTTCTTACTAGGTTCGGAAACGACCAATTCGATCTCGAATCGTTTATCGAATCAGAAAACCACGGCTCCAAGATTTTGTCAGAATTAACGAAATCATAAATAATAGTATACATTACCGCTAACCATTAACAGCAAGAAAAACCACCGTTATCGCCGGTATATAAGGTAGATATATATCGCGAGGAAATGAAAAAAATATAAAAAAAGATTCTATACGACTGTTCTGTGTATTGGACCGATTTTATACCGACGGCAATGGCATTCGACAATTATTGTTTTTATTATTTTGTAGACATTACTGAAAAAGCGAAATAAACGCAACTACTTTTTTTCCTCTCTTATTTTTTACGTTCGAAATAATTCAATTACGTAAATTTGATGTGCACGTAAGTGTTTACCGTCATTGTTATTTTTTAATTTGAATGAACATTTTTTTTCAAATATCAATTGTTCACTCCTAACAATATTCTCTGCATACAAAAAAATAAATATTTAAATTATTATCGAAAACAGAGGACATAAATTAATTTAAAACGTGTATATTTATATAAATAAACTATTATTTTTTTAACATTTCAATTAATACAGAAGTTTGTTTTTACCTTGTGTTTTTTAAAATACATCAAATTCATTGATGGTACTTAATGTTTCAATTACGGCGTCCAATGTTTCAATTAATAAATAATTGTAGTTTTCGAAGCCGCCGACGCGATCGTTTTATAAAAATAACTTTTTTAATAGTAACGAAGACCAAAGCTGTTTTCTTTCAAACCGAACGCGTATAATGTAATATCATTTATACGTTTATACATTTTACATAATGCAAAATATAATATTTCACATATTATTTTCATGTTAAAACTCTCGGTTAAGATGTACACACAAAACGTATCGTTAGTACTGGGAAATTTCACATTGTTTGTAAATCCGTTTATACATTATCTAAACACAATCGTTTATAATTCCATTGAAGTGACCGTAGGAAATAGTTTGCTTTAACCCAACACGGATTACTGACTGAAAGTTTCTATCTTTATGAGTTCGGGAAATCGCGTATGAATTTAATCGTACATGTGAGATTTGAGTCGTATCAACCGACGTCGCTATAAACGGTTGCTAAAATGTTTGTGTAATTAACACATTTAAAACAATATTTTCGTAACACACGTCCTGTACCACAGTACACATAACAGATTACTATTTACGTGCCACAAAACGTGTTTTACCAAACCGATGAAAAGGTGTCGATATTTTTTGATATAAAAAAACAAAAAAAAAAAACGAAAAAAAAACAAAGCAAATAACGGAAAAATCTGGTTTATTTGGCAGTGTCAATAAAAATATATTTATCATCATAATGATAACAAATCGTAAATTTTGGGCTATGACATTTTTGAGTTTGCGATGTATGGACTACATTATATGGGAATTAACAGTTCTGAAACAAAAACAAACAAACAAAAACTAATAAATATTATTTAACGATGTAATTTTTGAATAAAACATCACACTATTTGTTGTACATATGAGATCCTCAACAACTTTTAAAGTTCGTTCCCCTTCGTATATTGTTGTATAAAACCACGCTCCATTCCTCATCATATATACAAATCATATCGGTAATGCTGACTATCTCACAACACATACGAATCAAACGTAAATTAATATATGTACAAAAAATATGTACATAATAATATACTGTTGCATTTTAATTCGATGTACGTCAACAAGTAGTTCATCAACATTTTTATCAAGGTATCAACACAATTTTCGTGGTGATTGGTTTTAAATATTTTTGCGTCCTTCGAAAAAGGTTCTCAACTTGGTAACCTTTATTATTTTCAAATCATATATATTTAATATTGTATACATGATACGAAATTGATATTGAGTTAAAATATATTCAAACGGTCGAGTCAATAATAACTATTTTAACGATCTAATACATATATGCGTGGTACCTACCTAAAACTAAAGGGAAAATATGGTAATGTTTTTGTTGTTGTTGTTTCTTTTTCAATATTTATTATATTTATGTAAAAACAAATGTTATATTTCAAATGAAATATGCACGACTTTGTCGGTACGTAAGTAAACATGATATTATTACGTTATTATTTAACGTTATATAATATTTGTGTTATATATTTCAAAGCAAATATTCGTGATAGTAGATATTATCAGTATTTTATTATTAATTGCATACACAACGCTGCGGGGAACAGTATAATAAAGTGATATCACGTGAAAATATTTAAAAAAATTGCGATTTTAAAAAAAAAGCACGGTTCGTTGGATTCGAAATGGAAAAAAAAAATTGAAAAAAAGAAACGGTCAACTTTTATTTTGAATCGGATGTTGAAACGTCACGAATTTTCGAACGCAGCGGTTTTAAGTGTGTACACTACGTACAGGTGTACAGGGCAGTCGTGTACAGTACTCACCGTCAACTGGCCAGTGTCGTAACAACGATGTTCATGGACACCTTTTCAGCGCCCATTTTTGGTTTTTTTTTTTTTTTGGTTTTTCGGTGAAATATAATGGAAACTGTGAAAAAAAAACAAGAATCTCGTTAATTGGCCGTCACGTGAACGTAAATACAGAGATGATATTGTTTTTATCATTAGTCAGTATAATCGTCTGACGACGTCGAGTCGCCAAAAACGATACACCGATAACGGTGACGATTGTGGGGTCGGTTAGGAGTACTCACCGAAAAACAGATTTGCACTCGAAATTGCTTTGTGCCTGGATCCGGGCACCGCAGTGATTTATATACACAATCCGCACGACGGCGCCTATCTGGGCGCCACGGTGGACAGCATGACGCGGCATGGCGTGATCACCCGGTCCGTCGACTCGTCCGTCGCTCGATGTCGTTGTTTTTATCGGTATCAAGACATGGAATTGACGAGGTAAAAAGCCGAAGTCAAGTCGAAAAGTCAAAGTGAAGTAAAAAATTTAATTTTCTTTTAACTAAGTTTAAAAGTAACAAGTTACTTTTTTTTAAGTAACTTCTGACTAAAAAATTTTGATTTTTACCCATTTATGCAGTTATTTTTCATTTGAAATATTTAATATAACCACGTCATTAATTTTCAACGTTTTGTTTTTTTTTTTTTTTTGTTTTTTTTTTTTTTTTTTAATATTGTTTTACACAAAAAATACGAAATAAATATGGAAATATTACTATTTATAAAATTATAATATACTTTATTTTTCTTTATTGTTCTTTAATCTATATGTGTACATAAAAAGTAAAAACTAACTCGTTTTTGACAAAGTTGAATAACTTTTTTTCTGTTTAACTTGAAACTTAAACAAGTTGTAAAAAGAGAAGTGACTTTTAACTTTAAACTTAAATTAATTTTATCTGTATTAACTTAATGATTTAAAAAAAATAGTCAACTTGCCCTGTCTTAATTATAGTTATTATTATTCGCTTGACGGATCGTGTTCTTGTCCCAAGTGTCACTCGGCTATCCACTGGTCTTAAATTCAGGCGAGGAGAAAAAAATTTAATTTTGTAAAAATTCTGTTTATGTTATTGATATCTCGTAAAATTAACCTGTTTTAATATCTATGTCTCGTCAGACTTTCTAAGAACAAGCACTAAGATAGAAAAAAAAAAGTTAAAAAATAATGATTATTTTTTGTGAATAATTGAAATATTATGATTCACTCATGCGTAGATATTATTTATTACTTATTATTATTTATTATTAGATAACTAATAAACTTCATGTTATACTATACATCATTCCGAAATTGGGTTTGGGTCTATAAATTTTGCGTCAACACTTGAAAACAAAACATTTTAATGTAACCGGTTCCACTGATAATATAATCGAAACGGGTGGATCGGAAATACGTGACAATTCAAAAACAATATTTGCTTATTCTCAGTGTAATTCATAATATGAATACTTTTGTAACCTGTCAAAAATAGAATACCACTTAATCTTCTGTTAATTAAATCGATGACATTTTTATATTTTTACTTTTAAAAAGTTCGATGCTGGATTATTATTTTTAATTATCATTGTGCATAGGTGATTCAATAGTTTATACAAGTAAACATTTAAATTATTTTAAGAATAACACTTGATGCAAAAATATTTGCCACCACCAAAATTGAATTTCAGACCACTGTGAGTCGTACGTGGTCCGTTGAGTGGGAGATAAATGACGGGCCAGCAACCACGATCGACAATCGTGGCTCATAATATAATAGAAAACCAGATGCGTTTGTTTTGTTTCAAAGCTTATAACATTTTGACTCTGGTAAAAATCATCGAAAGTTTCGGAACGTATTGTACTATGTATATCTCGAGTTTCATTATGATCGAGTCGATTAATTATTATTTTTTATGTAAATTTAAAATTTGAATTTTATGGAAAACAGTCGATTTTTTCGAAATGATTTTTACAAAATATTTCGTGATTAAATATGAAATAATTCATGAACTGTAATTACAATTTTTTAATTTCAACGAATGAACGAAAGAGGCCGAGTTTCTATGGTCGAGTTCGATAATAATTTAACGGCGGTTTCAACGGCTTCTATGGTTTATTTTTACAGGCATACACATTGTATATGATACTTAACAGTAAAAAACTATTCGAAAATAATTTGTAAATAATCTTTTCTGGAATACCGCGAGAGCGTATACCTTATAATATAATAATATTATACTAATGTAGGTAATATGTACGAGGCACGGTCGGGATATGACGTGAAACTTTTGAAGCACTTTTCTTATCCGAAAAAGGTCAGAACGTCCTTTATAAATGTATATATATATATATACATGTTTCTATATAATAATTTCGTCGCGGAACCATGGTGATGATATAACGCGATAATATCCTACGCTCGGCTCGTAACGTATTACTTATAATCTATATATTATTATATTGCACTGCTGTGTACGAGTGGCCGACTCGAAAAACAAAATCGCGATACGACGTCGAGCGGTGGCTATTAAGGACCGTTTGAAATTTATAGGCGACTTAATGTGTTCGTACGATTACATCCCGAACCAGAGAGCCAAGAAACCGTTCAGAGAAATTCGAAGAGAGTGTAAGCGTATGTCATCCACAGTACACGCCGGGTAAAAAAAAAAAAAAAAACCGATCGACGGCGCAACGTGTTATACATTTCACCGATGTTATGATATACTCTGACGTCAACGGAAAAAGCGAATAGTAAAATCGCGATTCTTTTTTTTTTTTTTCGAAAACGACCGTCATCTCTGGCCCCCGTGTCCGTTTTGACGATTTTGAATTTTCGTCACGTGACGTTCTTTTTGCTATCGCGTGAAGACACCGTGACAATAAAATATTATCGCGATGATTAAATATTTGAAAAACAGTTTTCTCGCATGGTAGTTCTTCTAATGAATCGTGCATGCGATCCGAGACGACGCCGTTTTTGGGTTTCAGAGTGATGCGACTGAGATTCGTCTGAGAGTAGGTTTCACACACTGAACATTTTTTGAATATCACAAAACATTTCAAATCAGACATACGTAGGTTTTAAATTTGAAATATTTCAAAATTTAAAATGTCACTCTTGTTTTAATATTTCAATTATAATATTAAAAATTATGTTATGAAGGGCACTTTTTTTTATGTACATTTTTACCCCTCATATAGATGGTAAGATAAATTATTGAATAATTGATAAATAATTGTAGATAACTCACAGCAAGTATTGATAATGAATAATTTATCTACATTGATTATAGTTTCAAAATTTCTTTGTAATGTATTTTTACCGTAAATATTTATTTGTATCACTCAATCAATTATCAATTAGTGTCTATACTCTATAATATTCGTTATCTTAAACTTTCTGGAGACAAATTTGGAGTTCTATACAATCGCCTTGCTTATTTGGATTAGTTAAAATATATAATTGTTTATTTTATTCAATAGGTGTACCTAAAGTAAATAATTTTATATAGCTTAAGTTTTTGTGTACTAGCCACTAAATATAATATTTTTATTCGATATCATGGGTAATAAAAACACGATACACATAGATGTTTTCGTGGTGAAGTTATAAAATAAAACGGACCATTTAATAAACAAAAATGTTACTTTTGTTCGTAGTCAACATTTTTAAGTAGTATGTGAAAAAAAATAAAAAAATATGAAATCAATAAAAAACCAATGGAAAAAACAAAACATGGACCAATATTAAAAAGAAGTATTTAACATTTTAAAATACCCATACAATAGAAACCTACTCTGTAACAATTTTTAATTCTAATTTATTATTTTTATGTTTGATTAAATTTTTTATTTGAAAATATATAACATAATTGTTTTTACATATTGTACATTTTAACGTGTTCATTAATACTAAAGAACACATTTAAAACATACAATTTTGAAACATCAAATCATTTTTATTTTTAAAAGATTAATGCATTATGATTATGGTTATGAGTTATGGGGTTTTATTTGAATTGTTGAATCCATCGAATACACATAGTAACTTTTATATTTTCCCGTCAATAGTTTATTACTGTTTCATAAAATGCACATCATTTCTAAAACGTCTCACTCGAAGCAGTGTCTTATGAAACACTTATATATTGAAATTTCTTTTGAATTTCCCATTTTTCACACAGTCGGAATATTTCAAGAGAAATTAAAAAATCCTAAACACATCCAACGAGCGTTTTTTCATAACGCCACGAATCTTATCAAACAAAAAAAAAAAAAAAAACAAGCCAGGTTTAACGATTTAAATGCACATAAACGATAGACGATTCAACACATTATTTTCCCCACATTATTCAATCGGTCCGAGAAGTATTCTGATCCGTAGTCCACCCTCTTGGACGAACGCCACCGACTCGTTAAGCGTACGACTTTAATGATACATGTGTATACGCTTAAAAACAATAATATTGCCATCACGATGACGAATAAACGAACATTCGCGTGTAATACGTGCGAATATCGTTTACGCCGTTGACCGGTGATCACGTGACGTCTTTTGTGCACGAATTATCGCGGCGATCATCATGCCACCGTCGTCATGCCACCGTCATGCCGATCGCGTATATAAACCGGTCCGAGACTTCGGTGCGGGCATAACGCATTTTCTCGTGCAATTTTATTCTTCGGTGAGTACTGAGTACGAAACGGCGCATTTTACGACCGTATTCGTAAACGTGATTGCAACGACGTATAATTCTTTTTTATTTCTTTTTTTTTTTTTAAATATTTTGCAGTATTCACTTTACTCCGAAAAAACCAACCGAAATCTAAAATGGGCGCTGAAAAGGTATCCATGAACATCGTTGTCGTCGGACAAGTCCAATCTGCCAAGGCCGTCAAGACCGTCGCCAAGGCCGTTCCAGCCACCAGCCAATTGATGGTGAGTACTTACCGTTGTTATCTGTAGAGTACCTGTTAAAAATGAACGTGAAAAAAAAAACGAAAATAAAATCGTAACGTACATCCGAGTTAAAACCAAAGTAGACCGAAATATTTTGTTTTAATAATTTTTCATTTACTATATTTTTTTTTTTTTTTTTTGAATGGAATTAGTTTTTCCGGAGCACACAGTTTGGACAAAACATGACGCGTATTTCGGTACTTTAGCGCAGTGTTTCCCAACTGGTGTTCCGCGGGACCTTAGGGTTCCGTGAGCCGGCGCCAAAGGTTCCGCGAAAACATTGTGCCGGAAGTATCCGACAACCGACTCATTTAAATGTGCAAAACATATGTCAGCATTACTGTTATAGAAAAAAATATGGGGGTTCCACAAAAATTTCGAGCTCCTGTAAAGGTTCCGCGAGTAAAATAAGTTGGGAAACACTGCTTTAGCGGATAGATCGAAGTGTGTTTAATCCATATCTCGTTTCAAACCACGGTGACTTTTTTCGTATTCTCAGAATTTTTAAATCCCAATAATGTGTACGCGGTAAACTCAATGAGACAATTTTTAATTTCGTCGCAATTGTTTAAAAGCGCAATTAATAAAATAGTATTGGAAATCGATATAACATGACATTAAAATGTTCAGATAAAAAGTAAAATAATATATGATCACATCGATTAAGGAACGTCTTTCCAGAAATAAGCTCAAGTTTTTATAATAATTAATATAATTAATATAATTTATGGAGAATAAATAAACATTGTATCGGTTCTTTATAACTTATAAGTGAACTATGAATGTTTATAAAACGAAATAATATAATCGTAGCATATTCAATGTACTACTCGTACTTAATATTCACTGTTCGGTGAATTTTAAAACTATCATTTAATTACATTTTTTGTTAGTTATATAATGGCATTTTAACGATTCATTTTTCAAAATTAATTCATAATTTCGCTAATGACTATTAATACCATAATTATAACAAATAAATAATTTACTAATTAATTAGAATTATATTATTAACTCGAACGAAATTAATTTTTCTGACAGTGATAAATACTAAAAATGTTTTCTCTTCATCTTTTAAACATCATCATTTTCCGTTTAGTTTTTTCTCCCTTGTCCCTGTCTCTATCTGTCTTCTTCTGTCTCTCTTGCGTGGTGTACTTAAATAATACATCCTTACGGTACAAAGTAATTTATTCCGAAAAATCAATACCTCGTTGAAATAAGTATATAAAGCTATCATAATAATAATTCGTCGTTGAGTTACACTTTGCGCGATATTTATAGAATTATAAACGTCACTTATTCAATGTCGTATTTAATACATCGTTTTTATTTTTATTTGTTTCAGAACTGTTAATTCATGTAGTCCATCAATCGCAAACTCAAAAATGCCATAGCCCAAACAATACGTGTGATTAATATGTATTGACATCGCAAAATAAACCCGTCTTTTCCGTTTTTATCTCGTGTTGTATTTCATTTGTTTTCATCTCTCGCATATTATAAGACATCCTATGACCTACGATGAATAATTATCCAGAGAAAAAACTGAAATAAATGAGATTCGTATTAATTATTAAAATGATGAGTTCCACGCTTTAGTTTTATTTGTGCGTGGAGTGCATCGTGTCAAAATAAAAACAACATAATGTGTGGACATTTAAACCGTGATATTGTTTAAACGTTTCCGATCGCTGAAACTCGATAGTTCCGTTTCGAATATTATACGAACGAGTTGCGATATACATACGTATTTTAATGTGTACTTATCGATTTCACAGTATAATGTAACGATTGTATTCTGGCATACGGCTGATGTTTCGAGTCAACGACTTTTATAATCATTTACCTTCGGACGTAACAGTACACAAACGGTTATCGTAGCGTAATAGAATAATACTAATAACTATAATATTATATTGTTAGTGTTTTTTTTTTTTTTTTTTTTTTTTTTTTTTTTAATAATTTTAATCTTAGGTTATCGATGCACATTTAGTGGGTTAAACGGTTTCAGATAACTATTATTTATGGGACGTGTTGTGTACTTGCTCCGACCAACGATAAGATTTAATTAATTTTAAGAGTTAGACTACCGAATCATTAAATTGTACTTAATATCAAGTACTTAACGTTCGTTATGATTTTGCACTATATAGGGTGTTCTACACTTCTACAGATATTACGCCTTTGGTTGGAAATCTTGAGCAGTGATTGTATATTTTGTCACGAAACTGCTTCTCCACTCTTCAACTCTAAATTTTCAATTAATAAAAATATCATACTTTTTAAAATATTGGTTGAAAAATAAAAATGTAGGTATCAAAATAAAAAAAAAAAATTTTAAAAATATTCTCTTATTTCTAAATATTGTGTTATGAGTAGTTGTCGTAATTTAAGATAAGCATGGAAACTTAAAAATGACATTAATAAAAAAAATAATAAACACTTAAATTTTTTAGAATAAAAAAAATTTAGGAACCTAGTTTTATTAGTGTTTTGTTGGATAATACGAGAAAAAAATTCAAAATCGTACATAATTCACGATTAAATAAATTTAAACAGTATGACTCACCGTGAAACACTAAATAATATTCTAAAATTGAATTGTTATAAATATTATTTCAGATAACTTGTCTTTTCTACGGTTTGTTTGGACACGTAATATATATAAATATTTTTGGGCTCAGTAAGTACTCGCCGTATTTATTTTCCATATATGACGTAGTCACCATATGGTTCTAACCTAGGTGTTACCTGTAACGTAAATGGTGTCGTGAACAAAATAAAAAGGATCCCGTACTAATTACGCAGATTAAGCGATATAATTATTGTTTCAGAACACACCGTTTGGTTGAGAAGTTTTATAATATAAATTTAAGTGCAATTCAACAATTATATTAAATAAACTTTATTATATTGTAACGAGCTACTCGTTAGTATTCAAATGTAATGGTTGGGTTAAACACACGTTTCAAACCCTAATTAATATTCCATAGAAATATGCACGCTTCTTTAGAATCAATATGCAAAAACAACAATTTATTGCAATCCGAGGTGCCTAAATGCGATTGCCAAAAAACCAAACTTGCAAAATATTAATTACAAGCCAGGTTGTCATTCCAGTCAGGTCCTCTTGCGACCTCTGATAGAATTTGACAAACTCAAGAGTCGTGCCACAAGTACCAATACGTAGTATTCACCCGAATTCGAAGTGCGGCATCCGAGACCGGTTGCCATCACCTAGAAAATTCAGTCATGAGGACCGGCATAAATACGGGGTCCTCAACACAGCCAAATCAGATGAAGCCGTACGATTCTAGGGAGTAATGCACAAAATTTACACTCTCGCGGGTTTATTGCTCTGCGTGTAAAATCGAAAGTCTATCTTCGAGTCTATCATCAGACGTTTTTTTGACATCACGTTTTATTGTTACTGTAAAGTGCTCATTAGTTTGTAAAAACACATAAATTTAATTATAAACAAAAACTTGCAATCATTTGTTAAAACTCATCGTTGGCCCGTAAAAATATTTACAGATATTCAACATAGGGTAAAATATATAATATGAAAGTTTCTTCGTTTAGAGAAATCTAAAAACATCAAGTTAACTTCACATTTTTAACTACCCTAAAAATGTAGTTTTTGATATTAACTTAAAAAAAGTGAATTGATGCAAAATTCAAGGTACCCATGAGAGTAATTTTAAATTTTTCAACATTGTACATTTCAAATGCATTATGGTCGCACGCGCAAACTGAAAATTGTTTAAAAAAATAGGGGATAAGTCGAAAATTTGTTACAGTTTCGTAACTATTATTAAGATTATTATTATTATTGTTACTGACCAAACATGAAAATTGTAGTAAAAAAGTACTTGACGTATACAATTTGAAAACAGGCAAGTAGGTAGTTGATAGGTAGAAGAACAGATTTGGACAATTCACCCCCAAATGGTGTAACAACGAAAAACGTTTTTTTTTTTTTTTGCTTTTTTAACTTTGCGTATTTACTTTGTAATAAAAATAATGAAATATCTCTTACTTCATTTTCTAAAATTCAACCTCTGAGTGGGTTGAAATCTATAAAACTTATATTTTGTTATTTTTCGACCATAGATCACATCGAAAATCGAAATTAAATGAAATCCCGGGTTATACTCGTATTTAGATTTTATTTGTCACGCCGCGCCGATCAGGGGATCGTACAGCCATGAGCCATATAGAAAATGCATGTGGTGTTCGTGTAGACTAAGTGTGACGTCATACTAACTTTACGAATTTTTTTCGTCGGCAGAGCCATAGCCTCGGGTTAACCGTAGGCATTCATATCGTTAGATTGGGAGTGTCGGATATGGCGGTTACGGTGGCGGGTCGGGCAAAGGAATCTACGTGACTACCAGCGAGATGTTCCCGATGGGTTTCGTAATATACGTAGAATGTTTAGAAAATACAATAATCTCGTTAAAATAAAACCGTAAATTGATTCCGCGCCGGAGGAAATTGAAATCGTATTCTGTGGCTGTAATCATTGAACGAGGAGTTTCACTACCGATTGTTTTGATTTTTTTTTTCCTCTTCGACTCGTAGACAGACGCGCGGAAAACGAGGACGGTATGGTGATTTATTTGTTTTCACGCCGACTTGCTATGCTATTGTATACAGCCACTTCGTACCATTCCGAGATGCGTTTCGCACTGACCCTCAACCACACGATGACGTTTGCGTTCTTATTTATTTTAATTTTTTTTTCTCGTCGCCTCGCTGCTGCAATGTATACGCGTGGGTGTAGTGCGCATTTTCAAGACACGACAAAACGCGAACCCTCGAGCTGCTGCAGTCACGATGCTGCCATGACGTCATTACCACGGTGCATTTGAAGCACAGCGTTAAAAGAAAAAAAAATCGAATATTACGTTCGACGCACGTCGTATGATTAAATATAAATACGTCGTGCTTGTGTGTATTAATTGTCAGCGTCGGTAAAATATTAAAAT
Source organism: Therioaphis trifolii (assembly GCA_027580255.1). NCBI lineage: Eukaryota > Metazoa > Arthropoda > Insecta > Hemiptera > Aphididae > Therioaphis > Therioaphis trifolii. The sequence continues at coordinate 132,507,444 of CM050404.1, forward strand.
ATGCTTTTTGCTGTTTCGTCTGATTTAATTATAGGAACACAACTGCAATTGCGTATAATATTGCCGACGCGAACTTTTCACCCCGGCGTTTGGAGTAACATTATACATTGTGTTTTTTTACGACGTGTTCGAGAAAACAGTAGAACGTTCTAATAAACTTACAAATGTACATATTATATGCACGAAAAAATAAAGCTTGTATTACGTTTGAAACTTCAAAACTGAATATAAAAGCCGTTGAATCGTATGCGAATATTTTAAAAGACACTTAAAATATTGTTTTTAATACATTAAAATAAAATACCGTCTCCGGGAAATTGCTAGGTACATAACCTTTATGCTCATTTGGAATATTTATCATCAGGTTATTTCTATCGGTCATATTAGAATTAGAATATATACAAACGGGAATAAACTTACCGACTTGTGCCGACTTCCACGACAGTTTATTTTGTTACTTTTTAATTCTGTTTTCCATAATCAAAGGTAAACTTTGATTTTTATTTAGGGGAGTGCTGGAATAATCAAAACATCCAAGTACCGTGGAAGCTTTGATCCCCGATATCCCCTTACACGTCAAGCATAAATTTATATTTCATAAAATAAGTATAGTTTAAATCAATTTATAAATATTGGCCCATCGCTTTTAGCGGTATATATATATATATATATATATATATATATATATATATATATATATATATATATATATATATATATATATATATATATATATTCAATATGCCTACATTAAGCAAAAACGTTGTAATTGATAAACTTTGGAAATTTTAATTTTACATTCGTAAACACAGCTTGTGAACAGTCAACAAATTAATGTGAAAATCCCTAACACACCCAAGCACCCCCCTTAGGAGTACCTGTGACTATAATTTAATGTTAATTAATTTTGAACGGCTGCGGCTCAAAAGACGCCTTACAGGCGACTCTATAGATGCGATTTTGGTTGCTCTTCACTCATTGTTGTAGCGAATTCACTTGAGATTAAAAATAATTTATGTATAATACAGATAAATTGAATTATTTGATTTCGTACCCGGTTTTGTTAACATCGAGATTGAGATGATTTATTTTTGTTTAACTGATTTACCATTGTCTAGATATTAATTATATTTTATCTTATTTTAAACAGAAAAACGTTCGAAACTCATAAGAAATATATGTTTAATTCAAAGATTTTGCCCTTGAAAAAAAATTAAGATAAGCAATTTACGATCTCTGAGATTCAATCACAAAATGAAACCAGTTAACGATAACCATGGATACTAATTGGTTTATATACGGTCACATACGTTTTATACAATAAACTTTTTATTCATAACTATAGCAATAAACAAGCATTTCTCAAGATTTCTGCACATCACTCGTGAATACACTCGAAAAGTACCAATAAAGTAATAAAAAGGTTTACACCGTAACTGTGCACGCATTGCGGTTATTTTTTAAAACATCGCCTGGACTCCACAGCCAAGATATTTTATTCCGATACTGTAATTTTTTCAGATACCATTTGTACACTATTGAAATATGTACCTACCATCGAAGTAAAAGGTCTAAGATTGGCACATCAAATTTAAATTTGAATAATATTATTAATAATAATAATAATAATAATAATAATAATAATGATAATAATAGTAATAATAATGATAATGATAATAATATGATCTATTCCAGGGGTCGGCAAGTGATTTCTACTGGAGTCCGGAGAACTAAAATAATACATAAGAGGGGTCCGTAGATAAAAAACAAATGTTTTAAACTTTATCCTTTAGTTATTACTAAAATGTTAAAATTATTTGAATAGTAAACGAGCCTCGTAATGTTATATGAGAAATCGCTTTTCTCGTCTGTGGCTAGAAACTTGAAATCGGGAATTCTCGTAGAACATCTAATACGAAATACGTCTCCTCAAGGCTCGAGGTCAACTTTGTTTTCTACTTGTTTATGAAAAAAATTGTTTTACGAAACGACGATTTTTTTTAATAGTCACGATCGAAATTGAAATATCGTACTTATCAAACTATCAAAGAAAGATATGTCGACGGTCCAGATCAGTGCCTTCCGCGGTCCGCCAGTTGCCGACCGTTGATCTAATCGGTCATTCGCTATAGTAAAATATTCGTCTGAACTGCCGTCGGCTTAATGTTATCAATGTATTCTCGTGCAGCTGATTTTGGAAGCTTTGGTGAATTCCGTATTCTCCCGCGAGTAATACTGTCTCTATTTAAACGCGTGTCTTTACACGTTAAAGTCGACGCTGCTATGACCAGCAGGTGCTCATGTCACTGTGTCACTATACTCGCTATATACGGAGAACTGAATTCGCACGTCAACGTTTACTCATAAGTTGGCGCACGGGGTAGCAAGGTAAAAAGTTATCAGTTATAGTAGCGATTTTATGGCGTGCGGACTTTCGGCGTTTAGGACGTTATTAGAACGCGGAGTTTCGATCACTTGGTTATTTCGACAGTATGGCGGTACACTGTCCCAGCGGATTCACAAAATATTTTATGCACGCGGCGCGTCCTAATAACCAAACGGCTAAACCAGTGGTCGGCAAGTGATTTCTATCGGAGTCCAGAAAATTAAAATAATACGTAAACGGGGTCTGTAGAAAAAATAATTTATTTTATTACATTATTCAATGATTTTTACTAAAATGTTTAAATTATTTGTAGAGTAAACATGCCTTGTTATGGAGTCTAAGACACCTTGGCGTGGCCGTTTTGGCGTGGCCGTTTTGGAGTGGCCACTTTGGCGTAAGGCCACTTTGGCGTAAGGCCACTTTGGCGTAAGGTCACTTTGGCGTAAGGCCGTTTTGGCGTAAGGCCATTTGGGCGTTTATGTATTTTTTTTTTTTTTTTAACATGGTGTATATAAATAATATTTAATATAACAATTTTATTTCTGAAATGAGTCCTCCAAAAAAGAAAAAAAAATTTATTGATGTCGACAAAAGAATTTTTAAAATTGTAGAGGATTACAACCGCAACATAATTGTTTTTTTAAGGGGTATAGCCCAAAATATAAGTTGTCATTAAATTACTTTTTCAATACTATTATATATATATATATATATGTAATTTTTTTTTTTTTTTTATGAAACTTTTTTATTTTTTACTTACGACAAAACAGTCTCACGCCAAAATGGCCTTACGCCAAAACAGCCTTACGCCAAAAAAGTTTACGCCAAAGTGGCCACGCCAAGACGGCCACGCCAAAACGTCCGGTTCCACTTGTTATGTTATGGAAAAAATCGCATTTCTTGTCCATGGCTAGTTACTCGAAATCGGGAACTCTTGTAAAACATCTAATACGAAATATGTCCTCAAGGATCAAGGTGAGAATCCGTTAACTTTGTTCTCTACTTGTTTATAAAAAAAATATTTTAAAAACGACGCCTTTTTAAATAATCACGATGGAAATTGAAATAACGTATTTATTAAACTATCAAAGAAAGATATGTCGACGGTCCAGATTACTGCCTTTCGCGGTCCACCAGTTGCCGACCGTTGGGCTAAACCATTCGAGTGTAACGTCAACCCTGTCTATTAGCGAGGACCCAAATAAAACAGTTTATGATTAAACCACGCGGGACAAAGGTTAGCTCGACAAGACGCTCGTGATTTGTTTTATGCTACCGACAGATAATCGACGAAAAACGGAATTCAAGATTGGGTTTTCTGTCCAACGCGTCACTCATAAATACGTGTGCAACGACGGCACGACGGAGCGGAGGCGTAGATTTTCTCCATTACTATACTATCGTTAGCGAACGGATTCAAATGAGTCATTAATATAACAAATCATCATGCGTGATATTATTTTCGATCACGTCACCGCCGGAACCCGGCTTCCAGGGAAACGACTTTGCCGGAATCAATTCAGTAATATCCTCGTGATGCTATTGTAAGGATTAAAAATTACCGTAGATCGTCTGATGTTTTCGTTAGCATTTCGATAGTACACAGTAAATTACATTACCAATATCTCGCGTTATATTTACACCAAATATTATGTCATGGAAATATTTGTCATTTTAGATTTTTTGTCAGGAAAATCGAGTGACTGGCGCTATTGTGATTTTTATTTTGCTACGTTTTTTCGAACGATAAATATATTTTCCTCTTCTATATTTCAGAAAATCACAGTTTCAACTGTTTTTACGATAAAATCAGTGTTTTGATATGTACTACGTAGCTAGGAATCGTTTGACTAATAATATAATTAATATAGTAACAATATGAATATTTTTATTTTTATTTTGAGTGCCTTGTGAAAAATAAATAAGAAATCAGTAAATATTCATTGAATCACAAAGATTAACGAATACAATAGTATTTTGATAAATTAAAATACTCGAAATTCAAAAAGATACACACGCGTGGTAAATTTGAACATCTGACCGTTTCACAAGTCTAACAAAAAAACAAAACAAATCCAAAATACGATCACAGGAACACGTCATGTCTTCGCCTTTTGTTTTTCATTTTCGGTGGTCCAAAACACGTTGCATGCTATCAAAATAATAATATTACAACAGAAACTACCCGAGTTTCTTCTTCATCGTGTCCCCTGACCCGCAGTTCCATAACAGTCGGTGCTCGTGGTAACAGCGCAATCCCAAAGGACTTCCGGTCACAAACGACATTATGTTCAAATTTACATACCTGAAAATTTATATCATTAGCATAAACATTTTTTTTTTTTTTTGGTTTTTTTTCGTGACCCGCTAAGGTCTTGCGAATGTTCGATGTTCATTCGTCTCTCATTTCCATTCCGAGTGTAGTTCCCATAGAGTGGCTGCGAGTCCTCTGGACTTCCGGCAAATGATTTATTAACACTGGTGTTTCAATTTACATACGAGTGAATCCTTGTTTTGTTTTGTTTTGTTTTATGGACGACATTACAATTATTGGACACGGGCTTTGCTTGTAAATGGGTCTCGCTCGCTGTTATCTATACGCGAGGACAAATACCAGAGTGGTCGGACGGTCGGTGATGTATGGAAACGAATTTGCATATTTCATTTCAAAACTTTCACCGGAATCATCGTTTGTCGAGCGATTGAAAATTGTCATAATTTGTTTTTCTTTCCCCCGATATAATACCCACCTAACGAACTGTGACGATTATTTAAACCGAATGATGTATTATTCATTATTTTTTATTGGCTCGTATGTCGTACTGTTTGATCTCATTCAATCAAAAAACTATTTTGTTATTATCATATTTGTTTGTGTTTCGTGACTAAAAACATTCTTGCATCGGCCAATTAATATATTTTATCACAAACACATCTACATCCTTAGTACATTTGATGATACGTATATTGGCTGTTTTATTTAAATAATATCATGGAATAGAAATACCATTAAAGCAAACATCGAGATGATCAATGAAGCATTACGCGTTAATATGATTAAATGATTTATAATACAAAAACCGTAAATTGTTTTTTATTTATTTATAAAATAACAACGATATCCACGAGATTTCATCTTTTCTCAACACAAAAGTAAAAATCGATCAAAAAAAGAAGTGACCCACCGCAACGTCATAATTGCCAAAACTAACAACACACAAAAAACTACTGCAACCACAAAGCTCGATTTGACAAATGTGGTGAAAACCACCTGATAATCAAGTGCACCAAAGACCGAAATAGTCCTGCTAAATGCGCCCTGTGCTTTATGATGCTTCTTTTTTTTTTTTTTTTTTTAGATTACTACATTCATCGTATAAACTAAGTATAATAAGAAACATAATATTTTAAAATAATAAAATTATTAATCCTTATCAGCGTAAAATTTAAATGAAAATAAATAAAAGTCTAAAAGTCTATTTTTATACATACTGGAAACACCATACGGCTATACTGGTTATATGTGGCCAGTGGCCACTGGCCACCAGTCCCAACAAATATCACGAGTACCTACCTACATAATAAATAAGTACACACTCATCATACAATTATAGGAACCGTGACTCGTGACTCGTCAGTACTCAGTGGTCAGTATATTATTTAATATTTTCATTTGCAAAAGTTATTATTCGTTAAATGTTTCTACTTTGCAGTAAAAAATTTTTCTTATACAATTGATTTATATTTTTATTGTTAACGTTAGTTTTAACGCATAGTTTATTACACATTATTGGTATCTGGGAGTTTTATAGAACTCATTTGTGTGTGCACCAAAGACCACACCGCAAACTTCAAAGGATGCCCAGCAATCGAGTCAACATTTAAAAAATCTGCTCTGAAGTTTCAACATGTCAAAGATCCTGACCCTCACTCTCAACCCAGAACTAAAACCAAATCATATGCAGAAGCCACCGACAACCAAAATAAAACCACAGAACAAATATCAAATACCTTTTCCAATTTCATATCAAATTTAAGCTCTTTAATCAGTCCATTAATTTCCCTTCTTACCTCAGTCCTAAATACACTAATAGCTAAAGGCATTATCTCCCCATAATATTATCGCACATTGTCTCATCAGACCAACACAATCGTATCTTTTCCTCTAACCTATCCACATTAATTTTATATTAATTTTAATTGAAATTTTATAATATTCAATCATGTCTACCATTATTAACAACTATTTGTAAATTTATAATCTATATATTATTATCTCTCTCCGAATTTAGGTATCAACCATTGTAATAAATTGTTATCTGACTTGTGATAGCACCTAGCGTGCTGAAATATGTCAATAATAAAAAATAAAAATAAAAACACCGATTTATACAATGCCATGACAGAGACACAGAGTGTTTATTGAATCCATATCCCAATGCACGAGACACGATAGGTTTAGGTTTTGCGAGAGCTTGTCGAACAAACTATATATTTTTTTTATAGACCGACGAGCCCATTAGATATTCATCACCCGAATATTAGTTTTGACGAGTTTCCTATTTTACTACGAAATGTGATCGAACGGGTTTGAAACCGACAATGTTTTCATTGGTTCGATTAGCAGAGGGAACATTTATAAGAACGGATGAAAAACGATATTGCATACAGCATGATTCACAGTCATTTATTTTGCGGATAATCACCCGCGTGCTGCCCACATCAACGTGATAGACGTGATAGTAAAGACGAGTGTTCGGACTTAGCCGAGGAGAATTCCGATGTTATAGTGGTGGTGTGGATTCTTATCTCGTGGTAGAATATATGTGGTATTAACAACCCCTCCTCCTCTCACTCACATTCGCTCGACTGCATGTCTTAAGTTGTGGTGGCGGTCTGTGTCGATTTTTTTATTTTTATTTATTTTTTTCGTAGTCAATTGGTTGAACAGCCCTTTTCCGGTGACTATGTATACTGCTGTGTTTTATTATTTTTTCGTTTTTCCTCCTCACTGCATAACTGTACGGCATACGCTATCGTCGTCGTAAACCATACACACACGCACACACTCACACACACACACGCACGCACATACAAACACACACGTACATACGCGCATACACTTATATACACGCTTTATCTAACGGAGCCCGCGTGCAGGGAGTCTTGACAGGAAACAGTGCGTGAGACGGCGGGCTACTTATTGGAATTTCAAATTTGACAGGTCTATATTATGGACGCCGAAACAATTGTTTCTTTTCTTGTTTGTCTAGAAAGCAGGGCTTGTTCAGTGAACTGCGGGTTAACTGGAAAAAGCCAAAACGGCTACCCTTTGTTCGACCGTCCGACGGACTCACACACACGCACCGTACCGCCACAACGTAAAATATGCTTGTATACGAGAGTGTGTGTACACAATTATATGGAAACACACACACACACACACACACACACACACACACACACACACACATATATGTATATACATTGTATAAATCAGCGAACACCGTCTGTACGTGTATACAGAGTGATCCGTTTCACAAATGTTCGCAGTTGTCCGTTGCGCTTTCCGTAAATGATTTCAAATATTTTGAATGCTACGATGTTAAATTATTCTATTTTTCTATCATTTTAGGTTTTATCCATTAAAATATTACTGTATGAATTTCAAAGGCCAAACAATATTTCACATCAGTAGTGTTCTGAATTTGTTTTTTTGAAATTTTAAACAGGACAATAAGTTTCACATCACAGATATTTTAAGTTTAGGCGAGTTATAATGGATATTAAGACGACACTGTGTAAAACACAATTTTAGTGCTCTGTTGTGCTTAAAAAACTTATTATTGTCGTGGCAGAAACGATATAGAATATATACATATCATTTATTATTTTCATTAACAAATAAATTTCTTTAGAACAATGTGAAATTTAAAATAAATTTCTGAATAAAAATAAGAATTCTAAAAATCAGTAAAAAAATTAAAGTTTGTACAAAAATGTAAACCGTTCGACGTTAAAAAAAATGTCTGTGCGCGTGAGTGTGTCTGGAGGAATCCAATTCACCAATGGAACATTCTCCTGTCACCTTTATTCAAAAAAGGAATTCATGACATATACGTTATTATTCACAAACGTCATCGACTTCGACAGTGACGCTTGTACTTTACGCGACTCAGATATTGAAAAATGTAAAGTATTTTTTTTTTTTCGCGCACGAAATCGTCAGGACGACGGAAATGAATTGTCGCCGTCCTCCTCTAAAGTGCGTGCAACGTCGTTTCATGATTTCATCGATTACCATTAAATTTGTCAAATCAAAAATGATAGTTTCGCCGGTCGTAAAATGAGACGAGGGGACTGCAGGCTCTATTTTCAGATGACCTATAGGCGTATAGCGAACGAAAATCATTCGTTAGTCAAAAATTATAAGTGAAGATTTTTACTACTATATGATATGTATATAACGATAGGTATCAGCTGATCGCTGTTTACACACACACACACACACACACACACACACACACACACACACACAGAGAAAATATTCAAACGTTTTCCATTTTTTTCTCTTCAAAACTATTCATCATGAAAACAAAGAATACAATACCAAAATTACATATAAATTCATATTAATTTATTTAGGATAAATAGAATAAAACATTTAAAAAAAAACTTACATATCATTGAATCATAAACTATCTCATAAAATGCCTTCTTAAAAACAAAATCATGAAAATAATTTTTAATTCGGAGCTTGTTACATATTTCCAAAAGTAATAGTGCTATCGATAAGTTGTCCAATGATTGTTTTCTCACAATAAATATTTTATTTTATAATACTCACTCGTAGTATATGTATATGTAATCGTATTAAATCACCGTCGATAAACAATGTCTATAAGCATTTTTTGATATGTGAGTGCAAAAGAAAAAAAAAAATCAAAAGAAAATTTAGAAAATGTGCTTAAAATAAAAAAAAAATGACATTAAAACTAAGATAGTACAAAAAATTAAAAGTAAAATTTACAACTCGAAGACTGTATTAAACACGCTCTACGTCTACCGAGGGACTCGAATATTGGATCATAGACCATCTGACAAACCCGACGAGTAACTTTAAACCGCGCGCCCGTCATCCCACCTCAAAATCCCGCCAGCACTATGGAAAAAGAGGGAGGGTGACCGAATTCCGGATCAGTGTTTACTAACGACCCGGTTTTGGTTGATTCGACGCAGCCCACTTGTTATGTGAATTCCACACGGAGCGGACGGGGGCACGCGGGGAAGATGCTATTTCGCATCGCTAACTGCGGTGTCGGTCCGTGGCACGGCTGTTATTGTCGCTCGTGTCGGCCGAACCGGGGGGTGAGCTCGATCGGCACACCCCTTTCCTGCCGTCGTTTTCGCGCGGTCCACCGAAAACGAGCTCGCGCTTCTGCGTGTCGGCGCGCGTGCACGCACGGCACGATAGTATTTTCGCGACGTTTTAATTATTAAATTCCTGGCGTGAAACGACGCCGCCGCCGACGAAATGATTGTGATTCTCCGGAAGGAAACCCAATGTCGATTTGTCCTGGGAAACCGCGGGTTCGTTATTCATTTGTGTGTGTAACACGCGATACACAAGCGTTCTCGTGATGACATGCTAATAATACACCGCGGATATACGTACGTATGTCATTATAACGTATGTGCACGACACATGGTTACACGTCGATCTCGTTAGATATCGACGTTTCTGACGGGCAGGCCACAAATTTGTATTTTTTTATGTATTTTATTTATTTTTTATTTTTTATTTTTTTTTTGATATTCTACCCGCTCTGCGCGCGTGTCACCGTCGCGAGCCGTCGTACAGGCAATCACACGAAACCGCGAAATTTATTGTAAAAACGTCATATTTTTCGTACCTATTCGACATTTTACGAAATAATAAACACGAGTCATAGGCACTCGATTCTTATTTTTTTTTCACCCTCTCGTCTTTCCACCCTTCCTCTCTTTCTCTCCCCATCTCTCCGCGTTTTCCCTGTTGACAGGGAATATTTATCGTGATTCTCGATCCGTGAAAAGAACACTTCTGCGTATCGATTTGTAACCTCGTGACACGCGCGCGTGCCCGCCAACGACGCCGACAACGTACGTCACGTTTACTGTTCTCGGACCTTTTTTTCAGGGACATAGCCACGAAGTTTATTCGCTACAAATCATATTCAGAGGCCGTAGTTATTATTATACTATAACGAGTAACAGCGCGTCATGTATTTTTTAACGTTTTTATTTCGTCGTGTTCCGGGATCGGAGCAAAATAGGAGACTGCGGGCAGTGGCTGAGCCAAACATAGAACGTCGGAACTGCTGTGATTGACCTTAATTATGTACACTAGTAATACGTATTGTTAACACGGCGGTTAAATACAGTAAGTTAACGATTTTCGTGTGTATTTCCTTAATTTCCCGACAAAGATATCGTGTTCGAGCGTCGACGGATATAAAATGTCATAGGTAAGTTCGTTGCTCAGCCACGCTCACGACGTAAAACTTGCACTTTATCACTACGGTGACGATATTATTCCTACGGTTCGAAAATGGTTAAACTGAATGATTTACTTTGAAACTTTACTTGACACGCATTCGAAAAAATGTTTAAGGTTTTTAGAATATACCAAAATATGTAGTATTAAATTTTTGAACGCAATTTTCGTGCACAAAGTAATTTAAGTACAGCTAAAAAAAGTGGAATAAATATTATGAAATAATACATGAACGTGAACCATTCTGTTCGTAAAAAAAACTTAAAATCATTCGATTTAATCCCATTTCGTTCCTTGAGAACGGAGTTTGTACTGACCCGTAAACCATATGAGTTTATTAGATACGTTGTACAACGTTTATAATATTGTATTTCATGAAATCTTGTAGAAACTAATATACTGTATGCTGAAATTTCAAGAATTTTTCGTATATACCCACTCGATCGTAAAGTTCACCACACAATTAAAAGTTGATGGCCCGTTAAAATTGGTCGCGTTTAAATGGGATTGTCTGCTATATAAAAATCGTGCGTTTTCTCGTGCCGAAAAACTATGAACAAGACGCTTTTCGTACCGTTTTTTGAACATGGTTAAATCTCAACCTCAGTTATCCCCATGATATAAGCACGAAAAGAAATGATAGTACATGCTGTACACGAAAAAAAAAGCAAAAATAGTATTTTTTTTTTTCAAAATTATGCAATATTCAGTTCCCGTGGATCTACTAGAATAGAGTGCTTATAACAAATTAGAGTTATCTACTAAACATCACATGAATTAAAAATAATTTAATACTTATTGTTAACAATAAATAGGTACACATTCATTGTTCGTGTACGACGAATAATTAAATAATTTGATGTAGGTTATTTTTATAATTAAATTATTTCTTTCATTTTTATTTTTATAAATATGATCACCGTACATCAGTGGTTTTCAAACTTTTTTTGACCACGGCGCACTTCGCCCTTCACAACATTTTCACGGCACACCATGGCATTTTCTTTAAATATTCTAAAAAATAACTTTACCAACACATTTTATTAGGGTTCAATAATTATCAAACATAATACTTATCTAAATCGCTTTCTTACTACAGAATTTAGATTTATTAATACGTAAATATAGCAGACGCGTTACGGTTGAACGCATCTATTTTCGTAGATCATAATTCAGTTCAATCGGTAATTTATGAAAAAAAATAAAACAAAATTCCGAAATACCACCGCGACGCACCTAGTAAATGCTCGTGGTGCACCAGCGTGCCACGGCACCCAGTTTGAAAAACACTGCCGTATAAAACATCAAAGGCAATAATCGAATGAAACGAAATAAATTCTCACAAACGTTAGACAGTGGCACGGGACAAAGAGTCCAAGGGAGAAGACGCATTCGATACTCTTTACGTTCATACGTGCTAACGCAAAATTTTAATACCCGCGAATCGTTTATTTCGTAGTGTAAATAAATTATTATATTTATATATTAATTTATTTAAACACCAGTCTCACGCACGCGGACATTATTTCGCTCGAAGAAGCGGAGTACGGTTTTGTGTGCGCCCGATATCGTCGCAGTAAATCTTGGCTCTCGGCGGCGGCGGCGGCGGCCGCTGTTATTAGATTGCGCTCGACCGCCGCTACTGGCATAAATTGCCTCCCATATACGCGATCTTATACAGAAACTCTGTCGGCGCTTATATGTGTGAGTGCGCGCGCGCGGGTGTGTGTGTGTATGGAGTATGCGTGTAACCGCACCGAAAACGTAAAGTGGTTAAAAGGAGTGTAGAGAAAGAGGGGAAGGGCAAGGGAGAGAGGAAAACTGTGAGAGATACGGTGAAAAAGAGCCTTTTATGAAAATAGGACAAAAAGGAAAAAATAAGAGGGTATATTGTATAGGCGACTGCGACGACGGAGGCAACGACGACGACAATTATTATTTTATTATTATTTCTATTATTATTATTATTATTATTATTATTATCATTATCATTATTATTATTCTTATTATTACATCGAACAATATCTTTCGAGCGTTCAATGCATCGCTTGGGGACGTTTATGGCACGACCCGTCGTGCTCGTGCACGCGCGTATTTCTATGACTGGCGACTAATTTCGTTTTGTTAAAATGTTATCTTTATCGTACAATGGCACAGCCATTTTTACCCCACCCCGTCGCGTCCTTGCTCATTCGCACGCACGCACGCGAACGCGACCGTATGCGTTATTATTACATGTGTGTGCATGCATATAATATGTTACAATAGTGTTTAACATAGTTATTTTTTAGTGTAGACGGGTGCGTGTGTCTCACACTCTACGGGGGTACGTCACAGGGTGTTTTTTGAACGTGATCACCTGATTTTTAAACCTGTGTAATGCCGTGTACTTGAACTTATCGAGTGAAATTTAGAAGAAAAAAAAACAATAGAAAATTACTAATATATATTAAACGAACGCATTTTTCCAGTATTTAAATTTGTATAAAAAGTACTTTGTTATATTTAAATAAAATATACAGGCGTATTCACTTTAGAATGTTACGGGATACTGGCAGAACAATTTCACGGGAGACTTAGCAACTAATTTTCATCGTTATTCTAAACTATTGAAACTCCCTTCCATATACCTTAGACAATTGGCCTATCACGTAGATTGTACACGTGATTATAGAAATGTACCTAGTTCCATCGATATTCTTTTAAATATTACATGAAACAATTCAAATAACATATTATACCATAGTGGTGGATCCAGGAATTAGTTGGGAAGGAAGGCAACAGCAGAAATACCGTATACTTTGACTGAATGTGTGCGTGTGAGAGAGAGCTATGTGTACCAATTCTATGAATAATGACCACGCTCCACCAGTATAGTATATGATAAGTGAAAATATTTTTCAATATTCCATGAATTAGGTGCTTTGGGTTTTAATGTACTAATATACTACTAACCGTGGGTAGTTTGGGGGCATAGCCGTCCCAAGGGAGGGGCAAATGTGGCAAGTGCCCCAGGACGTTCAAAGAACTATGAATTTAGGGGGCGTCAATGCATCATAAAAATTAATGAAATAACATTTAAATTTTTAAAAAAAATTGATGTTTCATATAACAATTCTTTTTTTATACTGTAATATCAAAGACGAGTACGTATTAAATTGTTTGTGTGCTATAAAATATAAAATGATATAAACAACGAGTAAGACTACTGTGTTACATACCTACAATAATATGTATTATAAACATCAATATTACCAAAGGATAGATGTAAGTACTGTATAGCCTATAAAGGTATGATTTATACGTGAACTAAAACTGAAACTACGTATTGTTTCGAGAAAATAGTAATTTATTTCTATAATGCAGCCATAATAAAGAAATCGGTGTCAACGTCAAAAAATTCATAAAAAAAATAAATAAGATAAAAATAATATTTAATAAGCAGAAGAACCTTTAATTAATATGTATTTAATATATTTACGGAATGAGGTTTTATATTTTTTAGAGGAGGGGAGCGTCATATATTGTTGCCTCAGGGCGATAATGGTAGTTAGGACAGCACTGTTTGGGGGGGGGATGTCCCCTTTGTCCCCCTTGGCTCCGTCACTGCATAGCACAGGTTTAAAATTAGTCGAGCCAGCTCGAAATATCACCCTGTATTGTGTGTCATCTTTGTCCGGGTGGAAAAACTATTTTGTTCAAAACACAAATGTGTATATGTATGTGTGTCTGTGTGTGTGTATGTGTTTGATGGTCGTCCGAAGCGGGATGGAAACAACGGAAAATGTATGAAGGTATAGTGTTACGCCACGCTTCAGGGCGTCGACCGGAGGTGAAGGGTGGCCGTATTGCTTCAGTGGGAGTAAGAGTGGACTGACGGATATAGGAGAGGAGAGGACACTTGTGTAGCGTGTGTGCGAGTGTATGTTAAACGTGTATGTTGTCGTCATACGAGTTTGGCGGCTACCGCACACAAAAGGAGCTGTAAAAACATTGTGGATGAGGTGATGAGCAGGCGGATGGGTACCGGATTCCCTCCAGCCGCTCCGGTAGCCTCGCCTGGTATATACCTACTTTTATTTACCACTCCGATAACAAAACCGACTTTTTGCACACGCGGGCCCCCCGGGCCAGCGACGGTGGTAGCGTGCGATGTGTGTGCGGGGTCAGCGAGTCACTTCGATTTAATTTATTTGTCAGCAACGTGGACGAAACGCGAACACACACACACACACACACACACACACACACACACACACACACACACACACACACACACACACACACACACACACACACACACACACACACACGCACATCACACTTCCGGACTCTCGCCACGGCTATTGAACACACGAGTTTATCGGCTGCGGCGGGGTGCTGCACCGTGTAGTTCGTGGTAGTCACGAGGCAGCATTACGGGGTGGTAAATCGAACAAAAAGTGTTTGTACGACGACAAAACCGAGAGAGAGACCACTTCGTGGTTTACACGCTCAGGCGTTTTTTTCAGAATATATTCGCTCGTCGTCCGATAAACGATCGACGTCCCACAAACGTATCAAAGCCCGTTCGGTTCAAACGATTTCACGAAATCTTCGTCGTCGTGTCTCCGGCCATTCCGTTAACACCGATCATCGCCAGATCGTCTCACACTTCGTCCTGCATTTTCGTCAAACGCAGTGATAACGGCCGAACTTCACTCACTCGCCCGAGTCGTTGAGACCCCGGACCCTTCGTCGCCTCAGACGCGTGCGATGCCGTCATTGTTGGCGATCACGACCGTGATTCTGTGAACGACTTACGTTGATAATAGGTTTGTTCCAACAAGCGGTCAAACTATCATAGACGTGGTGTGATCGTGTGCAGTATAATTTTTGCGTTCCAACTCGCCCTGAACGCAAACTCAAACTATCAGGCGGTTGTTCCAACACTTCATTAGACCAGTTTTAGGATTGGTCGTGGACAATCAAAACAATCCGCTGATTCTGACGGGGACTAATAGTCAGAGAAACTATTAATATATTTATCATTCGTGTTATCAATTATTCGCATTTGAATTTTCATGTAACGTTTATCAACTATTTTTTTTTTGTTTCACGAAGTATCGTATAAACTATTTTATGTTTAGTAAAATAAATATTAATTAATTTAATAAAAAAAAATATATTATAATTATAAATGTAAAACATTTAAAATGGAAGGTATGTACATAGTAATATGTTCGTTCCTTATTCGAGGGACAGTAATTAAATTCAATCCGTCGTCAGATGAACAACTAGATTCAAGATATTCATCCGAATCATCAAAATCGCTCATTGCGTTTTTATTAACAGCAACAACACACCACAGAAATATAAAAAAAAAAAATTTTAAAAAACATTTCATATCTTATTAGTTATTATCATTGAAAAACCGAAAAGCGTTCCAACAGAGCTCTGAATCCGTGATCAATCCACATTAACGCATGCGCAGTAAATCAATCATGGATCAGTCGGCAACTAATCCCAAAGTCCGTGTTGGAACAAACCTAATATCAATTCATTATAATAATAATAATAATAATAATAACGAACACGAGTGGTATCGTACACGAAATCGGCAGAAACTGGCAGGATCGACAGGTGACGACGCGACGAGGAGGCATGGTCCCGGTCCCGCAAAACGTTTGTGAAGGAATCCTGAGCATACCAGCGGCGCTTCCTCTGCTTGAAACCTATAAGCTTTGTACGCGACACTCCGACCTCACAGTGGGGCAGAGCCGAATTAACATAGGTGCGAAAGGAGCTTTTGCTCCAGGGTGGCAAATATTTGGGGGTGGCATGTAATTTTTGTAATATAAATATTAAATATCGTGTATTTTTTTAGTTATTCAAATTCATACACAATTTAATCGAGTAATATATGGTTGGCTATTGAAAAATTACATATTTCAATTATGATAATATATTTTGTTATTTTTAAAATATAAAATTATAAGCTATAGCACTGAGTAATGTACCTACAAAATTATAAGGATGGACCAGCGGCATGATATAACTATGAATATAGTGGTATTAATCACAGTTTACAAACAATTTTGTAAAATTCTGTTATAAATAAACGACTTCTGTAGTTTTGTCTAATCGATTTAAATAATATAAAGTACCAAATGAATTTTTTTTAAACGGTTCAACCTATTCATACAATATTACATAAAATACACATTATACTGTTTTGAGTTTTTAACTACTTCTTGATCAGAAATTTCCTATCAAGTACATATTGCTCCAGGGCGACTTTGACCCTTAATCCGGCTCTGCAGTGGGGAGTATCGTTCGAGAAACGGGGACGACGATAACCAAAATTCATCTTTCGTTCACGACCGTGACCTTTTTCGTTTTCTAACTGATTCACTTATCGAAATATAACGTAAACGTATACGTTTCTATGGTCCGTGTGGTCGGAAGTTTACGTCGAACGACCGAACCGAAGAGCGTTTATTGCGTACTCGTGTTTTCCTGACCCGAGGGTGTAAAAATGTTTTTGTCACTGGTCGTCTGCCGAGATTGTTTTGCCGCTCTTTGTTTCGCGTCTGTCTCGGACTCAGCGGTGACGGATTAATTCATGCAGGAAAACACCGTTCGATTATTATCAATCGGCACCGGAGTACCACGTTTCTCGCGTTCGCCATACGCGATATTATCCACTCTCTGACGATACGCGTAACAGATTATAAAGTCGTCGTATAATGCGCTTTATGCGTTTCGACCGTCTGCACTCCAAAACATAAACGTTTTCACATTTGACGGTGAAATGAAAATTTCTGACGAGAACTCCATACGAATGCGTAGAAAATTTGTAATCATACGTTTTTAATTTTTTTTTTTTAATTTTTTTTAACACCGTACGAATAATAAAA
The DNA here is from genome assembly GCA_027580255.1 of Therioaphis trifolii. Taxonomy (NCBI): domain Eukaryota; kingdom Metazoa; phylum Arthropoda; class Insecta; order Hemiptera; family Aphididae; genus Therioaphis; species Therioaphis trifolii. The sequence continues at coordinate 132,525,265 of CM050404.1, forward strand.
ATATTTTTCGATTATGAATGAAGCGATTTTACAATAATGTTTCTTTCTTTCTTTCGTTTTTTCTTTTTTTTCCTGACTCTTTTTTGTACAATTAACTTTATCCGAAAATGTGATCGTGTTATTCTTTGAATAGTAAATTTCATTAAATGGTACTTTGATTCATTTTCTCCTTTCATGATAGATTCTTCAGTGATGAAGAAAAACAACGGAAAAACCTTGTAAAATGTGAACATTTGACGTAAACGACACTTTCACTAAATCGATTTTGGTTTTTTGGTCATAAATCGGAAAGTATATTGCTAGAAACTTTAAATTTTCGTCATATATTAATGATATGTTTTATACTTCATGAATGCTAAAAAGAAAACTTTTGGGTAAAAAATAGTTCTATGAAAACACCTAATTTTTCAAAGTTAATCACAAGTAAAATTTTTAATATTTGGATTTGACAAACTTCTAAAAATGTAATATATTACTCATATACTTAACAAAGGATACTGCAAAAAAACTCAAATACTATGCATAATAATTTTTTTTATGAGCGTTTAAGTAAACAAATTATAATACGATTTTTGCGGAACAGCCTGATTTTAAATCAGTTTTCAGCTTTAATTACGTTTAAAAAATGATTAGACTATCGAATGATTGGTATACCTGTGAATAGAACAGAACAACATATTTTGATACTTTCGGTAAACAAAAAAAATTTTTCTTTGTACACTAAAGACTTTTTAAACATTTTTGACAAAAGAAAAATCAATCGACAATCAGACCAACGACGGTTAATATATGAACGGTGTATTTTACATTGAAGCTTTACTCAGAATCGTTTAACTAAAGAAATGATTTATCGTTTCTTTAAATGTCAATACATTTACCTCTACTTACTTGTCTGAGGAGCGAAGAATACTTCATGGTGTGAAGTCTTTCCTTTATTTTTATTTTTACTATGTCAACGATTTGATGTCATTAATCGTGGATCAACACGATCGTCTAAAACAAATTATAAATGTATAAATAACAGTCAATTTTACTGATTACTATTTTTGCTTGTAGAAATGAAATCCATGAAACACAGTGTATTTAATTGTTACTTCTCATGAAATAAACCTAAAAACTTAACTCCGACTTGTCACGTTGAGATCAACGTTGCAGTACGGCAGAAGGGCACGATCATATATGTTTATGTATCTCATATTCAGCGGGCCTTGGTTTCAATTTGATTTCAAAATGTATGAAAGTTGTCTAAAATCAAAAATATTTATCAATGCAATAAGCGATTCATAAAATAAAAATAATTTTGTGGTTGAAATATGTATATATAGGCCACTAAGCTATTAAATATGGACTGATGTACATGACTATATGTACTTAACTAACAATATATGTATATGTATATATTGGAAGTGTGCGGTTAGGTAAGATCTAAGACTCTCGTTGAACTGAAATTAATACTAGTTAATACCGATGACATACAATAAACCATGATAAATTCAAATTATTTGTCACGCATGGAGGATTAAAAATAATCAGCGGTGTGATTTGTCGTCTTTATCCCGTACGTTTCATAGTAAAACTACCAAACGTTCGTAGTACAGTATATAACGGAACTCTGTACGGTGTCCGGTGCCCGTGAAATAAAATAAATGTTCTGCGTCTACGCTCGTCGAGACGAATACGAATGTAAACAGGAATTCAAACAGTGTTTACGAACGTTTCATATGAACGGAAAATGAGATCAGTTATAAAAAAAAAAAAAAATTAAAAATCGACTCGAGCGTCGTCGAATAAAAACAAATTTACAAATTATCTACATCAAAGCGAAACGCCGGAATAACATCGTGTTGTATAACGTGATATCCGCGCGAAATGAATTTATTCATGACGTTATAATCATATACATATATTACAGTTTTACAAATTACTATGTTTACTCGAGCTTTTTGCCTTTTCGTCGTTACACACCCAACACACACACACACACACATAAAAAAAAAAAGGCAAAACCTTTATGAAATACGGTATTTTTTTATTTTATTTTTAATTTTTGATTTTCTCGTTTATTTTTATTTACGAGTGTTCCAATTGTATCGCAGCAATATTGTTATGTACGTATATATGATGTACATTTTTTCCCCATACGATTAAGTGTAACAATAGAAATAGCACTCTAGGACCCGTCTTGTGGTTGTACGTGTTTTACGAGAGTTTTTTTTTTCTGTTTCATATTTCTTTGCGTGGCCATGTCCATGTCTCGTCCGTGCTCGACGTATACGTCTAATCGAATTGTCGTTTCCGTTGGAATTCCGAAACGCACGGCGAATCTAACGACAGCGTATACGATAAATTCGCATCCATTCGTAAGTAGTTTTTCGACATATTCACATTACACGGACTGAGGTCGACTCATGATTGAAACACCTCTCATATATACATATATAGGATGTGTCAGATCTATTTGACAAATGCAATAACATTTTTTTTTCATTATTTTTAACTTTTTAACTTTTTTTTTAATAAATATTATAGCACCGCAAAATCATATAAAAATACATTTTGAATTTTTGGAACTCGGATTTTAAAGTTTAATATTTTATTTCATCATTAAAAAAAAAACTGAAATATCCGTTTTATAAACCATATTTTAAGAAAAATTATGGTATCAAAATATTTCATAGAAGTGAAATTATTAAATTATTATGAATTTCTTAAATTTTTGAAAATGCGATTTTAATAATTAAAATTATTGTACGTTACATCAAAATTGAATGATTTCGATTGAACTTTGGTGATTGATAACGATACATAGTCATTTGAATTGATTATAATGGGATAATTAGCTACGGGTGACAGCAAAAAAGTCAGAATAAATTAAATTTCGATTAGCCATTTGATAAACTGTGGTATACGACCATTATTAGAACCATTATTAGAACGTACTAAAAAAAAACAGTTTACAAAAATAATCACCACAGACCAACATGTGACACTATGAAGTTCAAACTCGTACTGAAGGTACATTACATGTTTATCTACAAAACTTTTCAAACGGAAAGCTATTAATGCTGCCAGATAGCTAGCTACACTACCAGTGTCATTACTTTATTTACACACCTCGTATAATAATAAAATAATGTGAAACACAATATTATTGTTAACTTTTTCACTAACTTAAAAAAATCGTAGAATACTAACGGATTTAGCTTCATCAGAGATTTATGCACCGACATTTTTCTAAAAATCTGTTTCACAAAATAATTATTTCGAATTTTTATATAACAGTACATAACATTTAAAATTGTCCAGTTTGAGTTCTAAAAATAAAAATAAAACTTTAAATGCAATTTGGTTTTAGCACATTACTCAAGAATTCATTGAGAAAAAAAAAGTCCAAAATTGTGAATCGGAAAAATGTTATTACATTCGTCAAATAGATCTCACTCACCCTGTATTCATTTATAGTTTCAAAACAATTCGTAATCAACATATTTTCAATTAGAACAATATGAATTTAAATCGTTTTGAATTTATTTCTATCTATATTCACCATCACGGTATATTATTTTATCTATTTGATTTTGTTCGACGTGGTAGTAAAAAAATATTTTCATCCATCGTTGTTCATTTATATGAATAAGTTTTAGTTTAGAACGATATTTATCATTAAAAACATATTATAAAAAAATTGTGACGAAGAAACTCGTTTAAAAGTCCTATGGTTTTTTTTCTTCGCATTTTTAGTTTATCGCTTTCGGTTTCATTCGTAATATTTCTTTATGGAATTCAAGTAGTCACAAATAAAACGTTTCTTTTTTAAATCCACCATAATTATTGTTATGGTAACGTTGCGAAATATTTCACAGACCATTTATTCAACATTTAGTGACATTGACTGATTCACGGGAAAATCACTTTGTATAATATTTTAATGATTTATAAAAAAATCATTACCTATTCTGATGCCATTGAAAAGGGCTGCTCCTCGGTACTGAATTATTATTATATATTATATTATGTTAAAGCGTATACTTTGTGTGTGCGTTTCTGTGCTGTTTGCGTATCGTGAAATATTACTGGTGCCAAAAATACAGGGTGATTTTTAAAGGCGTGCAATTTTAAATATACGCAATTTAACCAGGGTTGAAAACGAGATGAGCGTGTTTGAAAAATCATTCCGTACAGTGTTTCACGTGAGAGCGCGTTAAAATACGTCTCTGATAATATTACAGTAGCGTATTATTATAATAACGAATAATCCTTCGCGTTGATAAAACATTACTTTGCGTCAGTGGTGGTTATAATTGACTTTTAAGGGGGGGGGAGGCGAAAATAACAAAAAAAAAATTAAAACGTAGGGTCAACAATGTTGGATACCCTTTCCTCAATATTTTGAAATGAAATAAACACTTCATATAGCATAAATATATTTTTATTAGTCACATTACATCAAATCTCATTAAAAAAAAACTACATTAAAAGCATGTGCCTATTGTTTTATTTAGCAAAGCGTGTAATAATATTTTCTACATCTATAGAAATATCTTTATGAATGTGGAGTAATGCTAGCCCATTCAACCTTTCTTCGCCAATTGTTGCCCTCAACCATGTTTTCAATCTACGCAAATAAAAAAAAGCACACCACACATGCATATTATAATGTAAAAGTCATAGAAATACAAGTTAATTAAAGAATAGCCTAACAGTTAGATAGAAATAAGTAAATACCTTTAAGCTAAACAAAAAAGCTGATAATACGCGTAGGTACACCACGGTACCTATAAGAACAAAAATAAACTAAGCGCACAGACATCTTAACAAATTGCGGTACGATAAAAATTTAAAATAGATACATGTTTTTTCCTTTTTGTGTAAGATTTTACCATGATTTATAGGTGCTAAATAAATAAATTTACAAAAAACGGTCCAAGGGGGGGGGAGATCCACCTATCCCCCTCCTTATAACCGCCACTGCTTTGCGTGTGGGTACAAAACGGCGCGCCACTGTGATTCATCGAGTCACTGCGCCTACAGTGACGGTCCTCCGCCGCGGTCGCCCCGTCGGAGTCTGTATACATCTATGGCGTACAGATGACGATAATCGGCACGTCTCCCGAACACGAATCCGCCTGTGTACGACTGTGTATGTTCGGAATCCGTTTGAAGGCGTCTCAAACGTTGTATTCCAAGCGGGGCCATTACCACATCGCAATAACACCGTCTCTCCGTCTCGGCCACCGCCGAGATAAAATAGCTAAAATGTATTTTAATTTTATTACAATATCTATTAAACTGTATTTATTCCATAAAACAAAATTATTAGTTTTATAAACGTGAAACGCTTGAGTTCGAAAATATCACTCCTAAAATTTAGATGAGTTATGTAATAAATACGCACCAACTGGTGTGCAGCTCGGGCTGCACACCGAGAGTCCATGTAAAATACGTTTAGTCGATGAGTGGGGGTATTGACGAATAAATGGAACCTACTGCTGCACACTCGATCACAAATTTAATTTGTATGCGATATTTCGATAGTAAAGTTATAGAACTGTTAGTTAAAGAACGAAAACTTGACTTCATATATAAAAATACGTAATTTTTTCATTTAATAAAATTGTTTTTAGTTACGACACGGTTGCTAGTTCTGACAGTAGATAAAATGTACACCTGGTCATATATGATATATGTATTTAAGTCAACCTATTATTTTCTAAAATTATGTTTAATTATCATTTTATTAAAGTAAATATTTTAATATTGACTTGGATGTGACTAATTTTATTTTATTTTACTAATATACATTTTCAATAGTTTCACACCACCCATTTTGAACATCACGAGCCGCCACTGTTTAACGATGATAATATAACGTAATGCCATATCAATATATTATATAAACCTCCTGCAAGGTGCCCGAACTTTTAATGCCGCGCGCGCATTTGACGTTTTAACACGTCGTTTGCCGAGACACAATACGAACTTAATTGGTCACAGCCCCGGACACGTTTCGCCGATCCGATTTTAACGACCGTTTGTTCTAAAACATCGAGCACCATCTCATGCGAATTATCGTGCGTCGAACGCCGCCGTTTCAGACCGTTCGTCGTCGTCGTCGTCGTCTACCTACCTACTTGTATACCGCGTACTGCCACGTGCTTCGCTGGTCGAACAACTCCGTTTTATAAACGGCCCGCGGGACGTCGTGAAAACTAATCGGTCACCACACCGCTCTGGTGTCAACACCTGGTCACTGCCGTCCCTCGACCCGGCACGGCGACGGACCACTCACGGCGCACGTTTTTTCCCGTAAGACATTTCATGACAGTAGCACTAGGATTGAGCGTAGCGAACGGAGTCGAGAGTGATCTGGTCGTAATGTCGGGACGTATGCTTCGACGTCAGTATTTTGATGGCCTTCAACAATTCGGAATAGAACTCTTTTCGAGATTGAAACAAAAAACTTCTCATTCGACGACGTTGACATAATTTTTGTAAAACTCGCATCTGTCGTGTGTAATAACATTGTCAACTATAATTTTACTTTCAAACACGGACGTAAAAATTACAGTGAAATTCATTGATCGTCTAGTTTGATATTGTCCGAGTGAAGCTAAACCACTGACTTGTACGTACATACGAATAAATTACTATAACCGTGAAATAATCTTATACTGGTTTACGATATTATTAAGACCGGTCAGTTTACTAGCTAAATCCGGTACAACCCTAAGGATGTCATTTCAGTTATATTTTGTTCTGTGCAAAGTTTCAAGAAGATGATAATTTTTCCGTTTCACGAGATTATTTAAAATATACGTATGTTATCTTGCTTTTAAGTTTTTTCTCCGTAAATCGTGGACCGCATAAACAGAAGAAATGAAAAACAATCGAAAACCAAACGAGTTAAAAATTACTGATTGATTAATCTGATGTAACCAAGAATGACTACAATGTTAATTTGAAAATAAATTAATTTCAATATTGTAATGAGGCGTATAAAAAAGGTGAATTAATAATGGAAATGTTTAAAAAATAATAAAGAGTGTAGTAGTACATCTCGATCTAGGACTCCCAAATTATGGCCTTTGGGGTGAACACAATATAATTCGGGTATATAGTCATTTAAACATTTTATTGAAGCATTCACCACGTTTTCACGAACTTAATCGACTCTACAGTTAGTCACGCTAGGTGATTGACGATGTTCGACTCGCCAATTTGTGTGCCACGAAATCCCGCGTGATCGGTCATATGTTATTTGGCAGCTCTATACGGCTCAAGCCTATCTACATCAAATGGAATTCGTTAATGTTCACAAAGAAAAATTTAGTGAGCGATTTTTACGAAATTATACAACCCGCTCGAAGCTTTTCCGAATTCGTACGACGCTCATAATTTATGAGAAACAATATTATATAAGGCGAGCTAATGAGCTTCGCAGTTAAGACTTCATTCTAACCCAACCTGATCTTAAGAAACGAAAAATAAAATTATGCTTCGTAATCCGCACATGATTTATACGAATTCTTGAACTGCTCGCAGTTTCCACCGCAAATTTTGAAACTACCCCGGAGTAGCTATTTAAAAAACCACTTTAGCCAATAAATTTGAAAGAAAACATTTTAATAATGAGTTACGATTCGTGTGTGATTTTTACTAGTTACAATGAGCAACGAATTTTATTTTTTTAAACGGTTTATACGATTATTTTTTGACATCATCGTGGTCTAGATATATATTGTGATTATATAATAAAAATATCTAGAGAGTTCGCTTAACGCATTGTTTCTCAACCTTTTTTCATTCGCGTACGCCTTGACCTCTGGCTACTATTTTACGAGGTACCCTCAAATATCAGTTTGAAATATAAATAATGAAAAGTAATAATAATATTTTAATTACATTGAATTTCACTTTTCCGCCACTACTCAGTTTTTTTCACGTACCCCTTGAGATCATCTCGCGTACTCCTTGGGTTCCGCGTACCTTAGAAGGTTGAGAACCGCTGACTTAACGGTTTCAACGCCCGAAAATCATTTGGTCGGCTTCGTGTTCCTCACAACTAAAAGTCGATGTCATGATTGGTTCACCGTCCTCATTATATTTGACCGACATTATATTATGTAAAAAGCAGTGAAATCGATTAAAAAAATCAAATTCATAACATCGATAAAATATGCTGTGTACCACAGTCAAGTCTCGAATAATAATTTCGCAAAAAAAAAAAAAATCCGTTCAAAGCTATACGTAAACGTTTTGCGAAACGAAGAAACCATAAACATAATTTAATAACCAACAAACGATATTATAATGATTTAACGTCAATCGAAAGCATGGCTTCGACGACGTTTTCTAAGAAATTCGTGTCGAAAGGAAATGATTTCACCGACGTTTCACTAACATCAGGTGACATTTTTTTTTTCTGTGTCGAATAAACTCGCATATAAACATTATTTAAGTACTGTTCAGTCGAGAATAATATCCGACCAACTTCATACACTGAAATGGCTTTGCCCGTGCGAGTTTTCCCGTGAAAAATATATTAAATTATGGTCTGTATACACGAACGTATAATGTCTTTGAAAAAGCGTATCGTAAAAGGATTCAGGTTCAAAACGTCTACTCTGAAACGTGTACTATTTATATATCATATTCAAATACTACTCCGCATGATAATGCCTGGTAACATATTATAAAAATGTGGCTATATTATATTATCGTATATCTAGTCGTACGGTATTTTTCGGTTTGAATGCATTACACCTGTGTATAAGCTTACTATATTGATATGATTCAACGAGTATATTACTCTATTTGTTCAAATTACAAATTTATATTTTATATTTTGTTAATTTTTGATTATTATTATTATTATTATTATTATAAATATTATCAAAACGATAATATTTCCTGTTTCGAAAAAAACTAAGTATACTCCGTTTTGTAATCCAACAGTGAAACACGCATTGGTTCTAATCCGTTTCGCGATAAATTAATTTACTTTGTGGCAAGGGCGGAAAGCAAGCCACTGCAGTAGCGTGCGACCTGTACCTACCGTGTGCGAATCTAGGCTCAAACGAGAGCTGCAAATCACACGTACTGTTTTTTGTCACGTCTAATTACTGCGACTACATTATAATTAATAATAACACTGCAGTCATGGCACGACAATTTATTTTTTTTTCGGCTAAGTATGAATGTTATAGTCCTTTATTAAACATTTGTGATCGATAACAAGTATGTCCATAAGAATTATTTATATGAGCGTTTAATACGTTTTCGTTTAACTTTAGAATTCGCATGATACATTATTATTTATTACAATAAGTCGAAAAGTTAAATTTTATTATTAAAACTACGTCAAAATATACGGTAATTGACGAGCAATGAGATTTAACCAAGCACCTTGCATACAATCGGAATACAATAAATGTATCATTAGCAACCCGTTTTCAGACTGTCAGGACATCAAATATTCAAATCCCAGTGCGTTTCATAAGTCGACCGACAGTGGAAAATAGATAAGTTGTTTAGTGACTTACATAAACATCATAAATTATAATCTAGTTCCGTTCCAGAAAATTTCAGGTATTTGAGGGACTTTAATTACTATAAACTCGTATGTGTATAACAATGTGTAACGTATGTAACTACTCGTGCGTGTTGCTAAATTCAATAATATTATCGAGGCACACAACACGTTTTGTACCTTTTCAAAAACATGTCGAATATATGAGTGAAAATTGATTTCCATTTTAGCATGCAAATACGTACGTTATATAAACAACAATCGTATAATCTTCAGTATTCGCTTTCGTGAAAATTCGCAGAAACCGTTGTTTAGATGAATTTGAAATGATAATAATGTTATCTCTTTTTTGTGATTTTGGCGAATATATGAATCACTCGCGTAAGCAGGTGTCACACGGATTTTTTTTTCTTCTGTACGAATTCAATTTAACTGTGAATTAACATACTTCTGTTCTGCGGAAGTAATATTCAAGTACATGTCATATATACATTCTCAAGAAAAAAAAATGTTTTGTGTCCCGTGTAAAAACGCTCACAAGAACGCAGGCCTTTCGAGTCGGTGTAAAACGACTTGACAAACGTATACCATCGCTTCCTACTACTGAGACGTTTTACCGAAACTAATAAATTAACTCGTAAACATGGAGCCGTGTTCTTTCCAGAAATGAATAATTATTACATGATATAATAATTATATCATAATTATGTTATTGTTACAATAACTTCCTACAATTAACGGGAGCAATGAATGGTGAAGAATAAGCTAATAACAGAAAAGTGAGGAGTGGCGTGGTGGAAGCGTCGAAGGCCCTAAATGGCCTATTTCAAGTCAAAATAATAATAATAATAATAATGATTACCTTAAGATATTTATAACTTTATAACTTTTTTTTAATTTTTGCTACAAATTATCATTACACTTCTACTGCTGTGTAACAATTACGTTTTTAGCGGAGCACTTTTAACTTTTTTTTAATTAAAAAAAACGCAATACAATTGCACATTAATGTTAAAACAAACACATTAGCACACGAAAAAACACATATTATGTAAAATATAATATAAATTTACGATTTTCAGACGTTTTTACAATATCAAAACTGAAAAACATTGATACATTTTTAGTATGGTGGATATCACCAAAAGATATTCACATAATATACTGTATAGGTATCTAAAGAAAATGTTAAGCAAAAAAAAAAAAAATACATACATATATATATATATATATATATATATATATATATATATATATATATATATATATATGTATATATATTTGTTTCAACGTAATGATCAAAAGTATCTCAGGAAAACTGTATTGTATGAAAACGACTAAAGATTTGTAACATATAATTCATGGATATCTGCGAAACACATATAAACAACTTACATTAAGTTTTATTAAGTTAATCATTTTACGGCTATAATTGTGCATAATCAAAACACCTATGATTTCCTAATATTAACTATACTCGTGTTATAATCATAGCATTTTACCACAGTAACATTTCTATTGTCTGTACAATTTGGAAATAAAACTTTAAAATTGAACTTTTTTTTTTTTCACAAATATTTAATTATAATGATGATAAACAAGTACATATAGAAATGTTCTAAAAAATTGAAAAATTAATTTTATTTTTCAGCCTACGAGCGCATTATCATAATATACTTGGTCTAACTTTAAGAACAAAGAAGCGACCATGTCGCTCTTTCAAGTGAGCCTAGAAAACTTCACAATAGTATCAACTAAGTTTTCTTTTTATAACAGTTCGTGTACTTGTTATAAACGTTCTGCAATTAATCTACGAATCAACAAGTTTTCGAAAGTAATAGAAAACATATAAACATACTTGTTTCCTTTACAGTGTAAATTATTTTAACTTCTTTTTACGTACAAATTGTGGAAAGAGTTAAAAATAGTATTAAATTAGTTTCAAATCGTAATAATTATTAAAAAAAAAAATTTAAAAAAATTAAATATAATTATAAAACATAAAAAGCTGGTAAGTGAGATGATGGTGGTACAATTTCGTCCTTCGTCCCTTCGGTCCTCGGACAAGATATTGGTGATGAATGTATTAAGTTTTAAAGAAATCATGACTCATTTCTTTTGTATAAAACGATTCTGAGCAAAGCTTCAGTGTAATATAATATATTATTATTTAAATACTGTTTACGTATTTTACGGTTATTTGTGTATAAAAAAAAATCCTGATTCACGATTTTTGAATTTTTGTTAGGATAATTAGGTAGGTATATGGGTAAGGTCAAATTAAATTGTTCTGAAAATGTTGTCCAATATAAAAAAGTATGTATTTGATATTGGATAAAATTTTCAAGTTTCTAGCTTCAATACTTTTCGATTTATGACTAAATACCTAAAATCTGAACAGTGAAAATCTCGTTTACGGCGGATTTTTACCGATTGTTTTTACTCAGTTTTTCGATCGTTATTCTTGATTACTGGAAAAACTATGGAGATTTAGGAAAAATGACTTCTCTAAAGTACCATCTCAGTTCAATTTCAAATCTAAAAAGTTGCTGGACGAAACTTTTGGACAAGGATTTCTATACGAAAAAGTGTTTACAGAAAAAAAAAAATAAAAAAAATAAACATCATTGTAAAACCATAAGATTTACTCAGAATCTAAAATACGAAATAGGATCGACGGTGTAGCCGCATCGTAAATCGGTACCAACGGTCACGACACGTACACTCGTGATGACGGGATTCGTCGGTTGTTTGATGTGAAAACTCGTCGGATACACGGTGGCGCAGGTTGGAAGTGTAGGTGTCTGAATTCCGGGGCCATCAATAGTACGCGCACAAGATGGATAATGTACACGACGGGAACGTCGGACCCCGGCGGCGTTGACGAAGGGCAACAGCCCAATAAACTTTTAGGGTGTTCCCACGGGCATTCGTGTTAGTAGTGAACGGTACACGGCCGGGAATGTTTGCCGTGGCTTTTCCGTACCTGTGATTATGGTCGTAATAATTTTCATAATTATCGCGAGTTATGATCTATGGATGTGGAATACTCGATGCGTGTACAACGATGGCACACGCCCCGGTTTCCGTTCACATAAAACATCGTGATGGGTATAGTCGCTTATTAAGTAGAGTGGACCGCATCAAACGATTAACTGACATTGCTTGGTAATAAATGTCGGCCGTATTAGATTTTTTTATTTTTTTCCTCTCGTATTAGTTTTGATATTTAACGGTGAAACATTTAAATTGATTATTTGATGTGTTAAAAACTTCCCGCGAGGACCGGTGGTCTCTCCGATATACGTGAATCGATCTATACCTAAATTCACTGCACTCTCGTAGATAACGTTTATTTCAAATGATTTCAAAAAAAAAAAAGGAAAAGTTTATTTTAAACATTATTCAAAATGTTTTATCATATTTGTGTTAGCATTATACTCACCCCACTGGATAAAAGTACAGAGAGTTTCCGCTTTAAAATCATACGAATTAACTAAATTACATATTACATAGAGAAGTAGAATTTACGTTTTTTTTTTATTTATTTATTTTTGGTTATTTACCGAGGAAAATTTATGTAAATTTACCGTGAATTCTGTAGATTTGGTAAATTTTGATAATTTTTGTATGTCACATTAGGGACACCCCAAAGAACTCCACGCTTCCTCTGTTTCATTAACTTATAATTATCGTAACACTTATTGTTATTATTTACTGGATATCAGGGTGTTTATGGTGTTATAAATTAACATAATGACTTTGTATAAGTACCTTAAAGTGTACTATAGTATTATTGACTTTTGTTTGTACTTTAAATTGTTTTATTTGAATATAAATATTAAAAATGTACTTATAAAATAAATTGTAAATCAACCAAATCAAATTCATTGAGTACCTTGAAATAACATCAATAACAAAAAAAAAAAGAAACAAAATCAATTCTAGTTTTTTAGTTTTATTTGTCTTTTATTGTTACAAATAGAACGTTTGACGTTTTAAATTTTGTAATATCTACTATTCCATTCGTCTTATATGTTATGAATATTAAACTCATTAAGACGTTTTATTCAAGATGTCACATGATAATTTTTTCGGTAAAAAAATATTTACTAGTAAAACAATAATTGGTAAATTTATCGAGCTTACATCTATAAAATAACACGATTCCGAATATAGACTATACATTTTAGACAAAATACAGGATAAATATTATGATACTATGTGTTACTAAAACGTACTCAGTGTGAAAAAATCAAAGTTGTTAATTTCATTGTAAAAATCAACATTAAAATGTATAGGTCTATTTAAAATTCTGAGTGTTTAATCGAAAGCCTTTCCAACATATTTTCATATTTTTTAAAAGTACAAATTCTTATTATTTAAATGAATTACCAGTCTCGAAAATTCCAAAAAAAAAAAATTTTTCCCCGAGATTTTGTTGTAATATTTTGTATTATTTTCATCAAATTTCGGCCAACCATAGAGGAGTACTATTGCGGTACTAATCTATGGGTCGAACCACCTAAATACTGTGTGAAAATAATACCATCACATAGTAATATATATACAATTTATAATTTAAATTTGATTTTTATAATTTTTAATTTTGTTATTTATGATTTTATATCACGGATAATACAAATTTGCAGTAATAGTGTAATACAAACTAATTTCAGTTGTATCTATTAACATTCAGAGAAAAAATACAAATGCTTTTTTTTACAATAGTTTATGATATATTTGTCACTGACAAAAATAAAAATGGTGCCCTGATTTTTTCGTTCAACAGGAAAACGTAAAGCACAGTCATGCTCACACGCCGTTCCTACTTAAATTACTCGTTGATTGTCATTCACGTAGATACGTCTAGATTTGACTTTTCACGAATCGCTTATTTTCTGTGCAAAATCATTTCCCTCCGAAGAGGCTACGTTTCGGGCTTCCGCTAGTTTTTCTGACTATCTGCACCGTTCCAAATTATAAAACATATTATACGCCACAGTTTAGCTGGATGTTTAGGTGTTCGCGGTTATACAAGTTACTTTAAGATAGGTAGTAACAGCGTGATAAAAACCCAATGTGGTTTAACTGGTAAGTAATCAAAAACTAAGCGCGGAGATTAAAAAACAAAAAGCTTAGTTATCTCTCACGTTCATTATGTCTATTTGTTAGAAAACCAAAAACTACCGACACAGTGGAAAAGTTCACATTGTTTTCTTTTTAACATTTATTTAACATACCAACTTTTGTTTTCCCAAAACAATGGAACACAACAATTCATGAAATAGAAGCGTATTCGTACCAATGATAATCTAGGAACTATCTACTTATTTTGAGTCGTCTAAAGAAAGTTCGGAGTTTTTCGGGAAATTTGACTCAGATTTCACATAACTATATTATTTTATACAGAGATTTCGTTTAATCATATTACATTTAATCAACGTGCTAATTAACAGACAAGTTTTTATTATATTTTAGTTTTATACGATTCCGTGTAACTACAGACTACTATTAATAATTATTACAACCAATCTTTTAAACGAAAAGTCAAACGTTCTTATTATTTTTACTTTTTTTTTTTATAACGAGATAACAAATTTAGGAAAATGTTGTGATATCAGCATTTTTTTATCAAAATATCGTATTTAATTGAAATTGTTGTGAGAAATCAAGTGTGGTGTCTGGGATACACATTTTCATTTTTTCCATATTACTTGATATCATTTTGGCGCTCCATTGACATGCGATAGTCACACCATCGAACTAAACGTGTGGTAATGTAGTAATACACACACACACGCATACGATATTGAATTACTTCACGTTGAACCTAAGGAATTTGAAATAAATCCGTTATGGTAGAGGTTGTACCACACACACAAAAAAAGGCGTAGAGATCATTGATAGATGGTGTGAGAAAGAAGGGCGAAAATCAATAGAGTGGAGTGAGTGAGAAAAACATTTATACGTATATATGTATACACGAGTTTACTGGGTAAGCGAAAAATTTAGCGAGTGAAAAAGGAAGCAGAGAGAGAGTGGAATCTCGGCCTTTTTCAATAGGCCAAATATAAAACGTTGGGAGAAAGGGTAGTGTGTGAAAGAGAGAGAGAGAGAGAGGGAATGAGAGGGAAAGAGAGAGAGACAGAGAATGAGAGGGAAAGAGAGAGAGAGAGACAGAGAATGAGAAGTGAAAAAAAGTACAACGTTCGTGCGCTTGCAGATAAAGAAGAAAGTTCTCCACGCCACCGCCGAAAACTTGGCTCTCGGCCCTGTAGCCGTTTTCTGGAGGCCGTCCAAACACCCCCGACCCCTACCAGATCCCAACCCTTCGACGCCGGGTTGGCACTAATCCGGAAATTCTGCTCATACACAGGTGTGTATATATATAATACGTATAATGTATATACTCTTCGACATATACACGTGGTGCTCACGGGAGAGGGCATAGTAGAGACATCTATACGCGTGGGCACACATACGTACGAACAGTGCACACGTAAATAATAACAATAATAAAGATCTACCTGTTCCCGCTACTATCCACCTAGTTCATATATCAGCGGCGTCAGTGAACCTAAAGATCCGTTGGAAAAAACATTGAGAGGAAACGACGGTCACGTAATACTGCGTTTTTCCGTCTCCTTCGATATCGATCCACTTACACACAAACACACACACACACACACACACACACACACACACACACACACACACACACACACACACACACACACACACATACACATTATTATTATTAATGTTAGTTAACGACGATGCGTTTCTTCCACAGATGTTGTACCATTGTTATACCACGGGCTTTATTATACATCCGTATGTCATGGGATTCATGAAAATTTAAAGTATATGAAATCAATCAGGTGCCGGTCTAGAAATATGAAATGGAGAGGAGCTAATTTATATTTGCAGTAAGAGGAAAAATACAATTTCGGTATTTATGTAATGTGTTACCAGTGATATGTATAATTCAGGTATTATTTATTGCTGAGACATTTTATAAAATGCCGGAGTTTTCAGGCAAAATACTTATAAAATTAATTTTATCTTACCAATTACTTAGGTATCATTGTATGTACGTATACTACCTAGGTATATTATAGAATGCCTTTTATGAAGTTAGACAATATGTTTTAATAATATTCCATGTTGTTCATTATTAATAAATGTATATTGTTTGACTTAATTATGTAATTTTATGTTTGTTTTTAAATATGAAAGGGTTTCTCAGCACCCGCAAATAAGTTAATTTAAGTAAAAACGAAAATAAAAATTAATTAGCACTTTTTTACTTACTTTTTTTGCCACCAAAAACTACGAGACTTTTTTTTGTATTGAAGATCTCACCGTTAAAACATTATTTATTAATTCATCGTACCGTTCGTCAGACAGTAAAGTGTTGTTTTACTTACTTTTAGGTTTCATTCATATTAAAAACGTTCCATACTAATTTTTAACCAAAAAGTTGATAAAACTAAAATCAACTGGGTATTTAAGTAATGCTCAATAGTAATTATTATTAAAAACGTTAACGGTGTACATTGTGATGAAATTAAAATTAATTTGAGAACAA
Organism: Therioaphis trifolii; assembly: GCA_027580255.1. Classification (NCBI taxonomy): domain Eukaryota; kingdom Metazoa; phylum Arthropoda; class Insecta; order Hemiptera; family Aphididae; genus Therioaphis; species Therioaphis trifolii. The sequence goes on from CM050404.1 coordinate 132,542,388, forward strand.
GTTTGACTAAAGATTTGATTAAATCGGACAAGATAAAATCAGCTTACGGTTTTCATTTTCAATACCAGTGAGTATTTCTAATTTTCAAGATAAATATACTGCCCAACACTTTGGTACTTAATGCATTATATATTATAATGTCTAGGAAACGTGTATATTATAGGTATTACGTATATACATATTAAAAAATTTCTAGGTATTACTTATAATGCCTAAATTATACATATTGCCAGTAATACACACACACACACACACACACACACACACACACACACACACACACACACACACACACACACACACACACACACACACACACACACACACACACACACACACACACACACATACACACGAGCGCGCGCGCATATATATAATAAATAAATAAATAAATATATATATATAATTATATATATATATATATATATATATATATATATTTATTTATTTATTTATATGTGTGTGTGTGTGTGTGTGTGTGTGTGTGTGTGTGTGTGTGTGTGTGTGTGTGTGTGTGTGTGTGTGTGTGTGTGTGTGTGTGTATAAATACAAATTATCAGTTCTAAAGCAAGCATTTTTTATACAATTTCCGATATTATTTATTACAATATAATACTATATTATATAAATTTTTATATAGACAAAACAAATGAGCATGACATTGAAGAACATGAAATGTTTTAGATAAAAAATATTGCTGTATTATAAGCGCACAACGCACATTAAATAAATGTTATAAGTATAACCAATGAAAAAAGTTCAGTGAAGATAGCAGAGGTCGACTGATGTGATGAATTTTTCCTAGTATCATCTTCAAAATTACAGGAAATTATTTTTAAATACATATTTCGACTTTGTTGTATACGTATGTACAATATTCGAATACATTTCATTATGCAACCGGAATAAAGATAGTTGCCAAAGGTCGTGAAAGACCGAAAATTGAATAAAGTATTGTAAACCCGTAATGGAATAACGGTCGAACGTAACTTGCGTGATAAAGGAATAATTATTATTCATGTTTAAAAATAAAACATGTGTAAGTCATATGTCACGAGTTTCAATTAAAGACTTCTGTTTTTAAAAAGTTTTTGCACTTTTGACTCGTAATTATTCACTCGAACAGTCGAGACATTAACAAATTGTCTAGTAATAATATGTTTTTCATAGTTTCGGTGAGTTATTTAAAATTACATTTAAAAAAAAAAAAAAAAGGCCTCTTCTAACTACATCAGGAAACGATATTATTTCGAAATGAAACCGTACGTATGATAATATGAAAGTAGTGCACAATTTTTTGAATGCGGTCGCTGCTAAATATGGATTCGAGTTTAAAACATAATTTCTGATAATAGTGAAATTAAAACAAAAAATGGATACAAAATAACAGTCACATCATCGTCCACTTTATGACCACTGATATAACGTTATGGTAATTGCTGTATTTCCGGTGGCGTTTTCTGCGTACTCTTAACACGATAAATAATAAATGCTGCAGGTTAGGTAATCCGGTAACAGACTCTCCGCGTCCACTACCGACGTTCTCCCCTAATATTACCCGACAACAGAGATTTCATACGTTACGTATTTATATCACAATAATATATAATTATTATTTCACTTTGTTATTTTGCGGCGTGACTTCGCACGGTGTTTCCCTTAAATCCGGACACGCATTGTGCCGAGTCGCGTACATCGTACACGCATATACGTATCTCCACGTGGAGTTATGTTTTTTGTAGTTTATTGTGACGCACACGCCGTTTCAACGCTACACGACCATGATACACTCGCGCGACGGTGGAGAATTTAGCGTCAGACGGAGTACGTGTTTGCAGGCGTGTCGATATGGGGGGAGGAAAGGTGAGATTCCTCCCGGGCCCGAACGTTTTAAGGGAGCCCGAAAAAAAGGGGCCGTAATTGATTATTTAATTCAAAAAAAAATATTTTTTGCTTATCTACAAACTTTAGCTGATGCCATTTTAACCAAATGATAAAATAATATCAAATATGTGTATATATATTTATTTTTCACTAAAAAGTCATTGATGTAAAATTATTTGTTATCGTGTCATTCGCGTCAATACTCGACTTATATTTTATACTCATATTTATTTATATATAAATGATAATATATATGCTGTATTTACGGTTTTACCCAGCAAACAAGGCAACTGGATTTTAAAGAAATCATCGACTGCTTTGCTTCGGCTAAAGCAAGAAATGCTAATTTGTAGTAATTAATTATAATTTATGTATTTTATAACTAATGTGTAATGTATAAATAAATGTAAAAGATGTAAAATTATTTAAAAAGCAATGTAATTAAAAACCATGGTAATATTGTTTACAAATTTGTGCTTTTACTTTGTTATTTAAAATAAAAAAGGTATAAATAATATGGGTCATATTGTTTACAAATTTGTGCTTTTACTGTGTTATTTAAAATAGAAAAGGTATAAATATTTGAAATTTATTTGGTCCTGGTAGGGTGATTGTAGCTCCTGGAACCACCACTAATAGAGGCCCTAAAGCATTTTCCTCCGTGGCCTGAACTTTTCTCTCTACGGCCCTGCGTGTTTGCCTACGGCGATAAATTTTTTCGGGGCGGCAGTTTTGTGTTGTGATGTATTTGAATTCCGATTGAATATTTGATAGTTTTCGTCGCTTTATTTCGACGAAAACCTCGAAACAGGTAGGGGTTCAATCGAATTTTCGGAAGGTGATTAACGCAAACGATTATTTCGGTACTGTGGGCGTGTTATTTATTTCATTTTTAATATAATGCATGTACGCAGGTGTAAAATTTATTCATTCGAGTGCACCACGCTAGAGTGTCATTTACTATGTATTGTATTGACGTCCAGTGTTCGCGATCAGGACGATTTATGAACACAAATATAGACAATTATTTAGTTTTAGTTCATACATAATTTTTTTTTCTTTTTGGTTTTTACACCAAACGAGTTTATAGGGGTGAAAAAAATGGAGTGATAATGTGTAAATACGCCTCTGAACGCGTTCATGAACACACACACACACACACACACACACACACACACACACACACACACACACACACACACACACACACACATACACACACACACAAACACACACACACACACACACACACACACACACATACACACACACACACACATACACACCACTACGATATGTGGTGATAATTTGTTTGAAAACATTTAACGCGAATTAATAGTCATAATAATAACACTGTTGTATTTGCATGAACGATTCGTTATCACTTGGTAACGGAGGAGGAAAAACGTACGTCTCGTGTACGCGCGTTAAGACTCATTCGGTATGCAATTTCGACTTTTTTAAATTCACACAAATCGTGCGCGCGAATAATACGTTTAAAATTTAAATATACGTATCGTGCCCGTGCTGCGGTGTCATTTAGACCAGTCTCATATCGCACGGTTCGAATACTTTTTAATTGCGTTCAGTCGTATGTTTCTAGAAAACTAAAAAAACAACCTTGATAATACTGCACATGGTGCTGTACGCCGAGTACCGGGTGAGTGTATTTAACTGTCGGCGTACAGTGTATACGTGTAGCGTAATAGTGTAATATATTATATGCCCCGTGTATTAAACTGCATAAAATATCCTCTCGACGGAATTATAACTTCCAACGCCAGTAGTTTAATGTAAGTTTCATACGAGCTTATGCATAAGTTATGAAGTTATTCTATTACATTTACCTACGTATAAATACAACGAAAGTAAAAGAAACATATCTCGAAAACAATGCATTTCCGAAAAAATAATATTTGTGTGTGTGTGTGTGTGTGTGTGTGTGTGTGTGTGAGTGTGTGTATTTATTTATGCTAATCACGATGATGTATTTATTTATGCTAATCACGATCTTCACTCGTTATCAGCTATGCTCTATAACACGAACGTATCCAATCGTACAAACACAGCAATTAACTGAATTCGGTTCACAATCTAATTAAAGAGTGACGACTGATATATAATAATACAATGAATTATTTCGATTGCATTCTGCGGCCCGTCACTATCAAGCATCGAGCTGGCGAATCAAGCGATCGAAATGCCAAACACCATAAATCTTTATCCGTTCATATTTTTTTTCTTACGCAATATTATTTTTAATTTAATGCGATAGCAGAACGCATCAAATTTTGTTTTTCGTTTTCAGAAAAAACCCCACAGTAAGTCGATTTACCATCGTAAATGGCTACGTGTGGAAAAACTAAGCGAATTCCACATTGTAACGTCGATATTGTTGTCTTCCGTTTTTCAATTGAAAATATTAATTTATTTTGTATGTTTTTAAATTATTCGGATTGAAATGGTGTTTTTTTTTCTTCCCTGCTTATTAGATTACTTCACCGAGTTCTCAAACCATATAGTACACGTCAAAACGAAATTTTATCGAACGTTCGCATGCGGAAAAATTCCACGTGTATATTAAATATAGCATATTATATCGAGACGGGCAACAAAATCAATTTAGATAAAAATCAATACGGAAGTCAAGAGTCTGCGTTGGAATAAGTAAAAAAAAACAAATTTTTAAAAATAGGTCAAGTCTCTTGCTACATGTGTGTAAATGTATATATATATATATATATATATATATATAGTATATACGTTTGATTAATTAGATGTTATAAAAACAGACACGTTTTTCTCTTATTCGAGGAGACCGATAAAGGTCATGGTGTACCGACAGAGTGCATTTTTATTAGATTTATTTCAAACATATAAGATGACGTACGAGTGCGTATTTTGGAAAAAGTAAATTCGCAGTCGGATTCAATCGATTTTATTACAAACTCGATAAATACGAATCAATCTGTATTGTAAAATGTCACACTGACATTCACATATACCAATATCTCCTGTCTTAATAGTTATATCCATATTTTGTATTTTTTTTTTCAACACATGAAGCTAAGGAATACTACAATTCATTAAAATTTTAATCAGTTTGAATTATTCAGTGAAAAAATTAAAAATAATAACTTTTTATTTCCACGTTTCGAAAGGCGTGAAGCACATCAGACTTTGCACACGATCAATAAAAATGACCTCGTAGTCTTTTAGTCGAAATGAAAACGTATTGTTTATCGACATTTTTCCAAGAAAAAAAGGTAACGCGATATTGCGTTTCGGCACCGTCGACGCGAGGAGTCACTCTCGATTTCATTCAAGCCATACGGATTACTCACGTTTTTTTACTACGCGCAAACACTCGAGGAACGTCGATCGACCCTAATGTACGTCGACAATAAAGCTGAGTCTCCTCCGATCCACGAACCCGACGAGCGTGTGAATAAATGAAAATCTCGTTTCTATTTCACGCCGCAGTTATTCGCGGTCGCCGATATCACGCGAAGTCCGCTTTTGCGTCTCTAAATCCGGAAGACCATTATTATTATCTTTATTATCATTATTCCTTCCAAGAAAACACTGACGTACTATCGTCGATAATCCGTGCCGTAGAACTATATGTGCTCTGTGTAACACTCGGCGGACGTCTTGTGATTTTAATAAAACCAAAAACGTTTTTCACCTGAGAAAATAACACGAACGTATATACTCAGAGGCGTGTTCAGACACAGGCCCAGTAGGCCCGGACCTAGAGCAGCGACATTTTGAAGGGGGCAAATTTTATTAATTTTTTTTTTAATTTTTTCTTTACGAAATCACAAAAATTATTTTTCGTTTGAATTTGTTTTTTTAGACAAGACAAATTTTTTACAAATCGCATGTTTTATGATTTAGAGTTACAATATGACCCGTAAACAATCGCGTCCGTTCACTCAAAATTAAACATCTACCTACATATTGTACGCATACGCAATACGGTACGGACCAGTACGCGCGTAGATTGAGCAAAAAATGCGTGCGTTTAACAATGGTTGCAATTCTCATGCTGTGGATACAAATGTGTTTTACAAAAAATGTTAGTTGGGTCGAGGCGAATCGTAAAGTGTCTACAGGCGGAAAAACACTAAATACGCCACTGTTTATACCGTACACGGCATCGTATCTGCGAGTGTTATAGGCGGGCGAACAACGAAAGACTTTTTGACGCCGTTAATTTGTCTTAATTTTTATCGTCCGCGACGACGTCGCTCGTTCGGCATAAATCGTCGCGAAAGGCCCATTTCACACGAGACGGTTTCGACCGTACGGATTTTAACCGCATGGATCTTAATTGGCAGTAAACATAGGAAGGTAATTGCGGTTTTCACACTGGACGGTTGACGATTTTTTTCCGTACGGTCGCCGTCTTATCAGTGGCCCACGTGATTAGGCGCGCGTATTCACACAACACATAGTCGTCTACCGTCCGTTGTCAAAAGTACTGAAAAAAGTTTAAATTCATTTATTTTGCATAAAAATTGAAATAAAAAAATGGATATTGACACAAAAGTTTTAATCTCTGCTGTGGAATGCAGACCCATCTTATGAGACAGGAATGCGACGAAAAATGCTTGGGAAGAAGTGTGTGTTGAACTAAAATCAAATTTCAACAACTTAAAAAATAATGAAAAAAAAAAACGAATTTGGTGAGTTTGTTTATATATTTATTTATTGTAAAACATTTTAACATTTTATGTTTAAGTCTCATGTTGATAGCCAACTGGTGAGTTGAAAAATTAAAATATAACTAAAACGTAGACGATTCATGGAAAAAAATCGTCGTGTGTGAAAACAACGTCCGTACGGAAAAAAATCGTACGGTTAAAATCCGTACGGACGAAACCGTCTTGTGTGAAACTAGCCTAAAGCGATCCATAGACGATCAATAATATTGATCAATATTATTGACAAAATATTGACGAACATTGTCAACGACCACCAACGTATCAATATTATTGATCAATATATCATTATCTATTCACCATATTTGTCAATTCGTTCAACAACAATTTATATATTTTAAATGAAATTTTCATTATTATTTTATAATTTTATTGTTATCATTATTTCATTTAATCTTAAAAATTTCCACTAAAAATTATTATGTCTAATAATGCTCTAATAGATCTTGCTCTAGCTGTTTCTCTTACCAATAAAAAGAAAAAAAGAAAACAAAAATTTTGGGCCAAAGAGTGGTTGAAAAAATAGAAATCACGTTAATTGTAAAAATCTTTTAATTGAGTTACAATTAAATCAACCAGAAGATTACAGAAATTTTTTAAGAATGGATGAGGCATGTTTTAATGAACTTTTAACTTTGATCACTCCGTTGATAAATGATGATTAAACGATATTATTGACAGTACGTCAGTAAAAATCAAAAATTTTTAATTTGTTCAATATATTGATCAATTCTTCAATATAGCCCATACACGATCAATATTATTGTCAATATCAAATATTGATCAATATTATTGATCGTGTATGGGCGGCTTAAGTCCGTCGTCGACGGAAACGACACGAGAGAAAAATATTTATGATAGAGCTAATCGCGCGTGTGTTGAAAACGATTCACCGGCAACCGGAAACAATATATATATATATATATATATATATATATATATATATATTTATATATATATATATATATATATATATATATATATATATATATATATATATATATATAGGTTGGGTTAATAATAGTCGGTGTTAATAATAATTAATATCAGAGTGAAATATTAGAGTGGTGTTAAATATTTACTAAATTCGCTTAATTAATTATATACCTACTGCATCGCTTTATCAGCACAGGTACATCGAGCACACGCGATCAACTGTGTATACAATAAAATGTACACCTACTCAAGTGCGTGCGTGTGCACACAACACACTACGCACATAAAGAGTTGGGCAAGTTGTTACAACCACTGCTGGTCGTACTGTGTGCTTAACGATATTACGACGTGATTGATTATTTTTGAAATTATCATCATTATCTATGTACGCACGGCGTGCTTTCAATGTCAATAAACGTTTGTGTTTGTTTTACGCTGCACCGTATAATAATATTACGTTTAAACGATATTTTAATAGAGACGGATTTAATCGCGATGTGCACGGTTTCCGTAGTGTATTGCGCGCGCCCGACTTTGGCGGGGACGCGATAAAAGGAGGTCGTACGCATAGAGCGTTTTAGCTTTCCGAGTTGATCCTGCAATTACGATATCCTGACGTTTCAACAATTAGTCATAAACATGATGAATTTGATCAAATCGAATTATTCGTGTCGTATGTGCGTGTAAAGTTGGATCCGCGTTTTGCGTAGCGAGAGGTAGAAACTTTGATGGAATCGGACGATTTTCCAAACGGTATTATACGTATTATAATATTACGGTACTCTTGGAAAGTTTTTAATGACATTTATCCGACGGCTTTTTGAAAATAGCGTTGCCAGGACGAAAAATTTCGTATTAAAAACAATAGTTTTCTCGTATTTATTCAGTTCGTTCGATGTGAGCTTAAAATCATACCGAAATAAAATCAAACATACGAAATCACTGGGTCGATATCACTGCAAACGTCTAGTGTACCTGCCGGCATAACGCGGAAATAATAATATTATGAGGATTTTTCGTTACAACGACATTCAAATATTTTAGACTGTCATGGCACGCCCTGTATATATTAAACCACGGGGCTGTGAAAAAATGCGTCGGGTCGAAATAGTCACGAGCTCTCACGGGCGCTGGATCTCTTCAATTTATAACATATTATGTTCCGAATGCCGTGCGTTGTGCGGCTTTTATTGCTCGTCCATGCGTGCCATCCATCAAGTTCATCGGCCCGGCGGTACACGTTTTATTTGTTGTTTTTTAATTTTGTAATTTTTTATTTTAACGAGTACACCCACCCGCGTATATTATTACTGTTATTATTGTTATAATAAAACACGCGTATATTAAATTCGTGCTTCGTTATACCATATTTTTTTTCGAAATTAATTTTGACACTCGTCAGTAGTAGTCGTATAACGTGATGTTCGTGTGCATGTGTTTGTGTGGGCGTGTGTGACACGATGTGTCGATATATTCGCCAAAAACGAATAATCGTTTCGGTTCGCACGGCTATGCTCAATCAGCCGTACAATCATATAAATAATATTGTATAATGTGTATAAATTCGGACGATATCACTGCGATGCAATAGTAAGTACATATTATAATGTTCATCATTATTCGATAGAAACCAATTAATTCAGATCGACATAATATTTAATAATAATAATGACGACAAAAGACAATATTCTATCTGGAGTTAAGATCAGATATTTCGAAACTCGTATGATCATGGCATTACGATGGCACGCGTAAAAACTAGTTTGAGGTTACCAGAACTGGAAACTCCAATTTTGGTCACCTATCAACTGTGGACGTATACAATATAATCGCGTATAATACATATAGTCGGAAATGGCGATTTTCCTATGATTGTTGCTGCCTTGCGATATTCCCTGTGGCATTATAATATTGATACTAAAGAATATCAAACTGTTATCAGCGTTATAATTTTTATTGAGTACGTCCGGCTTGAAAAAAAGCCGTTTACAACCGAAAAACACAAACGTGTCGTGGGTGCAGTTTTAACTGGCGGATTCTTTGTAATTTATATGCGGTGTTCGTTGGTTTTGTGGAACGCGCCTTAGGAACGTATTCTCTCAAATGGTGGTACAGCTCCATAGCACGGTTGACTGAGACAAGCGACATGGTTTAGTAATCTAAAAATAGTTTGAAATCAAATTACACATGGAATTCGTTAAAATAATTTCGATTCGTATAAAATATTTCAATCGAACTTTATCGTTCTCGTTTACTTAGATCTAGGTAACATTATGATAGAGCCCGGTGAGCAACGTGGAAGATAAATAAAATATTGGCCAACTCTCGTTATTCACTATATTATCATTACGTAAATATATTTTAAAATAATCTGCGAGTTTCTCCAATAAGTATATCATTTTTTATTTGTTCCATTCAATTGCATACTAATGCATTTCCAAACATAAAACTATGTCCTTTATGATGCGAAGTCGATGATTTTACGGACACCGGGTATATTTGTCCGTTAAAAGGTCAACTGTCAAGTGAAATAATGCTTTCAAGCTTTTCCACCGTGAAATCGTAAAATTTCAAAATCTCTTTAGATATTAATGTTTTTCGAGAAAGGTTAATGATATTGTACGAACTTAACCAGTGACCGATTCATCAACGTCATAAACTGCGCGAATCAATCGATCACTGTGTCCAGTGCATTTATATTTTCGTGTAATGTATACACTCATTTTGTCGTATTTTATTTTTTACTGTTAAATTTTTCCAAACAAAAACCGACACAAATTAATTTTTTTAATAATTACCTGTTAACTGTCTCCGATATTTCCAATTAAGTGTGAAAGCAATGAAAAAGTTATTCAAAATGAAATGTAAAACCTTTCATTAAGTTATACAGTGTGCAAAAAATGGATACCACATTATTACTCTGAAATGAGTAATGAATTTATCATTGAAAATTATAAAATAAACTACATAATTAAAAAAAAATATTTATAATCTACAGAGTGTAAAACATATTTTACTAAACTGACTCGGTAGGTATGGAGGAAAATAAACGGCCTAAATAATAAACATTAATTTCATACACACTTTATACGTTACCAATAGTAAATATTAAATAAAATAATATCACACAAATTATATTATAATAGTTTTGGCATTTATTTAGTAGCTATACCGTAAAAAACTACGCTGAATGACAAACGAGGTAATTAATTGTACATCAAAACTAAATATAACTATCGTTGATAGAGTTAACCGATTGCCGATAGCGTATATTTTCTCAAGTTATTACTTTTAACATATACAGTGGAACTTCAATTACCCGGGGTAATGGTGGCGAGGGAGTCAGATGGATAAATGAAAACCCGGGTTAATCGAGAATTTTTTTAATAACGCAATTTTTTATTTAATTATTATTTGAAATGCATAGGTACAATTTTATAATAATGCAATTTGGAAAATTCTTATTTTATTATAATTAGAATTATACATATTCATTCAATAATGTTAATACGTACATCCATAATATATATACGTATATACTATATATATCTACAGTCCATACGTATTTTTAAATTTTCGGAAGAGTGAGCACATGTGTATGTATATAATATAAAAATAAATAAATACTTGGAATAATTAGTTATGCATGTTTATCCCATTTATAACACTTATATTAATTAATAAAAGTTATAAAATTTCATTTTTTAAATGAAAATAAATTTAAAATGTTTTTTCTGCTTAATTGTTTAAGTTTTTAGTTTTAAAAATTGCAATCACTGTTTTTAACTTAATATTCTAAAAGAGAATGTTTTTAAAATAAACACTGTTGTGTTAATTTTTGGTTCGTGACTCATACACGTTAACTTATACCTACGTTTAACATAGGTATTTAAAAGATTTAGCGTTTAGAGTACCCAGAAAATTTCAGATACAGCTAGGGGTACCCCGTAAAATCTGCTTTCACTATATTTCGCCATAAAATAAACATAAAATCGTATACAGATTTATGTAATATATTATCTCGTGGATGCGCATATGTATGCACTTACAAATTTTCAGGGGTTGTAAACAATATATCCGAAAACATTAGACAAAAAGGGCTTATCTCTCGATATGGGTCATTACACGCGTCCTTAACTGTTGGCGAGCGTACATAACACGTAGAAACACGCATGTCACGGAAACCTCTATTCTTTCCCGCGTAAGTACTTCTACATGGAATGTTGAATTTCCATTAGTGGAGAATATTTTTAAGTACAACATGAAAATCGTTTTTCTTCCTCCTTTCGAACAACTACACTTGAGGGCAACTACACCGTCTGATAGATCAAATGTCAAACGATTCGGTTGTCGAGAAAATACGAAATACTTTCAAAACCCAACTCTCATATTTCCAATACTTATGGATCTTATAGTACGGATGTTGAAAATTCAATCGATCACTAAAGTTTGATGGACGAACTGCGGATGGTCCCGACGGGGATACCGTTTGGAGGTGCAGGACCGTACAAGTCACCGGTGATGACCTATTGTCCGTTTTCAACGGACATCGTAGATTCGTGTCATTCAGAACTCTCGCGGACGGACGTTGCTCAGACGACTTCACATTCAACTCAGAGACCGCGATCTGGTGGTCAAGAAACACGGCCAAAAAAATCGCAGATAGAGCTAAACGAAGATTTTCGCGTTGATTTTTTTTTCAAGTTTATTTTCTGAAGCTGTAGTTTTACTAGCAAAATATAACATTTAATAATAATTACAGTTTTATACAACTGTAGTTTATGATTAATATTATTATAATTATTTTATTTTTTTTTTTTTAATGGTGATAAACAATCATTGTATTAATTTTTAAACGCACACAAAGATTGATTTTATTATATTTCATCAAATGTATCTTTTTGCAGGTATAATCGCGTTTTCATGGCCATTGTTCAATGCCAATGTGTTTTCATAAATAATTAATTTTAGCAAAACAACGTATATGAAGAACCGTTTAAATGTATCTCGTTATATTTGATTAAAAATCAAACGCAAGTAATACGATTTGATCTTTCGAGCAAAGGTGCCTAAACTATGGTACTACTGGTTGTAAACCAGGCCTTGTCATTCAAAACGACTTACATTTGAGAAACAGGGTCTTCTGCAAAGCTAACAATAAAAATCAAGTTACGAAATAAAGTGAATGTCGATCCAAATTTGCAATTAAAATTAAGTTATATCAAATCAAAAATTTTTCCACGCTTATAGCAATATCGCCAATTCATCAATCTCACCGATTTTGTAATATTTTTTGGGAATAAATGACAATATTAACAGATACTCTAGAAGTCTAGAAAATGGTATTACGATTTTCGCTGTACTATCCTTTTCAGTGGCGGCTCTAGTGACCGCGAGGTCCTGTGCGGCACATGATTTGCGAGGCCCCTACTTGGGGGGGGTGTTCAATTTTTAATTAGGTGCAAAATTTTGTATTTTTAAAGCTTTTTAGAGCAGATTTTCATCATTACCACTATTTAACGACTATAGATTGCATTTAAAGTGCATATGCATCACAGTTTTTTTTTTATTCAAAGAGTGGGGTTTTTTTTTCATGTATTTAATTAATTTATATAAAATACCTGTTAGGATGTTTGAACAATCTATAAATAAAACAAAAAGTTTACGACTATTTCATTGTAAAATTTAATTTAATTTTGTATTTGACAATAATAAACGGTGTTTGGATTCATAATTGTAAATTTTATTCCGGGGCCCCGATTTTTCATAATACATCGTAAATTAACTACAGATTTCTGTTCGACTTTTTGTGAACTGCGGGGCCCCAGGAAGCGCGGGGCCTTGTGCGACCGCACAGCTCGCACACCCCTAGCGCCGCCAATGATCCTTTTAGTAAAAATGCGTACAAATATTGAACAGTTCTCTTCCAAGTCATCAGTGGTACGTAACTGATGCGTAATACACACGGGTGGTACGCAAAAAAAAAAACAAAAACAATTGGGAACCTCTGCTTAAGAGTGTATATAAATACATACGTGCAGTATACGTACGAAAATCATCGCCTAACAAGTGATTCGATCACAGTCGACGATGCGTGTATAGCCGTTTTTTTTTATTTATATTTTTTTTATTATTATTTTCGGACCGTAAAAAGTCGAGGCGTTCGGTACCGGGTCCCGAATCCCGACGACGATTTCGCGGGCGTGCAACGTGACACCATATTACGCGCGCACCTTTATATAAATATGTATATATCTAATATATATGTACGCAAATATAAATATGTTTTACGACGTGGTCGACTTCCAGGTCGTGATGGTACACCGAACGTTTGGAAACGGACGGTTCGGATTTCCGACGGGACGGACGACGGCGTGACGTCAATGAGATGTGTTTTTCGTCAGACGAAAACGACGGGCGCCGCAGGAGAAAAAAAAACAATAATAATAATAAAAATAATAATAAGAAGAAGAAGACGTCGATCGTGGCTATCACGTTACACGTCCCGCGCACTCGTCTGCAGCCCGGGTCGGACGCGCGCGACGTTTCGCCGTCGCACACCCACACGGGCGACAAGACACGTCGATAAACGTCTCTGACGGTACCGAACAATAAGAACAATAATAACATCGCGTGCGCGAGACTGTGCCGTAAGACGACGACGTCGACGCGCGTTTCGCTCTATCTCACTCTCTCTATATCTGTCTATATCTCTCTATCTCTCTCTATCTCTCTATATCCCTCTTTCTCTCTTCTCTCTCTTTCTACCTCTCCCGGTCTGCGGCACAATACGCGCATTATTCACCGTAAATTAAGCCTTTGTTCGGATAAAACAATACGTGATTCGTGGACGCGTAATATTCGTATCGCGCGAGAAGAACGACACGTGACGACCGAAAACCACCTCGAGGACGAGAAATGTGTGTGTGTGTGTGTGTGTGGGAGGAGGGGGGAGTTTTAGGACTTTTAGGCTAAAGCGTGAAACCCTTGTCGAGTACTAACACCCGGACGACGAATCGAATTTTCATGCTGATTCGCCGTAGGCACGCCACATCTGTCGGGTGTTACGTAAACACTTCAGGCACACGAGACTACCGCGGTTAAGAAACATAAAAATTTGTTTATTTTTTCAACCGAACCGATATATGTATTATGTACGGGCCGGGAGCAAATAATAATAATTCGCGGAACCCGGACACCAAATACTTCGCGCGCACGCTTGTACCGACCGTGTCGGCCACACTATGTGTATGTGTGTTTGAGGTAAATAGATCGGACAGCAGTGGTTGGGTTCGCCGCGCAAATACTGTCCGACTATGTGGTGTTGGTGTGGTGTGTATGTGTGTAATAATTGTGTGTGTGTAGCTTAACTCTATAGGACAAAAAGGGTAACTAAACTAAATATAAATAAATGGTAACAAATTTGCTGGTAACTAGTGTTGCTGTTTAATAGGTCTAAATAAACACAAATAAGTAATATAAAATTCACAGCAACACGTAAAGTGTAGAAAATAAACAAATAATACCTACGGCCCCTTTGGCCCAACAAATTAAATATGTAAAAATAATCAATATAAATAATAAATAATATAATTCAATTGCCTGATTGGCGCAACACGTAAAGGTGTATAAATGTATAAACTAATTGATAATAAATAATATAATATAAAAAACTCACAATTTCGTCGGCGCACTGCTGGCCAGCTGCAACCTACGCTAAATAAATATAATAAAAATAACAATATGTGGCTATTAGAGCCGTGTATAAAGGATATATGTAATAATAATGTTGACAGTGGATACAATTGATGCCGGTACAACTCACAGGTATAAAATTCACAAACACTTAGTGGCGATACGCGCGCACGTAAATGTGTAAAATAATATAATATAATAATAAATGTGGCGATTAGCGCGCACGTTACAATAATGTATATAAAAAGTAGCACCAAAAAATTATAATAATTAAGTAATAAGTACGGCACAAGATATACGTCGCATACGGCGGACGGAAAAGAACCTTTTCATAAGGCGATCGGAACAAGACAAATAGACGGGAAAATTTATAATATAATACACGACACAAATTTAAATAATCTTATAATAATTCACAACACAGATAACATAAACTTATAACTAGGTGTGTAGGGTCTGTGTGTGTGTGTGTGCGTGTGACCGGCCGGTCGGTGATTTTAATTAGGTCATTGACCTAATTAGACGGCGGCTCGCCGTATACCCGGGCTTAAACAATTATGTATATGTATCTTTTGAACGCGTCAATGAAGTGGAAAATCATTCATTTTCACGTCATCTTGTATGCTAAAACGAAAACAACTCACTTCTACGCTACCTGTTAATCAAACCGTATTTTTATTTTATTTTTTTTTTTTTTTTGAGATACAAGAAATAAAAAAAATAAACAAAAAAAAAATATCATGACTTTTTTAACGGTCCACGGTGTAAATTCAAAATTTACTTAATTGACAAAAACAGTTTAGTTGATACCAGAGCCGACGTCAAGTTAAAAACTGAGTTGACGGTATAAAAATATAATATTGATAAGTAAATCCGGCGGGTTGAAATCAACTTTGACTCGCTAAAATATGATCAATGCGCAGACTGGCGGCGGGCACTGTAGCAAACAATTGAAAAATTCAGTCGGGGAATTCGGGCAACAATTATTACAGTGCTCAATTCAAGAGTGCAGAATTTGCTATATGCTCACGACCGATTCGGCGATTCAAGAAAGCCGAGTCGAAAACATTTATGGATTGCAACACAACAAAAATGTATTTGAAAAACTCTATGAAAACTTGAATTGATTCAAAGTGAACATTTTCCAGGTAGAGCAATTTATTTATTATTAATTTATTAATTTGTATCCTCATTTGTTTTATAACATATATTACATAGAACAATTAATATTAAATCAAGACGCCTGCCTTTATGTGTGAAAATATTTAACACATCGTCTGAGTGTAATGAATGTGACAAATCTCTTTCAATATGGAGTATTTACAAGTTGAAAATCTATCGTTTTTCATAGTATTTCTATTCCAATCTTTTATCCACCTCACATTTTTTAAATGAAAATTAACACCGTGGAGGGAGGCTATAAAAGTTTCTGTGGAGGCTGTAGCCCCCATAGCCCCATAGGAAACTGGCCCATGGCACTACGTGAAATCACGGACCAGTGTTTTTTTCGAATCCTCGTGACTAATGAAATGGCCCACCGGCCGACGTATATACCTATAAGTATTCGATTGAAAAATTCATAAGACGGCGAACGCTCGTTTTGCACTATTATACACACGTATTACATACGTATACGTCTCATAATTTTATACACTTAAAGCGCCGATGAGGTATATCAATGAATACCAGTGGAAATCTCTCGAACGATCACGGCCACCGTGTCTGTGCACACTAAACATCTTTCCTACGTTGTGGATCCACGATAAATCTCGCGTAATGCGATTTCGCCAATTGGTGTTTTCTCAATTCGGTGTGTACCGAAATAATAATAATAATACACAATAAAAAAAACAGCTTGTGATTTATTACGTTTTGTTTTTTTTTTTCGTTTCGTTTTTTCCCGCAGTTTTTTACGACCGCGCGGGCGTTGTAAATTTACTTTTTGGAGAGAGAAAAAGCCATTCATTCGAAAGATCATAACACATCATTTCACTGCAAACCAACAATATTCAATTAATCAAAATTGTTGTCTGAACATAAGGCGTTCTTGATATTTTATAGAACTACGTTTATTTATTAATATTTTGAACTGCTCTCGCAGTTATTAGGATCAATAGATATTATGATAAATATTATTAATGCTAAATTCACTTGGAATTTTTTTTCTTTTTGCTGAAACTTTCCGTCAATAAAGATACGATTCGAATAGACAGTCATGACTATTTGAATCGTATGGTCTACACGAAGTCCAGATGCATTCAATTAGTACGCACTGACACCGCAGAATAATCCGGTCTTATAACACGCACGTTTTAAGTGAATCACTGTAGTAAATTATTACAATAATATCGAAAACGGATAAGCTACTGTTCGGCTGAGGTCGGCGGGGGTTAACGGGGCGTATTTAAAGGATTAAACCGTCATCGTTCTCACGCTATGTGTGTGTGTGTATACCTATTGTATTATACGGTTACTTGTGAGTATTAACGTCAGCGATATTAACGATTTAATATTAAACATAATTAGTCACGATATTTAGCTATTACGTCTTTTCGCATATTATGTCTTATTTGATGTTGTCATGAAAATCCGATGGTTATTTTTAAATAGTTAAAAACATTAATATTTTTTATTTCGGCAAAAAAAAAAAAAATAATTAGCTTACTTCTAACGTCGATGACATTTAGTATGGAGTGTATACATTATCATATGTACAAAATTATCATATCACACAACATTCAGCGTAAGGAAGAGATAATTATTTATATACTATTTATTACTATTATTTATATGCTATTACGTTTTCTTCACGTTTGTCTTCTTCACGGCTAATAATATTAATAGTTCGTATTTTTTTTAATTTTTTTTTTTTGTAACCCACTTGCTGTGCATGATGCTTCAATGTGAGCGAACGAATGACTGTTAGTTAGGGTGTCGTTGAGATTTACTTTAAAGGGAGTGCTAATGGGACATTAATTATCTTCACGCGCATGGTTTAAAATCTTATATATATATATATGTGTGTGTGTGTGTGTGTGTGTGTGTGTGTGTGTGTGTGTGCGCGCGCGCACGCGCGCACGCGTACATATTAAAGCAACCCTTATCAATTACATAGTTAATTTTCACTTGGTGTGACGCGTATTGATTCACATGCATTTGTATGTATTGTTTTTCCACAAAAGTGAAAGCGCCTAGTTCTTTTTTCAATCTGTATAAAGTGCAAACAGTTTGCACAATGTGAAGACTGAGCAAGTTTTACGACTTTTTTTTACTCAATTCACGAATAGAGCAAGTTTTATCAGTACTTACCCTGCAGTTCATAGAATGCACAAAGTTTTTACTCGAGCAATGAGCCGTGCACGTTTAGAGAGTTGTAAATGTCTGTTTGACGGAGTTATATAGTTGATATTTTTATACGCCTAACTTCTGAATAATTAATTACATTTTTCACCGTTTAATTATTTATCGATCATTTAAATAACACTGCATTGAGGGTTTATAGCATACTTTTGATTCGAAGAATTCATAATACACTTCGTATCCGTGTAGTCTTATTTATTTTATATTTATACAGTTAAAGGTTAGGCGTGTATACTAACTTCAATATACCTACCATTCAAAGCTATAGCACATTATAATAGGAGTATTGGTGTATTTTTGTGGTAGACGCGGCACTCATTGCAAGTACAATGTACAGGTACATAAATAAGAGTGTGATCGGTTGTTTAATATTCTTTTGAAGTGCGTAAATTACAAAGTAAACATATTTGCATTATATAAAAGGACGAATAAAAAAACAAACAAACAAACAAAAAGAAAATTTGTGTTTGCTGTTTTTTTTTTTTTTGGAAACAAAGAACCAACGACAGCATTGACAACTACATACATCATGCTACGGAGTGCTTTTGTTCTTTGTTTATTGTTTATTATGTACTTTTCGGAGGCGTACACACGAGTTCGAGATAACTCATCGTTTCTAATTTCACGTAGATTATTTGACATTTCATTTCATCGCACAAACCTCAGTTTTATTATCATTATTATTGCGTTTTAGTCGACTCATAAATACACCGGAATCATACGAACGACTGTATACGTATTTATTATTACTGATATTATTGTATAATATTCATTGTTATCAAGTATCATGGCTTGCAGTAAATTTCGAGGGGTGTAGTCGAGGAATAGATCCGAGTGTGTTTTCCAGTTCAATTTTTCATGCACGAATTTATGAGACTCGACTCCCGTGTTCCGTATCCAATACTTGTATACCCACCATTGAACATAAAATAAATAAAAGCTACAAAATCTGAAATCTATATATGTGTGTGTGTGTGTGTGTGTGTGTGTGTGTGTGTGTGTGCGTGTATATATATACGATTGCATTACAAATCATGCGAGCACATTAAACCAACAAGAGAAATGTATAAAGTAAGCGATTAATTTACTCCCAAAATAAAATCTAAGTCAGTAAATTGTAAAATACAATTATTTTCAGGGAAAAATATTAAAATATTTACGATGATAATTAAATCACTGTTCGATTGTTCTTTTTTCAATGCAAAAATGCAATCATAATGAAATGGTGTGCTAGTGTGATTACGCCATATAGTTTTTTATTGAACATAAGACACAATAGTAAATTTAGTCAAAATAATAATAGCAACAATGAAACCTTAATGTTGCCTGTGTATTACACTGCACCGGCCAAGATAAAGTGAAATGACACGATTTTTTTTCTTATAAATCATGTGAAACTAATTTATGTATTAAATTTAATAATAGTTAGAAAGGCTGTGTAACTAAAAGTAAACACACTTAAAAACGAAGAACGCCATGTGCACCAGCGTCTCGCCGTACAGATGAATCGTAAAATCACTAGGTGTGTGTGTGTGTGTAAGTAAATTTATGCGCAGTATTCATATACCAAAAGGCGAGACAACGCCCAAACGATCGCACAACGAATTAACGATAATTTTTCTCAACGATCTCAGACAACCAACAATAACAAAATGATAAAACAACACCATGCGCAATGTACTTGTGATAATACATAATACCTACACGTACGTCAATTATTGTACTGCACATTTCCTATATGTATACACACACAGTTCACTCGTATTCCGGTCAATATTGTTTTTAGATTAAAACTTTGAAATGTCCCGGGGCTCAGAGCAAACTGACTACTAAAACCGACCGATACGGATTGTTCGTCGAGAAAATAGTCGAACTATAGTATTTATGTTATTACGAGTTCCTGTCGTCTCTCGGTCGATTCGCTCGAAACACGTAGTGTTGTGTGTGTGTGTGTGTGTGTGTGTGTGTGTGTGTTTATAAATAGTGGTGCATTCAGAGAAGGGGTGACTGGTGCGAATGCCCCGGGTGCCACATTTTAGGTGTGGAAATATTTATACACCGACATACTATGTAATGATTACAATTTATCTGATGGTTTTGTCGACATTTTTTTTTAAAACTGTGATCAATTTTTGATCACTCCCGAAAACCCAACCATTACAATATTGTTTTTGAATGTTGCTTTGTACTACAGTGCGTTATTACTGTTCAACTGAAATATTGTTTTCAGTCTTAAAACGTATTAAGTTGTATTTAAAATTAAACATAGGTGACATTAGACTATCCCCATAAAGAATTCTTAATATATAAACGGGAATACGGAAAAAAATATGATGAAGTAATTCAGCAATCCGCACAATGCGTGTCAAAAATTATTATGAATACCTTTTTAAATGAACATGTATTCCATGCTCTTAACCCTTTCAGACCCACAACTTGAAATCGGTCATTATTTTCATTTTTTCTTTTTGAATACTTTCAATTACATTCATTACACAAAAATCAAATTAATTTCATCATAATAAATAATGTTTAATATTTTATTATAATTATTTGACAACTACAAAACAACATCATAAACCTATTTCAATTAAAACATTATCATAAAAAATACAATAATTAAAGAAAAACAAAAAAACGAACTTATAATGACACATATTTTGTTACAATTTATAAAATGAAAATAATATCAGATATCACACACTCTTATTTTAATAAAACAACATATTAATCAGGTAAGGAAAAACAATAACAAAACTATCAATCTCATAAATTTATTTATATATAATGTATATATCTTAGTCTTATATTCATCTGAATAAACAATAAAATAAAATATTATAATTTATTATTTTGTAACAATTGAAAAATTAAAAAAAAATAAATAAATAAAAAAAAAATAAAACAATTAGTCTTATATCTCTTGGTAGTTTCAGCATTATTACTATCAATAAATTCAGACATTTCCGCGATATGTTGAAAAATAATAGTTTCTTCATCATAATCATTACCATCATTAAAATCTTCAATATCAGATAAATCTCCTCTAAGCAGTTCTTCAATTTCAATACCTTTGAGAGCCATCTTAAAAATGAACTAAGAACACGAAAAATAAAATCACTATAATATAATATTATCATACGTTATAATTCGATCGTGTATACAACATGGAATCATTAGGCTTAAGTCATGTAACAATGAAAATATAAATGCAACAATTAAATTAATGACATTTTACGAATGATGAATTAATTTTACATAAGAAAATGTATATTAAGATGAAATAAAATTTAAATTACTTACCAAAAATTGAACAATGGAATTAGCAAATACCTATTTGATATTGTGAACATTCAAAATATTGGATAAATATTGATAATAACTGTTTACCGAATAGTGGTATAACTAAAACAGTGATACCATTGAAAAGAGCACACAATTTCTCGTTAAAAATAATTCCATATGGCATCAATGGGCATATAAATAAGTTATAGTAAGTAAAATAAAAAACTTATGCTTTACTTTAATTGATATATTCGCTTAATTTGTATAGGTTCTAATAAAATGCAATTACAATTTTAAAAGAAGATCAATAATTTTTAATAGACCAATTTTGTTTATTTACTTTATTCTAAAAATTTAATTGATTTCTCAATTTTTCGTTCAATTACTGGGTCCATCATACTGTAACGTCCCCTCCTTAAAATATCACACTTTTGGTTTACTTTCAGTATTTGTTTGTTTTTACGAGGTCTCGAGGACTCAACTTCGGTGTGTGATACTTATAAATGCTACAGAGCAAGATCACCTCATATAAAAGTACAAAGACGGCATATACGATTAATTTATAACATATAATAACACAAATACGATACTGATAATATTATGTAAGATGAATAAGAGAGCACTGTGGGTATTGCTTGAGGATGATGTTGTTTGACGTCCGATGGCTCGTCTTCCTCTCTCACTGCCACTCAGCTTCGCCGTGACTTTTCCAATGTAATATATACACACCGAAAACCCCTGGTCAACATTCATTCATGGCCTCATTGCCGTTCCGCACACTCAACATATCAGCAATAACGGGCTATGTACGATGTTTTGTAAATAACTATCGTTACAATACGTACGGCTTCTTCTCATCGAAATCACATATAGTCGTTATTTTGATAAGAAAATCTTAATAAGAATTATTTTCCATTTATTACAATGGAACACATCTTTAAAATGTATCCCCAGGCCGTGAAATGTCTAAATTTGGCAATGTAAAACCGCTAACGCGTGTTTGTGCGTATGATGTGATATTTATGTTCGTTATACGCCGTACGTCCGGCCCGCCCGACTGCCCGGTGATTGCAATCCGAGTGCCGTGGTATATGTTTAACCGTTCGGAAACCTAACACCACAATTGAGAATCAAAAAAGGTATAAAAATGATAGGCCAGTCTTTGATAAATCAGTCAATATTTCAAGCAAGTATCGTCTGTCTTTTAGACCGGGTCAAAGTCAAAAATTCTCGGAAGTAGTTGTGCAAGCATAGGCGCAAATCACCTAAAAATATCAGGGGGGCTTAAGCACCAAAATTTTTTTGCAGGAAACAGACCAGGTGGTAGTACTATAAGTTATAATCACGGGATTCGGGATGCTAGCATTAAAATTCAGGGTGCTAAGCACCCTTAGCACCCCTGCGATTTGCGCCTATGTGTGCAAGTGTAGAACTATCAAGTCGGTTTTGTACGTTTTGTGGAAATTCAACATAACCACGTTTGTGTGACATGCCGGGTTCCTTGAAAAACATTATGCCGACGGTCCATTTATGTGCCAGTCCGACACTGGCGTATACGTATCGACCGACGCAGGAAACTGTGGGGGTAGATTGCACATCTACCTCCACAGCAAGGGGGTTCTACCCCTGCACGGAAGGAGTCGGCGAATCGACGTACTTACAAAAATGCAGGGTTCAAGCTAATAGATTCTAAAAGAAGGAATATGAAAAAACGACTTAAAACATGAATTAAGAACACTTATACGAGGAAAATGAATTAATACACGTGCCGATTAAATCATAATACATCATAGTTTAAAAACCGTGTAAAATAATCCATTCGAAGCCATCGGTAGATGACTTCTTCACATGCTATTGTCAAAGCCATATTCATTTTTCCAACCATTTTTTTTTCCTTATTCTATTACATAGCATTTACTTACTTTTCCCTTTAGCACAGACGTTATGTGTTCTTCCGACACACAAAACAATAACAAAACGAACCGTGCTCGAATGGAAACGTAAACAATTTCAGAACGCATAGATGTCGGCCGACCTCGTTGTTTTCGACGGAGAGATGCCTTCCGTGTTTTTGTCGAACCGCTGAAACGCCCGCGTCGCATGATCGCTATACGTGCGTGCAGGTTCGGACGTTCGGTAAGACACAGTACGCGAAAACCGAAAACGCGCGGACCGTGACGGCGAGGCGTTTTACACGCGTTTCGTATACGGTGTGGAATCGCAATGATAATATTATTGTTTGTTATTATGTAGGGAACGCGATTTTCCACGGGGTTTTCGTCACTAACCGCTTCGTACGGTGTGCGCCGAGCAGACGTAATCCGCGGTAAACCCGCCTGCAAGTTAGATATCGCGCGAATACTGTACAGCCATTGTATTGCTTAAGGCCTCCACGCGAACACACGCTCGCCTCGGCCGACGAGCATAGTCGCGACATCTTATCTTTTGTACCGCACATCGAGTCTGAATATCATTGAACGTAAATGAGTGAAATTGAATAAACGTATATGTTTTCGTCTTTTCGAAAGGAAAAAATTTTTTTTTTTGACAAAATTCAACATCAAGTAAATGAATATGTATTCTAGTCTCTAGGTTCAAACACAATAACAACATTCATCACCTTCGAAAAAAAAAATTTTGAAATTTTGAATCATTTCGACTCTTCTTAAAATTGAATAACCGTATGTCTTCGTCCATCGAAAGGAAAAAAAATGTTTTTCGACAAAATTCCACCTCGAGTAAATGAATATGTATTCTAGTCTCTACGTTGAAATACAATGACAACATTCAACACCTTCGAAAAAAAATATATTGAAATTTCGAGTCTTTTTTTTGTTTCACATTTTCTGATAGTAATAATGATTTAAACATTTCGTCCAGTAACTCTTTAGATTAAAAATTACATGTAAATTATACTTTAAAAAGGTTATTTTTCTCTATTCTCAATAATTTTTCCACGCGATCGCTTTTAGGCTAAACACAAAATGTATAAAGTATTGGTAATATTTCAATTTTTAAAAGTTTTTACCTCATAAAATTTAAAATGTTTGATAATTAGACCAGAAAATTTATTATCATCTAACTATTATGCATAACTGATAACACCGGAAAACTTTCATAAATCATTGAGCGTTATAATGTCAAATTTTGAGTTAAAATAAGAGAAATGTCCAATATTTTACTTTCAAGCAATAATTGTATAATGATTTAACATTGAATTGTTATATTTCATAAATTGTCAATCCATGTGAAAAAATAATTTTAATCAATAATTAATTATGACAAAAAAGTTTGAAAAAAAATTAATGTACTATAATGATACAACTATGTGATTGTTAACTTCACAAATCTTTCATATTGTATTTTTTTAATAGTTATATTTTACAAAAAAATATGAATTCATTTTCGTAGTACCGTGGATAACAACATCATAGAATTCTACAAATTTCTGCGTATAAACGCGAGGACAGATAATAAAGCGACGACCTTAAGTTTGCTGGATATACATTTTATGCGTAGCAGATAGTTGCATAATACTAATTAATAATCAAATATCGTAGATAAGAAAAACATTGTAAAATGTTCAAATGATCAGAAATGAGCCTCCTGCTCGTGTACTATAATATTAGACCAGCACCCCTCCAAACCAACCCTGGCAACCCAACCCCCCTATACATGAATCTTCTGAGCACGCCCCTGCCGAGGATCGAGATGAAGAAGGACGAACTTTCACCACCATCATCAATATTTTCTATCGTACTTAAACGCGTTACACAGGATACGTTTGATTACATTG
Organism: Therioaphis trifolii; assembly: GCA_027580255.1. Taxonomy (NCBI): domain Eukaryota; kingdom Metazoa; phylum Arthropoda; class Insecta; order Hemiptera; family Aphididae; genus Therioaphis; species Therioaphis trifolii. Next base: position 132,568,071 of record CM050404.1, read on the forward strand.
TTACTCTGCAGTAATCAATCAAGATTGACGCGTACGTTAACAGCAATTATGCAACGTACGTCATTATCGTACGAAAGTTTGCAACGAAAAAACACTTTGATCATTATTGTAAACCTGAAGCTCGCATTACTCCAAGATCGCGTACAATTAGTATTTTAACACGACCAAAACAACTTTTCTGGACTCATCTGTTTCACATGCCTTCCTCTGTTCGTGTATTCAATAACTCGAAAATAAGATCGATGAAAATATTTTGAATAGTCGTACTGTATATTCCCTGAAACTTTATTCTCGTTACCAACAATTAAACATTTTTTTTTCTCATTTTCACTTGTATTATTAAAATTGTATTAATAATATTTATTTGATTACAAGACTTGGTTTATTAAAAAAAAAAAAAAATCCTTAAATATGTTTTACAGATGCGAATGACTATATCACTGAAACAGCTCCATTGAACGAAACAGATAACTTCATTCAAAAAATTAAAATTGTTACTGATTATAAAATTCGTGGTACAAAACTAAACGATGAGCAGATAGTAAACACTAAACAATATTATTAGGCTGTATGTTTGATTGATACGTTAACATTAATAATTGTAAATCAGTTTACTGAGATACTTACTTCTTTTTTTTTTTTTACTTCTATACGTAAACTATGAAATGTATTGTCTGCTTATAACTAGATATTCTGTAAGTATATGAATTACAATTTATTTTGGACGTAATGACGGGAGAGAAGTGAGAGTATCCATTCAACACAGCTTCCGAATATTCGTTAACAGTTCAAAATCACATTATAAATCAGTAATATATTACTGAGTAAATCTATGATAAATTATCTATTTATGGTTTGTATTTATATAAAGCTTATTTTATTTTATTTTGACGTCGTTCGTAACAATCATCACAATAAGTGAGGCTACAGACTTGGCCAAATGAGCTTTAGCCCAGGCTAATCGGTACCGTGTTAATATAATAATATTATAATGAAAATTTACGAAAAAAATAAATACATATATATTTGAAAGTGATTTTAAAAAATACTCGAAATAACTATAATTTTTTAGTACATCAATAAAACGATATTATTTAGCCAAAATTATTGTCAGTAAATCTGAAATATATTATTTATTCTAAAAAAAATTTAATTTTAACGTGATGCATATACTCGTAATATGTTAGTATTTATTAATTGTGTATACACGCAATAAATAATACATAATATATTATATAAAAATGCATTTTTTGTCATTACGACGTTTGTGTATAATACCCCCGTGTGTATACTCAATGTTATAATATAATATATTATATTCTAAACTATTCTATTTGTATTGAGGAAGAAATAAAAACAAAATAAAAAATACGGAAATGACTGGTTTATTTTGCGGTATGAATACATATTCGTATTGCAAATAGTATTGTTTGGACTATGACATTTTTTAGTTTTGAAATTGATGTGTTACATAAATTAACAGTTCTGAAACAAAATAACAAATGTAAATTAGTACAGCAAGTTAAAATAAATAAATACGGTAAAATAAAATATTATTGAACAATACAAAAATATCGTATACGTGCAACGTGGTTATATCATTTTAATCATTTTATACGCTAATAATAAGTAGGTATAACAATCAAAAAACAAAAATCGAAAATGTTGTCATATTTTAATGACATGTAGTTCAACACGTCAAAAAAGTTTAAAAGTTTAAACTTTTAGGCTAAAAGTAGACCTTTGAAAATACTTCTTTTTTTGAAGTTTATCTCTAATAATTAAGTTTTTAATATTTGGATTTAACAAAATTTTCTGAAAATTTAATGTGACCATACTCATACACTTAACTAACGTTACTGAAAGAAAATCTCATAAACTTTGTCTGGGTATTTTATAAATGTTTAAGTAAATTAACAATTGCACGATTTTAGCGAAACACTCTGTTGCATAGATTTTAAACTTTAAAACTAAAGAAATCACCTATCGTTTCTTTGGAATTCAATACGCTAATCACCAGGGTCCGGATTTTATAGCATTTGCTAATTATTATAGAATACAGCCAAAAATAGCAAGGTGGGCTATAATACATTTGTTTTATACACCAGGGACTCTAATATGAAATTTCATTTTGCTATTTTTCGCACATTTGATGCATTTTAGACTTTTAGTGCTATTTTTAAAGTCTTGGTACTATTTTTCTTATATAATGCTTTATTTAGTAGTTTTCATAAATATCGTTTATGTTATATCGAGAAAAAATTATTATTCATTAATGTCAATTCATAAGAAAAATTACCACATTTTTGTTTCGTAATTAATTTATAAATAATATAATAGTTGTAGGTATACAATATTAAACATGTTAATCTATTTTTAAGAAGCTCAGAAATATCGAATATTATTATGCATTTTATGTCCTCTTATCTGTTTTATTCATATATATTTCATTATTGTTTAGATTTTAAATTTTTTTTTAAGTTATAAGTATTATCTCAAAAGATAAAAATTTATACCACCAGTAAAAGTAACAATTTCAAAAAAATTTGTTTTTTTATTGGTATTTTTGATATTTTTAGGGCATATTATAGCGCATATTTTAGTACTTTTTGGTGCTATAAAATCCGAACCCTGCTAATCACCATTAATTTGTTCAAGGAGCAAAGAATACCTCATAATGCGAAATACGTATATTTTTTTTTTTTTTTTTTATATGATTTAGTTAAATTTCCAAACAGTTCAGGTAACGCAATTTAGTATATGAATTAAAAAATCTTAGTACAATCTACAAATCGGATAACTGAACTCGTATGTTATTTAACGTTGTTTGTTATTAAACTTTATGGCCATAATGTACTCACCATCAATTGGCTGGTGGCTGGGGCGGCCTTGGCGACGGTTTTGACAGCCTTGGCAGATTGGACTTGTCCGATGACAACGATGTTCATGGATACCTTTTCAGCGCCCATTTTTGGTTTTTGGTTTTGTTTTTGTGAAACGAAGTGACGACTGCAAGTAGAAAAAATATCAATTAGAAAAAAAAAACAACAACGTTCGACGAATCGTAAAAAAAATGCGTAATTGTATTGCGGTACTCACCGAAGAATATAATTGCACAAGAAAATGTGTTATGCCCGAACCTTACTAACCGGTACCTTTTTATAGGTAGGTACTCACGTCCACCATCGCCGTCGCGCCACTCCGAGAACTGGCGTGGCCGAACGGGATTCAGACGTGGCGTGATCACAACACGACAAATGGCGTTACTTATTGTGCTCACGTAACACGAGTGTACACATTGCATACTATTCACATGTACAACACATCTGTGTGTGTGTGTGTGTGTGTGTGTGTGTGTGTGTGTGTGTGTGTGTGTGTGTGTGTGTGTGTGTGTGTGTGTGTGTGTGTGTGTGTGTGTGTGTGTGTGTGTGTGTGTGTGTGTGTGTGTGTGTGTGTGTGTGTGTGTGTGTGTGTGTGTGTGTACTCGGAGTTATCGGTTTTCAACCGTTATGTTATTTATTTTTCATTACTATTTATTGTAGTTTTCACGCGCTCGACAACTAATTGAAATTAGTTCAAACGTTATCGAATGTTCTAGTACAACGGTGATTTTATTCCAGATTTTACGAACTGTCAGTTTGGTTTCATTGTTGATTTCTTCGATCTCGGTCGACTACTGCCAACGGTCGCTTTTTGTAAATCGTATGTCGTTGATTTTACTCTACGCACGATGCATATTTTTCGATTCGGTGAACAGCAAACTTTACAATTTAATTTGATTTTATTTTGATTTTCTATACTATCTCTTTGAATACGCTTATTCGTATACCGGAAAAACTATAAAATTTCATTCCACATCTGCTCGATTCGCAAATCGAATGCATTATGTTGTTAAATACATATTTCATTCTATCTTTTCAGAAGATTTGGAGAAAGTGTACGTAATATTACGAATATTTTCGTCGTCCAATATGTCAATATGTGTACGTAATATTATTAAATCTGATAACAATAATTATTGCGTGATATAATGTACAAAGTAAATTATTCAACGAAGGGAAGTGAATACATAATCATTTACTCGAAGTTGAATTTGGTCGAAAAAAATTTTTTTTCTTTCGAAGAAACGAAAACATACGTATACTTAATTACACGAAGAGTCGAAAAGACTGGAAATTTTAAAAAGTTTTATTTTTGAAGGTGTTGAATGTCGTTATTGTAATTTGAATGTAGAGACTAGAATACATATTCATTAACTTGAAGTTAAATCTTGTCGGACAAAAATTTGTTTCTTTCGAAACTTTTATAAAAATCCCAAGTTACGATTTTGAAAATTGTTTTCCGTATCGTTAGTCTTGTATATGACTACGGTCAAATTACATTTTTAAAACAATTTGTCTAATGATAAAAATTGTGAAAGATGTAAACTTTCAAAAAATGAATTATTTTCAAAGTTCTATTTGGAGCTCAATAGGTATCAAACTTTTTGAAACGTTTCTTAAGTATGTAACAATGTGTCATTGATATTGGCATTTTTATAATCGGACATGACAAGAAGAAGAATACGAATGATCTAAAAATTTTGAATATTGTGATCACTTATTGGAAAATCCAAAAATCTTGTCTAGACTGTTAAAATACCGTACTTATAATGTCCTAGGGGATTAACTTAGGATTATTCTGTGCGCTCGACTCAATTAAGTATTGTTCGTCATGGCTATTATCCCACACGGTGAGTGTTTCTCTGTCCTATTTGGCCGATGTTTTTTTTTTTGTCGTTATGACAAAATTTTCGATATTGTTTTTCATTTATGTTTTTTTTTTTTTAAAGACCGTTCATAAACCACGTCGAGAAACCATCACTTTTCGTCTGACGAATGGTGTGTTTACACTTTTTTTAAACATTCAATCCGACCAGGAAATAATCGTTATTTTTCCCGATCTTATTTTAAATCGATATCGGTACGATCGGTATACATATAAAACATACGGTTCAGTGGTGTTTTCAGGGTTTTTCGTTGGAGGGGGATATGAAAACTGCGAATGAAACCGTGGGACCTATGCCACCACGCCTCATTCCACATTATAATGTATAGGTACCTATTTACCAAGTACTTATATGAACGCATTAAACTTAGGTTTTTCATAAACATAATATGACCACAGTTATCGTAATTATTGTGTAAACGCAGATAATTATCGGATTATAAATATATCAGTCTAATATTTATACCATTAAGTATATAATATGTACACCGATTGTTATAGAGACAAAATATGATAACGATTCACATAATTATTTATTGCTTAAAATGTATTATATTTTATACAAAATACTTAAATATCAGTTCACCATAAAAATGGCTCCATCAGTACTTATATTTTGGACTGAAACAAATGCCATGGGGGGATCTATTCCCTGTTCCCCCCTCCCCCGTGAGAACACCCATGATAGGTGTATATAAGGCGTATACGGATATAACACACAACGGTGTCGTTAAATTATAACGTGCAAAAAATATGTCTGTCACTTTGGCTTTGAGATCGTTCGAAAAAATGTTTTGAAAAATTTGCCTTGTATATAGATGCGTACTAAGTATAAAGTCGACCGAACGTATTTATTGAGTACGCGTTTCGTGGGGCTCGCCACGAAAAACACGTACCTCTCCGTTTGCCCAAATAATTATAGGCTGAGACCATGCGATGTCGTGGACATTTCGAGTCGGAAACTGTTCGACGATTACGTGAAAACTCATACGTCGTCGATTCAGCTCGGTAGCTGCGTGTGTATGGTCCGACGTAGCGTATAAAGTAGCATCACTGCTGTCGTGTACACAAATAACGGCCAACGAAATATCAATTTACATTTTGATCATTTTTCACATACGTTATGTACATTCACCATTGATATGTAGACTAATTTTGTAACAAACGAAATATTAAGCACCGAAATCAATTGGTTTCTCATTTTCATCGAGGTATAACTCGATAAATCAACAAAACGCATAAACGTTCATTTTTCCGATGTAATTTCCAAAAAAAAAATATCGACTGAGAAATAAAATAAAATCAATTTCTACAATAGAAAGTGTTTTTATGTATTTTCTATTATATCACATTTTATGGTATGAATATAAGCTCTATGGTACGCAATTACTGATTACATAACTGCACAAAATAAACGTTAATTTGATGTGAATACTTTTTTATCTATTTACAAAATTTAACGCAGTTGTATTATAATGATACAGAAAACGAACTAAAATTATACAAACACACACACACACTCAAAACAATTATAATTTATTTTTCTGTACAGTAAACAATAATATAGATACATTTTTATTTAATTTGCTTTATTAACATTTTTTTCTAATTTACCTTGATTTTTCAGTTTGATTTTAGTTGAATCTAATTATTATGTTCTTGTTGGGGTGAACTTCAGCCGGTGAATAGTGACTGATTTCGAAACGGAAACTTTTGATTTTAAGTAACGAATTCTAAATGAAAACTAATTATTTTATGATAAATATACATTATACAGTTCTTGAACTGTACACATTCCACTCCTATGTTCTTCAAAAAAAAAAAAAAAAAAATGAACTAAACCTATACATAAGGAAGTTTGTATGAAAACGTAGTATTTTTTTTTTTTTTTGATATTTTCTGCGCAAAAAAATTTGTGTCATATTTAAGCTTTTGGTTGTCGTCTGTAAAACTATACAATTCGAAACGTGTATAATTGTTTTCTGTTTAACTCAATAATTATTTTTACATTGCAATGTTAAATGAATATAAATAGACAAGTTGCTAGGTAGCCTTCGGTGACACGTTTGTGATGAAAAAAAAAATGGACACCCAGCCCAAAAACATATTGTATATTATTATGTTAATACATCATAATAAAAATGTACAATCGTCAAATGGTGGATCATTTACTCGATAAAAATCAATTTTATATACATTTCTTTTTTTCTTTTTTACAGTGAGCTAAATGTGTTAATGTGTATTACATTTTTAATTTTTTTTTTTCATGATTAATCAAGTGATCGGAATATTAATTTCTGACATTGATATAACGTATTACTTATAACAATAATTAATATTCAGCAATAACATTAAACTTGTAAATACGAACCGTATACCCAGTGAATATAAGTTGTGCATAATACGACCAACAACATAGACAAACAATGTAGGTGTACTCGTGATATACTCAAACTAAACGTTAATTAGTTTAACGATACAATCGATCAAATCGACTCGACTCTATTGTTATCACCAGTCAATTAGGTGTACATGGCCGGAAATGTTGGAAAGCCTGAAGAGCTTAAATCAAAAATGTAATATTTGCGATGATTTATCGCTAAGTGCCTACGGCTCAGTTCCTATAGATATGCTTGTACCTACTTAGTAGTGATTAATCCTCTTCAGAATTTCCAATACATTTCCAGCCGTCGATTCACTATTTTATACCTACTAGACCAGCCGACCCGGAAAACGCTGTTTTGCCCATTAACAATTATTACTACGAATTATAGCAGTATCAAAAAATCGTGTGAGGATGATTTTAATACCTATAAACCGTGTTTTTGCTTTTTACAATTCAATGCTTCATTTGCCCGGCTTACTTTTTTACTTTTAATACTTTAAATCTTTACTTTTAGAGAATACGATTGCTCATACATATTTTACCACAAACACTTATTTCAATAATTTGTCAACGCATATATTATCATCAATGATATTTACTACATATTTTGGCGATGGTTATCGTATATTTAAGTGCAGTAATTCTTAATCCCCGTTTATTATAATTTATTATTCCTTATTATTTTAATAATTGTACGCTTACTTAAAAAAATCAATCGTTACCTCTAATACCCTCTTTAGAGATAGATATCGCAAAAAAGTTATTGAGGTATTTTTATTGAAAACCTTTGATAATGAAAGTAAAATTCATAACTTTTTAAATTCCATCGATATCTATAAAACTTGTTTACCCCCTTTTCACCCTTTTGGGAAATATGAGAGTAAAATCCTTTGTTATGCTGAAACACGTGCCCGTCCGAACAATTTGTCTGTTAACACACGCATATCCCAATTATTATAAAATTACTGATGTGATCGCTCCAAACCCTTTAACCCGCGATTAAGTACTGACTTTCATCAAAAATGTTTTGACGAATAAACGTGACGGTTCTATCACTTGAGATTATAAGTGGTTCTGTCGAAAAAAATACGTGAGTACGGCACTACAAAAGTATATTAAAAATAGCAATCAAAAGCTGATATTTTGAAGTAGGTACAATAATAGTTACGACTCATTATCTAAACTAGTGTGATATTTTAAACAAATCTATTTATCAGTACTAGTATCAAAACATAAGTATTGATAATAATTCACGAGAAAACCGCAAACCACAAAAACTACACAATTATTATCGTATGTCGATATCACACTTAGTTTTAATAATAGATTAGATAGTAACCTAACTGAGTTTAATAAATTAAATTTCATAAATGTACAGGTAGGTAACTCAAATGGAGAGTGATTATTATGCACTCGAGTGTAGCGATGTTACGGAGTAATTAATGATTATTGATTGTGTAGTAATAATCAGGGAGCGATAATAATCAACTCGATATTGTTATAGTATGCCAAATTATAATAATACTGCATAGTTGGTATAGTCATTAAAATGGTGTTTGTACAACAAAAGTTTGTAGACAAAGAACACTTTGATAATAAATCTACAGTTTGCGTTACTTCAATACGATACGAGCATTACCTGACACCTATAATAGTAAATGAAACAAAGTTTCCTATTTGAAAATTTTACTCGTATAATAATAGTAAAAGTTTTATTTCAAAGCCGAGCTGCGCATGTAGCAGTACAGAATAATACAAAAAAAAGTTTAACAGTGATAGACCACATTACCATACTTAAACACATAATTACAAATAAATTATAAAAATATGTTTGTCGCATTGCCCTAGTGACACTATTTTAATATTTTATACTTCAGTAGATAAAGAAAAAAAAGGTAAGTATGTTTTCAGAAACTGACAGTCGGTATTTTCTGTTTTTTTTTTTTTTTAAATTTTGATCCTGCAAATATAAGTCGTAACGTGAAATATGATATTATGATATGCAGATATGATAGTATCTGATAATCAAAATTTGAAAATATTAAAATTAATAATTTATATTTATTAATGCAGTAAATTATGCAGTAAATGCAGTAAGAAGCAAAAGTAATTAAAAGAAATATTTATTGTACATTTCACGAATAAAATGTTATGACGTATTATCCGTACATACGTTTTGATAATCTTTTCAAAAGTTTATCATCAAATGAGATTCTCGAATGACATGGAATCCTGTGTCGAATCACTCTTCCACCTGAGAATGTAGTTAATTACTTTTTGTTATTTTAAATATTTTGCTAAATATGCATTGAAATAAAGAGTAATTAATTGCTAAGTTATGAATAGTTTTTCACTACGTATTATTATTATCACTTGGTTGTAGGAACCTTAATAGTAAATGTTTATAGCATCAAAATAGTGAAAATGAATAAAGGAAAATTTCAGAAAATACAGATTTATTTCACAATGCCAATACAATTAATTAATTACAAATAAATGGTCATACTATAAGTATTTGTCTATGAAAAATTTAATCTTGCTTTTATCAATTAAACAATTTTACTGATTTTCACTTGTATGATTAATATTATATAAATAATATTTATTTAATTACAAGACTTGAATTATCAAAAAAAAAAAAAAAAATTTTTAAAAATATATAATATTTATCCAAATCCATATGGATTTCCCACTGAAAGTTTTACAACAAACAAAACAGAGGATTCCACTCAAAAAACAATATTTTTACTATTGATGATATTCTTATAACAGATCTAAATAATAAATAGATTGTGAAAAATCGTTAGACTGTGGGTTTGATTGTTATAAAGTTGATAATGACATATCTGGAATTCCCTTTTAAATTATATATAACGTAAAATCTATTTCCTTTATACAACTGAAAATCGAAATGCTCTAAGTAAATAAATAACAATTTGACCCTAGGACGTAACGGTGAAAGGGAACATCCATTAATTACTTCCAAAAACATGAATTCAATTTGATTTATTTGATTTTCGTACATTATACATAATATTAAATTTATATAAACTGAAACGAGATTATCTATAAAAAAAGAAATCACAAGAGTTTTTATTGAGCTTTGTTTATTTATTTTTTATAATCCATAGCATACGTAAAACCATATTAGCTTAAGACTCTATTGTACAAACATACAGAGTTATTCCCTCGCACTGACAATCATATAGTTTTTAATAACTTGTAATACTATTTAATATGATTACTATCATCTTTTGTTATGACATATTATAATCTTCTATAAACTATAATAAATAAACTCAATATATAATCCATAACGTATTACGTCAAAATGAATTTTTGTTCATTAATTCATTTTTATATTATACCCTCGTGCCAGGGCCGTATTAACCATTAGGCACTGTAGGCACTGTGCCTAGGGCCTACGACGTACGGAGGGCCTACGAAAGACGGTTAAATTAAAAAAAAAATAATAAACATTATAAAAACAAGATCTTCTGCGTCACTCAAAATCTAAAAACAGTCAGAAATATATAATCAAATTGTTTACATGAGCGCAATACCTATATTGTTTAGACGACCATAGCTTTGCGATGGCCATGCGATACGGAAATTATTATAAGAGTATATTATTACATTATTACAGTATATCACACCTGAATTTGAAACAAATGTACGCGATAAATTTGAAATACAAACAGTTTTTGTTATGATAGATTCCTTAATTGTGGAAATTAAAAAACGAAAAGAAGCATACACAAAATTAAATGAAAGGTTTAGTTGTTTAACTGATGACAAATTAACCAAAAGTGAAATCGAAATAAAAGCGACTAATTTAGTTCAGGTATATCCATTAGATCTGGAAAATGATTTTGTAGCAAAATTCTAATTTTTGTAAATTTTTGTGAACCAGGCATGGCTGTAAGTGACATGCTTCAAAAACAAATTGAAAAAAATTAATGAAAAGTTTTCCAAATTTCAATATTGCTTTTATTTATTTATTTAGCGATAGTTGGATCTTCTTACGGAGGTGAAAGGTCATTTTCTGTGTTAAAAAGAATTAAAAATTGACAAAGATCTATACTATCAGTCAAGGAAAATTATCATCTCTAGCACTGTTGTCAAAAGAGTCAGAACTATTGAGGGAAATTAGAAAAGATGGTATCATTGACGAATTCGCCAACGCAAAATGCCGAAAAAAAAAATGTAATCTAGATATGTTAGTGCTCATTAATTTTATTTATTTGATAAAATTAAATATTTGATAATTCCATTGTAAACTCATGACGCTGTATTAATTTAAAATAATATAAAATAATAATATTCAAAAGTGGCCGTTATGAAATTCAATTTTTTCAATGCCTAGGGCCTACGGATGGCTTGATCCGGCCCTGCCTCGTGCGCTTACTCGTGTGCTACCTATACACAAAAACGTTACAACTTACGATAATAAAATATAGAATTGTTTTCGTTCACGCAAAACACGTCGAGTTCAAAGATTGTAATTTTGAAATGTATATCGTATGTGATATAAAAATAAAAATCTCTACCAAGTGCAATAGTCGATAAAGTCCATTTTGTTTTATAAGATGAGCAAAAATTAATTTTTAATAAAATAAGGTATTTCCAATAAATACGCGTTTAGACTTACTAAAATTTTTAAATGGTTATTGTCAAAAATCGTTTTTACGTTACGCGTTTTGCGTGAACCGGGACGATATGTATACTGTATACACTTCTTATACAGATAGAAATAAAAACAAATCGGAAAATACGGAATAGACTGGTTTATTTTGCGGTGTCAATACACATTAATATTACAAATAGTATTGTTTGGACTATGGCATTTTTGAGTGTGAGATCGATGAGTTACATTAATATTAACAGTTCTGAAACAAAATAAATAATAATTTAGTCACATTATTGTCGTGTTGATTAAATTATACTAAAACTGTACTATTACATAAAAGTGTACGTACATCGTTTATGAGTGAAAATAATTGCAATATTTTTTTATTCTAAAAACAAACATAATGTTTTAATGTTTGCATACGAGATTTATGTGGCGTATATAATGCATTTAAATCGTGTTTTAAAAACGAAAAACTCGCTTAACAATGGTTATAATTAGAGACCAGATTTTTATGTTTTTACATCTTTTTACTGAGAGTATGCAGCTCCAATTGGATAAGTTTTCTGGACGATTCATTTACCTATGATCTGATATAAAAAAGTTTTTAGAGCATAAAAAAGAATATTTCAAGGTTATAGAATATTTTGTGCAAAAAACATGTTTTAGGAATATATTGGTATATTGGGGTTTAATTTTAATATTTTATAAAAAATCTAATAGTTTATAAAAAAAATCCAAAACAATTTTTATTGTAGTATCATATTATTTATCTTGATGAAAGGAATTTTCGAAAAGAACATAAATTATTTGTGTTATATACTGTTATTTTATATTTAACTATTTTATGCAATATTATTTAATTTTTTAAATTCAAAAGACTGAATTATTTAAGTTTAAATTGTTCTGATACATAATATTATTTTGTTATTTAACTATATTATGAAATACATTTTTATTTTTTTATTTCATAAGCCTGAATTTTTTTTTTTTTTTGAGTTGTTTTAATACATAATATTATTCTGTTATTTAACAATACACAATACATTTTTGTTTTTATTATTTAAAACATGTTATTATTATTGGTTGTACACTCACACATCTAAAATACAATTAGACAATATAGGTACACAAGTATATCATCATATCATTACTGTTATTTATTTTTTCAGTATTCAATACATTTTTACGAAAAAGAATATTTTTTCATAAAAGAATATTTTTGAATATTAAAGAATTTTTTGATGAAAATATAGAGCATAGATACATCTTATTTCTATTGTTTTAAGTGCATATAAATCCGGTCTCTAGTTATAATACACTACTTATACCGGAAGAGACATTTAAAGCGGTAATTTTCCTACATATTATTGAATATGTAATGAGACTAACATTATGTATAAAAAGAAAGCATAAATTAAAATAAAAATATTAAAATTAGTATTTTGTGTTTTCTGAATGATTTCTCGGCTAACGATTCAAACAAGTTGATCGAAAAAAAATACAGTTCGGAACGGTGTTAATATTAAAATAGATATTTCGGTAATAATTTTGACGTGTACCTATATCATATTATTATTATCGATTTCAATAAAGAAAAAACGTTTTGAATTTCGTCGTACGTTGATTGAAAGTCATTATTAAAATACTAATTTTAATATTTCAAACGACACACGAAATGAGGTGATCTTATTGAATCCGTACGATTATTTTAAACGGGGACGATAATATTCCGTTTGGCGAAACTCGATGGGTATGAAACACAGGGAATCACGATAGAATCAATAAGACATAGTTACGTAATAAAATGGATTCGAAAATCTGCTCGATCGTCGTGAGTTGGTCGGAGAAATTTTTAAATCACAACGTTCAACGGAAAGTACTACTTACCATCAATTGGTTGGTGGTTGGGGTGGCCTTGGCGACGGTCTTGACGGCCTTGGCAGATTGGACTTGTCCGACGACAACGATGTTCATGGATACCTTTTCAGCGCCCATTTTTGGTTTTTGGTTTTCGTGAAACGAAGTAAAGACTGTAAGCGCAAAAAAATACAATTAATCAAAAAATCAACCAAAAAAATAAATAAATAAATGAATAAAAACGATTATTTCCGACGATTCGGACGAAAAATTCACTGTCGACCCGCGGTACTCACCAGAGAATAAAATTGCACAAAACAATGCGTTATGCTCGATTTGGAGTCCCGGGCCGGTATTTATACAGCGGTTGAGCGTGGGGTGACGTGGCGTGATCGCTCGACGGCGTTCGTCAGTTGGCCGGCGATAAAAGTGGTGCCATCCTCATCAGGCCGCCGACGCGTTGGTTTGTTTTCAAGAAAACCAATTTTTATTTTTTCTCCTTCGTCATCTCTCGGCGGTTGTCCTTGTTTACGCCGTTACGACCACGCGCTGTTAATAGTATGATAATATAATATAATGATAACAACAATAATAATTTATTATCTTTGTCTTTGTTATTTCTCATTTTTCAATAACAGCTCGGTAGTTCGTGAGTGCCGGTGAACTCTGTTGATCTCGACAGAGTTCACCGATACGTACGCCGCACACATACACGTCCAACAATAATAATAATAATAATAATACGTTTATTTACAGTGTAATACAATACGATAATATTGATTTAGGCACATGACGTGTACGCGTAATTCTCCAGCGATAATTATTACAATGATAATAATAATAATAATAATAATAATAATAATATTAAGGACGATAATGATGAAAATAATTACCGCGTAAACAATATCGCGTGAAGCCGTCATCGTGTCGAGCAGTACGCCACGACCCTTGAGTCGTCGGAACGATACGCCGGTTTTCGAGGAGGGAAATCTGGATTTTGGATCGACGAAAATGTTAAAATTAATAAACCCGTCGTGGTATGTGTAACTGAACACGCGTAGAGTGACGAGTTTTTTGCAACCATATAAGGTGGAAGTGTGTGAAATATATATATATATATTTTTTTTTTTTTCACACAATCGACCAGGGACATATTAAAGGTATATATGGGGGGGGGGGTAAAATAATTTAGCACCCCCAATTGTGTTGATATATATTTGTATATATGTCAATATAAATAGCTTAAAAAACATTTCCTCACTTCTCTCGTTTTCAACCACCCTATCAAAATGTCCACCCGGGGCAAATGCCCCTTTTTCCCTCCTTTTAATGCACCCACGCAATCGACTGTACGTATTTCACGGAGTTTGTGGAAAACGTCTTTTCGACCGTGTACATTGTAACATGACTCATAAGTTTATACATATTATATTCGTTTGCTCCTGTACGTAACCACCCGGTACACGATACAGTTTATAAAGAGCAGAGGTTACTTGATTTCCAGTAATTATAAATTTATTCGTCTCCGTGTGGATCCGTCTTAAAACTTGCCAAAATCACCACGGCCCAAAACACTTTAAACTACTTTTACTACAAATTAACAAACACATATTTTTGAAGATTCTTAAAAATTGTAATGCATTGTCACTCAAATCGCTAACTCGTTCAATCCTGTTACGCATAAATTATACAGGAATAGAAAATGTTATGTTATCATTTTATAAAAATTTAAAATTCGTGTATAATTTCATGACTTTAAGGGCCCGCTAAAAATGTAATTCTGGTCCGAAGACGGACCGTGGTCTACTAGTTGGTGACCCACACATCTGATATAAAAGGTCAATTTCCATATTCAAAAAAACATTTAAAAAATGAAGCTGGACATATACAATGCACTATGGGTATTCGGACAAAATAACGGAGATGAGTATGTTGAATTAAAAAAAAAAAAAAAAAAAAAAAGACGATAAATCGTTTCTGAAATTCAACGATTCTGAGCGAAGCTTCAGTATAATATATTTCGTTAATTTACTTAATCGTTTCTAATTTAATGGTCAGTAACTTATTTTTTATTTTAATAAAACGGTTAAAACATTTCTAAACAAAAAAGACATTTTTTTACCAAAAGATTTAAAACATGTTGTTATATTTGTGTCCAAGCTTTATAATGATAGGATAGTTCAACAATCTTTGACACACCATATTTGAAGATGAATATTAATATAAAAACGAATAAAAAATGAAAATCTTATTATAATTAACTCGAATGCTTATAAAAATCCCAATTCATGGTTTTCGAGATTTTTCGGTATATGAGTAAGATCATAATATTATATTTTCAGAATAATTTATCAAATATTAAACATTTTATTCGATACAAACTTTCAAAAATGAAATATTTTTAACGTTCTATTCGAATCCCAAAAGTTGTAATTTTGTTGTTTTGAACTTTTGTTAAGTACATTGAATTGTATCATTGATACTACGTAACAATATATCATTGATATAATATGGTGATAATTTTAAATATCTAGCAACATTACTTTTGAAGTTATGACAAAATAACTAAAATCGATTTAGTAAAAGTGTCGTTTACGGAAAATTTTTACGTTTTTCTTCGGTCTTTCGGCAGTTTTTCTCACACCTGAAAAAGACTATTCAGAAAAGTGAAAGATACCCTCAAAGTACCATCTAAATACGATTCACAATATAATATAGTAATTGATTATTTTGTACAGTAATATGAGTATAAATTACATTAAATATATTTTTTAAAGTTTTTATTTAAATTAAAATATTTAATTATTTAATTGATTTCATGCTATTATTTTAAAAAAAATATTTTTAAATTAATTAAGTTTTGAACATTTTCTTTTTTAACTGTAATACCAATTCTCAATGAATTCGTCACGTTCTTAGCAATATTTTTGACTTGAATTATTTTAGGGACATTAACTACGCACACACACACACATATATATATTTCTATATTTTATAATATAAAGTAGTGAATGATATTATGTACATTAAAAAATATTTAACACACACACACACACACACACACACACACACACACACACACACACACACACACACACACACACACACACACACACACACACACACACACTATATTTCGCTTATTTTATTCGAATTTAACGCGTTAAGGTACTCGACGTTTAAAAGGTACCCATAATTGGGACATATTATGCCTATCTAGATTTATATGACTTCATCTTTAAACGATCATTTTACACTTACGTGAACTTATTCACCTGGAAATAGGATTAAGAGTAATGTCAGTAGACGCCTTTCAAACTAAAATCCCACAAACCAGGCCTAAACAAGCCTAAAATATCGAACACGGAAAAAGGTCTATTTGAGGAACAATCGGGTGATCTCTGTTACATTTTCAACAGGCAGACATGTATTAACCTTTCGGCAGGCGCGTATGCACATTTTGTACGATAATTATAGATTTATTGACATAACTTTTATCTAGGTATTCCGATTAATACTGTGATTTTTCCTATTCCACAATGACATATATGTTATAAATACTTCATAATTGTTTACTAATCTTACGTATTTTTCAAATTATTATTAATGTATATTTCAGTCAACTCCGTCCGATCGCACAAAATACGTCTCGCGCCTGTTCGTGATATTATTTTTTTTTTCATACAAATATTTTTTTTTTACCTATTTTCGTGTATTCCTGTTTTTACCTCATTATGGACGATATTGTGCGTATGTTGCAAGAACTATCACATGAAGAAGTAGGAGATAATTTTGAAGAATTTGATAGTGACAGTGATCTTAGTGACGAAAATATTGTTTACGATAATTTTGATAGTGATTCAGAACGGAATATTTTGTAATATTTTGTACAGACATGTAATGAAGAAAATTTATCAGACTAGAATTCGATTATTTATTTATTATTTGTTTATGTTAAAATATATTATTTTATACTATGTTACTTTTATTTAGCAAGAAATAAAAAAAATCGTGTTTTATTAACAATATTGAAATTATCATAAAAAATTATAAAAGAAACTTGTTTAAATTCATAAAATATTATATAAATAAGAGTAAAATTTTTCAAAAAAATATATCTATCAAAAATTATTTATTTATCCTTCGTTATAATTAAATATATATGAAAAGCATTTGGTCGTATAAAGTACGACACGCGCCTGCTCGAGTAATACACAGTAGCGCGCCTGCCGAAAGGTTATGTATGAACTAGGTACGGTTCAATTGTCACTGGTTAGAAATTCTAGCTGTTGTCACATAATGAGTAATATCAATGTTCGTTATTATATCCTTTATATCGATCATTGAATTCTCAACAATACTTTTACTATTTAAATAAACGGTCGATTAAATATTTTTGAGATAATTTTTTTTTTTACTCCGTGAAACATAATTTATAAAATATAACTGTTAATTAGGAAATCCAAATGTTCTAAAAGTAGGTGTTACTTTAGTTGACACGTTTAATAGTTTTAAATAGACATTTACTTCCCACTCTCGTTACACATTGTACTGCATGTTTTTCAATCATGGCTCCGACGGATAACACGTCATTGACCAGAACTACACAATAATTGTTCCGCTTATGCGTACTACACATAAATATACGTAATCACTTTGTGTATTATTTGATAAATGCAATTATTGCGTGACAATCATCACGGCACGAGTTTCAAATTTATTCGAATGGACGAAAATTCATGTGAATTCGTTCACACTGACACTATACGATGTCGTTTGTAATCATTTAAAAGTTAACGTCACCGTATGCGTACAAATGTGTGTGTAAAATGTGTAAAATCACGTTTTTCGGAGAGCAAAAGCATAGCCGTTATCTGGTGCGGTACACGTTACCTAAGAAAACGGATAGGACGAGAGAGGAAATAATAAATTCCGTTTAAAACGGTTGCTTCGAAATAGAAAGAAAAGCCACATGACGCAGCAACGGCTGTCGTCGATTCGAAAATCGGTGGCGAGGACGGCGGCGGCGGCGGCGGTTCGTAAGTCGTTCGTAATGAAAATAAATCGCATATTGTTCCACTGTTCGAGCTGAAGCGTATAGCCAACGACTGTAATAATTGTTTTGTTTTATTTATTTTTTTTTTTTTTTTTTGTATTGGATATTCCGTATTTTTCGTCAAGAAAAAAGTAAAACGCTCAGAAGGTCGTATTCACCGCGTTTGCAATAGACGTGTCCGATGCGCGGCATACACCTGTAGATTATGTCATATGGGGATTTGGACAAGGGGACAAGGGTGATTTGGGAGAAATAATAATATAATTTGGCATCAGATCGATGTACCGGTTGTATGAAAAGTACTTTTTACTATCTCAACTTCCTGACATTTTCCGTTTTCGTATCCTTGTCTGCCTATTGCCGTATTCGTGTTACACAGAAATTAATGATTACAAAATGGCTGCCTTATATTATTATATAAACGGAAACTTTGTGGAGTTCACTAGAAAAAATAAATTAAAAAACGGCCTACAGATCGCGTCTCTCTCGCAATGTGAGGTTTCAGATCACTCAAAAACCTTCGACATCATGCCAAGAACAGTATCAGAGTTTTACAGGCAAGTGTTAAGTTTGGAAATCTCATTTCCCTTTGGGCGAAGCCTTTTTCTTACGAAAAGTGTCGTAAAGCGGAGAGCACTTGAGGTGAAAAGCGTAGTCGGCAAGCGTATAGTGAGTTTTTCCTTGTGCTGAATTTGAGTCACTTTGCACTATTCAATTCGGAGAAAGTTAAGAAATTGTAATCGGAAAATATTAAGAAAAATTCAAAAAACCAACTTTCGTTATACAGCGGAAGTAAAGATTTTCAAAACCCAAACCAAAAATATCCCTCGATGTGTTACGAAAACTTATCATGGATAAATTCACAGTGAAAAAAACCAAAAGTCATGGATGGTCTAAACATGTACCTTGTTAAAATTAATAAATCGGTTTTCGTATTATTATAATAGGTACATTAATGCTAATATTTTTGTTAACACTTGTTTGTTTATCGTATCAAAATTAAAATGTCTGTCTTTTGAAAACTAAAATCTGTCAGAAATCAAATTAGTTAAACATAATTCCTTTATTTTAGTAAGATCGAGGATAGTCATTAGCAATAACGTTATGATATTAAAATACCATTTAAGTATTAGCTGTGTTTACATTGAACATTGTTATGAAATTTTTGTTGTGGCAAATGGACGGGATATAAAAAAATGTATTTACAGATTGTATAACTCAGAGACAAAAATATAAATGGATAGACCAAGTTAACGAATTCGTCAAAATGTCCCATATTATATTTTTCAAATTGTAATATGTTATACATTCAAATAAGTACCATAAATTATTAGTTTAGATATGATGTGAAACAATAATATGGTACGAAATTATACCAGAAATATGAATAGGGGTTTTTGGTCAAAAACTGGTTGTAAAAATTGTAAACCATTTAATCGTAAAATATTTTTATTTTTTATTTACCAATAAAGTTACCTTACATATATATTCTTAACCACATTAATCGTAAAGCTTACATGATCAAATAATAAAATAATGAGTAGAAAATGTTTATTAATATTAATATTTAATAGGTGTATTATTATTCATATATTCATATTTTTATCTTTTTTATTAATTTTTAATACTGATAATATATTAAGAGCATTTTCATAATTAGTAAATGATGTAATAAATATGTTGATTTGAATTAATGTAAAATGGTGATATTTATATATTTTTTTCATAGAAATTTCATTGCTATTTGTTTATTTATAATACTTACTTCATTTTTATATATTTTACAGTAGATAAGTACCTTAAAATATTGTATAATTAAAATATGTGTTACATTTAATCATTTTTAAAGATAACAATGCTAATTTTTATCGTTTTACTAAAATAAAATTATGACGTCAACTTACTCCATTGAAATAACAACTTGCCCAAGGTGAAAGACAAATTGACGAAATTGACAGGTCTAATAATATTAATTATAAATTTGTAAACCATTCAAAGCTACAAAGTGAGAAACGAAAAGATAACCAGTTATTCTCAGTATAAAATTGATGAAGTGTAACATTTCAAGTTTTTCCATTCAATATGTTTGGTTTCGGAGAATGATGGAAACCTTACGGTATTAAACTCGCTCCATTCTCCCTTATGCCTTCCAAAAATCGTTATAGTTTAAAATTACAGAAGTTTATGTATAATATTTCACATGCATTCCTTAAAAAAATATAATAAAAAATCTGCTTATTGAATTGAATCTATACTAGCTATAATTTGGAACTAAACGAGACAATTTTTTTCCAGGACTTAAACATTTGAAATAAAGTATTATGTTGTCATTACGTAGTGTTCTACCCCAAATACCTCCACGTAAAATACTCGTGATTGATATCGCCCTCTACGTTTTCTCAAATCACGTCCTCCTTAGCGTATTTATACAGATGCATCATTGCCCGCGTATTTATTATAAATATCACCAACGTTCAGGAACCTAATAAAATACAATTTCAATGACGCAATAAAAATATATTATTGCGACCGAAGAGTACGATGTTGTTGTGTTTAAACGATGAAAATCATCAGGATTCAACGTCAAATACCGCCAACACCGTTTTTAAATACAGATAGTAACAATGTCATTATTATCATAAACGCGTGATACGGTCAGCTTATCGATTGTATATGCTAACTACGAACTTTTACGTGAAATCACGCCACATCACCTCCCCGCCCCGGACGTCTCCGTAGGTACCTATAAAAAGGCGAGCCTGAGCACGGTTTCGGCACAACACACTTTTTGAGCAAATCAATTCGTTTTGCGCGAGATCGATTTCATCTCGTCGTCAGACTTGTTACACGCGTTTCAACATATCTATTCACGTTCGTTTTTCTTCTTTCAGTTTTCACTTCACTTTACAAAAAAAACTAACCAACCAACATCAAAATGGGCGCTGAAAAGGTATCCATGAACATCGTTGTTGTCGGACAAGTCCAATCTGCCAAGGCCGTCAAGACCGTCGCCAAGGCCGTCCCAGCCACCAACCAATTGATGGTGAGTACATAATATTATTATTAAGTTTTGCGCAGTGTGTTCAAGAAATTTTCCGATTAATCCATCATTTGTCACGTTTTATTTGATGGTACAACGTGCCGAACAGATTTTAAAATAGGTACGTAAAATAAACGCAACTATGATATGATGTGTTGTTTTTCAAAATTTAACGTAATTTCCATCACACGCCAGTCGTAATAATTTAAAATACGTGTTAACTGTTTAATTTAATAACTAATTTATACTGATAATAACGTCATTATGGAATTAGCTATCGGTAATGATAAGTGATATATAATAAATTATCTTTTACTATGTTATGTACAATCATAATAATAATCTTACAAAATAACAATATTGCATTTTTTGCATATGAATACAATGAATAATGAATGAGAAGATGAATTTAAATATTCTACTAGACTTAAGTTAAACTCTAATGTTATTATTTCAAATATAAGAACAGTTTTTGGACAACAATGCCCTAAATATAAGTTTATAAAATTTTGCTATGATCATGATATAAATGTACATAATTTTAAAAGCTTTTCTATGTTTAAAAATTATATTAATATTTTGTTTGAGATATTTATTTACTTATTTAGTTGCTCAATAATTTATTCTATTATAAATTTTTCTTATAATTAAAATTTATTTTACATAATTTCTATAGAACTCTCTCTTCAAGCACAGCCATTGGCTTTTGAGGAGATCCATCACATTTAATTTAAACATTACTTATAATATTGTATGTAATTATTTGATGGAATAAACTTATCATTATTATTAATAGTATTATTATTATAAATATTAAATATTAAAATGTTACTATTTCAATTGCTAAACAAAACATACATACGTTCATAAAATATCTACAATATTCAACGATCGGTTTATATATTATCATTTTTCAAAATATGTGTACAAAATTAAATTCGAATATATTCTAAAAATTAATTGAACATACATTTTTGGTGTACTCGGTACAACTAATGCATTAATCACACCTATACGACTCTAATATTAATATTTACTTGTTTATTTATTTGTTCCAGAACTGTTAATTAATGTAGTTCATCAATAGCAAACTCAAAAATGCCATAGCCCAAACAATACATAATTATGTAATCAATATCACTGTATGTATTGACACAGCAAAATAATCCAGTCTTTTCCGTTATTCACTTAGTTTTGTTTTTAAATATGAATGAACCTATCTAATCTGTTCTTTAACTCGATTTTACCCATACCAGTTCCTCGCAACCATTTTTTGTTTTTTTTTTTTTACTTCAACTAAATATTATAGAATTGAGTAGGTATTTTGAATCTGTGTAATACATATGTATTTATTGTACGAGTTATTACGTAAATATATACGTATTACATACATTTATATACGTATTTTTAAAAATACTTATCAATAAAAATTACTCAACAAATAAGAGGAAATACGAAAAAATGAACTAAGCAAGAACGCATTACAAAAATTGTCTGTTTTGGAACTTTGGTAGACTTCCTGAAAGTTGTATATAAATAATAGGTAGTGGAAATAAAAATAATTAAATTAATTTATATACGAGTAAACTTGTACAACATATTCAAGTCTTAAGACCAGAAGCGATACAGAATAAGTGAAAATAACCGTTTTGTCTACATTCCATCTTTAAACATGTATTATATATAATTAAATATTACTCATTATATATAATTCATAGGGTCGAGTTTTTCGAAATGTTAAATGTGATCAACGATGTTAAATGACAATTCTATGAGTTATGTGTCATTAAAAACTCTTTAGATCAAAGCGTCTTAAAAACGAGTATACTCACAGAGTTACAATATTTCAAAACTGATTAGGTTTACAGGAAACTGCATACGCAATTTGAAACAAAAGGCAAATGACGGCGAATCGTTCTACATATGAAAGATATTATCAGTAGGTACCTTGTACGAATCGGTCGAATTTCTATATGAGCGGAAATATTATTATACCTTTGTATGCATTACGTCAATCGAAAGTTCCTATGACCGATAAAAATCGTAATAATTACACAGGTACACACTAACCGCAAATTGTAGGAAGCAGGGACTGGAACCGGAACCAAAAGAACCATTATTTTAAAATGCTTAGAACCGGAATTAGAACCGAAACCCTGTTTCAACAAAAAGAAAGTTTTCCGGTTCTTTAGGGTTTTTATCGGTTCAAAGAAAAAGCTCGATATTTTATTTAAATTGGGTTTTGTAATAATCAAATATCGAATAATTATTTTTCGTTGAAAAATTTTTATTTTGTACATAAATATATGGTATTATTAACAACGAATTTTAACACGAAATAATCGTATAATATTATGACCGACTATGATTAATGTACAGTTAACAGTGTTGACAGTTTACTTACATGCGGGTTGCATTTTTCAGTATAGTGAACAGTGGCGAAATTTGGATTCTAACTTTGGGTAGACAAATGTAATTTGTTTTTTCAATTAAGTATTGAACAAACAAAAATAAACCCCTGCTAACGTAGTGCGTAATAATACACTGTTCGAATGATAATAAATGAATGTTTATATTATAATTTCAAATCATGACAATCATGTTATCGTGGTAATCTTTTATAAATCAAAATAATAAAGTCAACCTATAAAATGCCTAAATTTCATATTAAATTGATCAAGTGAGCGCTATAGTAAATCTATAAATATACAATTCATTGCACGATAAAAATTATTCGTGTGTGAGACATGTCTCATTATTGGACTGCTTCCGCATACATCCTCTACACGGGTCCTCCTCGCCGCATATTCTAAAGTATGAGACACTGGCAGCGTGTCCATCATTGTATGATATTGATGTTCAAAATTACAATGATTTAATTATTTTGTTCAGATAATATGTGACTAACGCTATTTTTTTTCTCTCTGACCCATGTACTGAATAGCAAATATGCAGTCAGTAAAACCAAACTTGTGTAATTTTATTAGCTTTAGTACCTACCTCTTAGAGTTACCTTTTTTTTATTAAAAAAAAAAAAAAAAAAAAAAAAAAAAAAAAAATTCTAACTAATAAACAATAAGTAATGTTTAGAAATTTGCCTTTTCAAGAACCGGTAAGTACCGGAATTAACCGAAACCGGAACCGGAACCGAATATTTATTAAGAAGAAAAAATCCTTAAGGTTCCAGTCCCTACTATGAAGGAACCGCACGAGTCGTCTGCGATCAAAATATAGCGTATAGACACACATTATTGTATATTCTATGTAAAATGTTCGTGTATTCTTGAAAACGTATTGATAAATTACGCGTAATGAATCACGTGGTAATTGCTTGCTTTGTTCGTCGTCTCACATATCACGTCACTTGATATTTTGATCACTATGTTAAACGCTCGAATGATTAAATCGCTCTATCGCCACAAATCATACAATTTTTCCTACTATTCATGTTTAAACACAGATCCGACATTAAAAATCTGGTAAGTGAGATGATGGTGGTACAAGTTCGTCCTTCGTCCCTTCGATACTCGGACAAGATATTGGTGATGAATGTATTAAGTTTTAAAGAAATAATGACTTATTTCTTTAATATATAACGATTCTGAGCAAAGCTTCAGTGTAATATAATATATTATTATTTAAATACTGTTTACGTATTTTACGGATATTTGTGTATAAAAAAAAATCCTGAGTCACGATTTTTTGAATTTTTGTTAGGATAATTAGGTAGATGAGTAAGGTCACATTAAATTTTCAGAACTTTTTGTCAAATATTTAAAATTATATTACATAAAAACGTTCAAACAATTTGGTAAATTAAAAGTTCTATATTTGAGTCAAAAGTGCTATAATTGTTCTGAAAATGTTGTCCAATATAAAAAAGTATGTATTTGATATTGGATAAAATTTTCAAGTTTCTAGCTTCAGTACTTTTCGATTTATGACTAAATACCTAAAATCTGAACAGTGAAAATCTCGTTTCCGGCGGATTTTTACCGATTTTACCGTATTTACTCAGTTTTTCAATCGTTATTCTTGATTACTGGAAAAACTATGGAGATTTTGGAAAAATGACCTCTCTAAAGTACCATCTCAGTTCAATTTCGAATCTAAAAAGTTGCTTGGCGAAACTTTTGGACAAGGATTTCTATGCGAAAAAGTATTTACAGAAAAAAAAAAATAAAAAAAAAATAAAAACATCATTGTAAAACCATAAGATCCTTCGCTTCACTCGGAATCTAATATTCATTCGCCATCGCTTTCGACGTCACACAAATCATAACGGTGTATTGTGATGAGGTCTGCCGCAATGTTAGTGAGCCTACATTAACGCGTGGACGCAGAACGAGCCATTTTTAATCACAGAGTAGGGATCCAACACGATTTCGTAAACGTTCGTATTATTCATTTAGTGACGTCGTTTTTATTTCACTGCATGAAAAATGCACGAACATAATACAGGGCACAATTATTTTACCACTTAACACACATATTCACGGTCAATTTTGGATGATTAATAAATTTGATATTTTCAAGGTTTAAAAAATTTACAGCACAAGACATAGGCTAAGTGATTCAGGTTTTTAAGTATTTCTTATCTCGGTGAGTTTTCAAACTTAATACTCTCCATACATACCAACTTTTATTTATTTTTACAAAATAAATTAAAAGAAAAAAAAAGAAATATTAATGTTCTTAAGATTTTTTTTATTAGTCAATTTTTAAATGAGTTACAGCTGTTTTAATATATCACTAAATATTATATGTATGGTTTTACGGATTCGCTAAATTACTCGTATATATAATATTATATCTTATCGCCATTTGACACGTCAAATGATTACGACCAGAGATGTTTATGATTTTCCAATTAGTACAAATGAATGAATCATAAAATTATTAAATGCTCATTACAGGTCAAGTGTGAACCGTGATAACAAAAGCTCTTCTTATAATTTATAAAATTTCAATACGTAAACTTAAATTTCACTCAAATTATCAGAAGTTAAAATTTTCAACGCCAATTTTTTCCCCGTATGATCCCGTTGATATAACTATAGGTCATAACTAAGAATTCAATTTGAAAAATCGCTAAGATAACAAACGGAAAAAATCTGAAGTTTTGCCAGTTTGTATTGTTTACAATTCTCAAATTAAAAGGAAAACATGTTTTCAACATAGGTACCCGAAATCGATCAAAAGCATGAATGTAGAATCGATAAAGGAATCACGCTGTGCGTTACAGTATTCATTACAATTAAAATCCACTCGAGTTTTGACTTATAACGACATGTCATACAAATTTTGTAAGACTGTATGAGTTTATGATTCGTTTAATATTTTTTAAATTATCGCACAGTTAAACTCATCACTATTGTCTATTTAACATGTTCTCACCTCTCGGCATCTGAACCGTTCGTGAATGCCTCGCGGCAATAATATAATTTGACAATCAATTCACCAACAACAGTAGTAATGAATTTCATACTTGAACATGCATAGAAAGGAAATAGATATTTTAGTGTTTAATTCGATAACAAACAATAATTTTGATAAACCTTCGATTTTATTGTTTACAATGAAGTCGATTTTAATTTTTGTTTTCTTATATATTCATTGAATATGCTAATCGTTTTTTTTTTTTTTTTTTTATTCTCATTACAACGGATTAGTTTTTAAAGTTCACATCTGACGATGAGATTTCCATTAGTACAAATTATTCACGCTGCGTTATGTGAATTATTAAATCGAAATAACGTCGATTAATAGTAACATTAGACAAATATTGATGTTTAGAGACTACTAAATAATTACTCGTACTTGTCATTGGAGGATATAATTGAATAATAACTGTACAGATAACAATTTACTTTGCCAGATGTTTTCAGAATTTCGTTTAAACGTTTACCATACAAATTCTTTATTTTGTTTTACGTTTTTACTCGTACACTACAAGGTATTATTTTAGAATATTACACACCGAGCAGTAGGTGCCTGCTTAATACGTATATATGTTTTAGAAAACACAGAAAACGGACTTAATGATTGATATCGATTTATATTATGTTTATTACGATAGAATGTAATATTTATTATATGTACCAGTATAATAATAAAGAATAATTTGTATTAAAACGTAGGAAAAAAACTCGATTACCTGTAGTTGATTTTAGTCTTATACGGAGTAAATTATTATTTTCATACACGAAAATAAATACTATACCCATTATAAGACCATTGCAGCGTTCACTATTTATTATAAGATTTTAATTTAATCTTTATAATTATGTGTTCATACCATGATTCAATTACGTTTAAATTTCAGTCGATAAACATATTATCAAAGGGCATTTAGCTTTTCAAAATTGAAACATTTAATACCACTGTAAACTGCTATATACCTTCACAAACTATTTAGTTGAATTTTTATGAATTGCTTATACTGATAGATTTAAATTTAAAATAAACATTGTTTATCGGGAAGTCATGATTGCCAATTTTGACAATGACTCGTAGCACTAATTAATTATATTATACACAGTTATTATTATTAAATACGATAGTATATCAAAACCATTGATATAAAGGTTGATATTTACTTTTGGTATATGTTTAATATTCCATTTGTATGAACTCAAAAAAGATCAAAGGAAATACTAATGTAATTAAATAGGTGCATTAAAAATAAGTGGGTTCCGGAAAAAGACTGGTTTATTTTGCAGTGTCAACACATATTAATAATTATAACATGCGTTGTTTGAACTATGGCATTTTTGAGTTTGTGATTGATGGACTACATGAATTAACATTCAAAATTCTGAAAAAAAAAACAAAAAGTTGGTAAGTATATTACGTTTACACAAATAGTAAAATGCATTGTAGTTAACGATTAATCCAATATTTATATATCCTTAACCGAAATACCGTAGACTGGAAATTAAATAAAAATATTATAATAGCCGTGTTGTGTTTACTAAAATTTTTATAATTTACGAATACAATTTCTGATATTTTATTTAAAAATTAAAATTTTAAATATTTGTATTTTTTTATACCATTAACTGAGTAATCACATTTTATCAGAGTTAATACCAATAAAAGTAAATATTTTTTTAAATTAAGTTTAGCATTTTTCCAATGTAATGTATATTGTGTTTGATTGTGATAAAGTGGTCATAAAACAATCAGAACGGAAGTAAATATCATTATTTCTATAGAACTCTAAAGTATAATATTATTAATTTTTATAGAAATATTGTTTTATATATAACAATAAATATCATAATTTAAGGTAAATTAGATCGATCGTTTGACGCGTGAGTGTTATTTAGATCCATGTAACACATACGGATAGGAAAACGTTCAAATGTGAACGGTGAAAAAAATAACCGAATGCGGTATCAGTATCAATATTCGTAAAACTATACGTGTACACTCACCATAAATTGGTTGGTGGCTGGGGCGGCCTTGGCGACGGTCTTGACGGCCTTGGCAGATTGAACTTGTCCGACAACAACGATGTTCATGGATACCTTTTCAGCGCCCATTTTGATGTTGGTTGGTTAGTTTTTTGGTGAAGTGGTGTGAAAACTGCAAGAAGAAAAACGATTGAATAAAATTTAATATTATACACACATTTAGCGTAAAAAATACACAGCGAATGAGATGAGGCTATCTCGCAAACGACAACTCACCGAAGAATCGATTTGCTCAAAAAGTGTGTTGTACTGAAATCCGAAACGCGGACGCGTTTATATAGGCATCCTCGCGGATGGCGTGATCGTTTGACGCCGTTTTTCTCGTCGACCATTGGCCGGTCGAGTGTAACGGGTCGATCCCGACGGCCGTGATCTACGCGTGAACCTTATTCCGCCGTCTTAACTGTGTAAACAACAACAAATCGGTTGTTTTCGAAAACCGTTCGATAAATTTTTACTCGGATTGATATTTCGCCATTCGAGCTCAAGCTGGACCGAATAACGCTAAACGACACCCGGTCCGGCGGCGGTCGAGTCGGGTGTCTTTGACAACACGAAATTGCCGTTTAAATAATTTTTTTCTTAATCTTACAATCCGATTCCCTGGCAAAACCGTGTATTTACTCGCAAAATCGAAACACGCATCGAAACTTTTTTAATGAAAATCGCGAAAACATTTTAATCAAAAATTCAAAGAAACTATGAACTCTAATTAACAGTAGGTATACAGCTAATTGTGATTCGATTTTTAATAAAACTTTCGACACTTTTGTATAAAAAAAATAAATAAAATATACGTTTGTTTGTGTTTTGATTGAAAACGTTACTATATTTCCGGTGATCAGGATCTTTTGGTTATAAAATTGCATATGATATCATTATTATCGCTGAGAATCGAATCTACAGGGAGCTTAGTGGATAATTTTTGTTCCGTTTTTTTAGAAAAATATCAAATTATAAATTGTCGATTAAACGTCAACTCTTAAGCAATAACAATACTGGAGTTATAACGGAATAATTAAACATTAGTCATTATTGAAAATGATATGTTTTTCTACATTTTGGCATTTAATGTATTTTAAAATTAAAATTCACAATGCACATGGTTAAACTATGTATTAGTACCTAAACACGTTTATGATTTTCAAATATTAAAACATTGAATTTCAAATTTCAAAAGATTTTAGTATACTTGATGATTTAAATTTTACAATATATAATATGTTATGACCGAATAACTAGTATCGTCATTTTAATTGTTAAGCCAAATATTTTTTTTTTATAAAGGCTAATAAAAGAAAACTTGTATTGTCTTTTTCTTGCTTTGAAGAAAATATACACTTTTAAGTTATTCTTTTACAATGTGGCTTTATTCATTCAACATGATATTTTAATACAGTTTAATTAATACAATAGTTAAAAAATCCGAACATGTATAAAAATTAAAACTTACACACTAATTATTATGAAAGTATTTATTTTGTAATAACACTTCAATTAATATTTATAATTTTTAACAGGGCACTATACTGATATGATTTGGTAGTTTATTAAATTGATAAATAAATCGTAAATTTAATATTTATAAGTTTTTCCTACAAATTGAAATTCAAAGCTATTTAGTCGAATAATGATCAAATGTACAGACACACTGGTTTTTTTTTTTTTTTATAAACCGTTTACTATAAGAGTTCAAAACCTTCGAATTCTTCAAAAACAAAAATAATAAATTAGGGTTTGATTTTCTATTATTTGATTCGAAGAAAATTGTACAGTTTTATAACAATCGAGGTAATTTAAATTCGTTTGATCTGTAAGAACTTAATTTAATGTCATTGGGTCGATTCTAAACGCAGGTCAGTGCCTGAGTAGTAATTGGTTTCACGGTAATGTAGTTTTATTTACAGTATTTATTTATTTATTTTTATTTTATTTTATTATATTATTATTATTATTTTTTTTTTTTTTGTTAACCATTACAAAAACGCTAAAAAGCACACTCTCTGGAAACTTTACATGTACTGAGGGGGGAAAATTCAGTAAACAGCAAAAAAGAAAAAAAAAATTCGCGAAAAAAAGTAATAACGTCCCTCGAATCGTACATCGCTGTATGTCGACTATGATATCAACAAACCGAGTTCCGATTGAAATCGATTTTAGAACACTGCCCGCTGTCACGTTTGAATTTTTGTGACATAAAAAAAAAAAAAAACACCGCAGTCGTATGCAAAATAATACACGTCCGGCAACGAGGATCGTTCGTAGTATTTTATATTTATTGTTTTTAATTTATTTGCGAATTCATCGAATTACACAGAATATCGAATTGTTTTCGGTTGTTATTATTTGGACATTCTAGCATTCTATTATTACGAATACGCATATATACATATTATACATTGTATACAATACAGAGTGTAATAGTAGAAATTGACTACTGTGCAGTATAGTATTTCTGAATCATGAACAAATCTGAATTATTTCTTTTTTATAATTTAAATCACTAATTGAGCCTTATTTTACGGGACAAAACCTTTTTCTTTTACTAATTTTAATCAACAACACTTTTTAATTCACTAAATGACAACTCCTACATAATATACTATACTTGAAATAACGACAAAATATATTATTTGGGTATTCATTTTCTACCAATATGACGCGTTGAAGGAAATTAAAAAAATTAAAAATCACGTTGATAAACAATATTAAAATAAATTATTTTTCCGTATAAAATATAGATCTATTAAATGTCTTTTAAATTGTACATAAAAACATTTTGAACTTATGTACTGTACAGTAAAAACTGTATTTCTCGGATTCTACTGCTACTCGTTCCAATGCAGACATTAATACTACATAGTATTGGGTATTGTCCCATGTCACGTTTTGCACGACCAACTGACTATGGTTTAATGGGAATGTAAATCGAACTTACGCCGAATTCGTAATAACTGTGTCTATAGTAACATCTCCAAAGGTCAACAATGTTTGTTAATATGACGACGAATAAAAAGCACAGCGAACAAGAACGACGTGTTGACTCACGTGTTAAAGGCATGAGAAGACAACATTCAAATGACTGCGGAGGGTACATGCGGTTATCGCGGACATCCAAAATAATAACGAATCTGTTCATAACAACGCAATAAAGTATTACGTTTCGGAATAATACTGTAACTATTGCGTCATCGATGAAAAAGTAGAGAAAAAAATCGTTCATAGGTTTACCTGACCGTTACGGTTAGTCGTGAAGGGGTCAGTTAAGCCGTTTAAGAGAAATATCGTAGTGTCCCTCACACATTCACTTGACTTCGAATCAATTTTAAGTACATTTTATCGTTTCATTTTTTTTTTTTCAAACTGAGAAAAACCATCACCGTGTATTCAATACTTTTGTAAACACCGCGGAACCACGACTCGGCGCTCGGCGTTTTCTTATTATCATATTATACACTATGATATCGCCTGGGTACTAAAACTTTAAACTACCCGAGTAGCAATTATGGTGCAGTGAATGTGTTAACACAATGTAAACGATGGTGCAAGGTACGGTGCATTTCTGGTTCAGTGCACTGTGTTATTGGACAAAATGAATACCGAATTTTTACATGGGATACACCGTGCCCTGAAAGTACTAGTGTCGGTTCACACATTGTATAACAGTGCAAACTGCATACCGTGTGTATATCGGTGATGATTAACCGTGTATACACTGTACATTCTTCAGTGTTATAACCGTGCTTAAACTGGAAATTTTCCGTGTTATAACCGTGCCTACACTGGATATTACACAGTTCTATTACTGTGCATACACTAAATATATATACTAAATTACACTGTTTTATAATGGTGTTTTTGTTTACCATGGATTTTTGGGTAAAACATACAAAATTGAAAAATAGATAGTTTAACTGTAAATTATCATTTATTTATAAAAGTTTAATTATCAAACTATTTAAATAACTTTAAGTAAACAAAATAAAATAACACAACAAATATTTTTTTAATATTATAAATGACAAATTTGATATGTCTTATCTGTAACATATTATAATGGAATTTTTTTATATAAAACACAATTTATTATATTTAGATAAGTACAATAAAAAAATAACCAATAGCTCTTGATTTTTAATACCTTTTTTTATAAAATATTATACGATTTAACTTTCAAAAAAAAAAATTAAAATGCTTAAATATAAACAAACAAAATAAAATAACACAACAAATATTTTTTTAATATTATAAATGACAAATTTGATATGTCTTATCTGTAACATATTATAATGGAATTTTTTTATATAAAACACAATTTATTATATTTAGATAAGTACAATAAAAAAATAACCAATAGCTCTTGATTTTTAATACCTTTTTTTATAAAATATTATACGATTTAACTTTAAAAAAAAAAATTAAAATGCTTAAATATAAACAAACAATTTTATTTTGTTGTTTCTTTGGCTGGACCAATTTGTTTTCCTGAATGTCTGATGTAGTTGTCAGTAATTTTGTGGAACGTTTGTTCAAGAATTGGAGTAGTTCGAAAACCTGACAGTGCTTCTGTAAATTACAAGCAATTAATATTTATATTTACAGTAAGAAATTAATTGAAAGTACCATTAGCTGGTAAAGTAATTTATTTTCTATATATATTTGATAAAATATTTCCTAAGAGATTGCAACCGTAATAAAAATTGACCATATAAAATAGTTTTTTTTACTGCAGGTACCTATTGTCATGGATGGAATGTTTAGAATATGTTCAATATGTAATAACATCAAGGCCTCTTTGCTTTAAAAAGTATAGAATATTAATTGTCATAAGTTATGAGTGAGTCATAACTATTTGCAAAATTTAAAATCACGATTGCTTAATGATAGATCATAATAAATCTAAAATAGTTAGGAGAAAAAGCTTCTGACAAAATATAGCAAATGTTCTCCAATTTCATTTACCAAAACTATGATCAGCATACATTTATTTAGATAGCCACAATCCACATGCAAAAAAAAAGTAAGTATTAATGGTAAATATTATAATAATTGAACAATTTTGAACAACTTCTACCATGACATTTTGTAGATGATTGAGAAAATTATCAAGTACATTCAATATTACATATCTGAATTTCTACATTGCTTTTTTTTTTTACTGTTGCGACCACTTTACATACTTTTTACACTATGGAATGTTAATACTAAACATCAGATTTAATTATAAAAACTAACCATAGATTATGTTGTATAACTTAAGCTTTATGAAGCACCGCTTTGTTTTTCCTTTGTAGCTGAATAAAGCCAATGTATGGTATTCGAAACAGCAGTCAATAGCTAGTCTTATTGCACTACTGAATGAAGAAATGCCTGATACTCTCATGTAGAGAAATGATTTCTGTGAATATAAATTAAATTTCCATTACAGTATAATACAATATTATAAAAAACCTATACATTTATATTTTTTTCCATTAATATACAATTTGGTATAATAATACCATAGTAATGTTTGAAATGCAACATACTAGCAAATTGTAAAAGTATTTGAAAAAAATTGTTTTTAATATTTAAACAATATTTGTTTTTATTTTATTAAATTGGCCCATCAATAATTGTAAAAATAATACCTTCTGAATGAAAATACTCTACGGGTAAAGATGTTTTACCCAACATGCTTAAAACTGTCTTTTTACTATACTTTTCTAAAAAAAATCGAGGTATATAGGTAGCATATTTTATTACAATTTTAGTTTATTCCTATTTAATAGATAATAATTGATTTTTGATTTTCAAATAAATTATAGTTAAATTATTTAAGTACTAATACTTAATTAAAAATTAAAATAATGTCTATAATAAATAATAGTTTAATAAGCTGTAATACATTATAATACTTATTCTTAAATGTGTGTAGTTTTTTAATATTATAAAATCAATTAAAGAGGTTGATTAAATACGAAATAGTTACATTATACATATGTCTATCATAGTATATAATATATACCATATTATGGTATATGACTCCAGACTCGTGAATCATTATGTTTCCCAACAAATTAGTTGGATTTAAGAATGTAATTTCCTAAGAATGTTACCTATCTAACCAAAATTGATATCTAAGAAATGTGAAGTAGGTAGGTATTTTTTCAGAAGAAAGAATTGCTATATGGTAAATTTAATAATTTATATTGTGTGTTTTGTATGATTCTGAACATACTAAATAACATTATTATTATTTTTATTTTAACACAACACTAATCATAAATGATATAATCATAAGAATAGATATACAATTTAATATTTATTCAAAATAAATAACAATTAATGATTCAACTACATAATTTACACTTATAGTTTAAGTTTAGAACTCAATCATTATTTGTATACTACAACTATTGCTAAAATGGTTCATTCAAATTTTAATTGTTGAATGCAGAATTTGACTACATATTGAATAGTATACTTTTAAAATAATAAAGAATACTATCATCAAATTGACAGGAATCCAAGTAGATAATTACACATAATATACAAAACAAAATTATTTACTTACCAATTCTTCCTGCAGATTCTTCATTCCGTTGACAGTATCATCTGATAATAGGAGTTCCACAGCATCAATTTCCTCAATTGATTTTGCTGGTAACATTCCAACCAGTGATGAAGGTACCACAGGTATTGGAAGTGCTAAAGATCTCATAGTACCATTAGATTTCATTATTATCTGTAGTTTGTGGTCCATGTTTTTGAGCGCATTACAAATTTTAGTATTTGAATTATTTAGCAAAAACAGTTGAGTCATAATTTGCTTCTGAACAGATTTTGTGGACTTATAGTTTGAATCTATTATTGACTTCAATTCCGGTACATGTTTACAACTACTACAATATTCTGAAATAAGCATTAATTATTTTATATCATGAAAGAAATACTATTATTCATAAAATAATCAAACAAACCAGTTCCATTCGCAAGTTCTGATAAATTCTGATTAATGGAGGAATTGTTTGAGTGAAAAATGGTGTCATAGATTTCATTATTTTCATGTACAAAATCATCATTCTTGGCATTTAGAATGAAACCATTTAATTCTTCAAATTCATTCAAACCCAATTCATTTTCATTTCCATCAGATGGTTGATCATATAGTTCTATAATACAATTGTTATTATTATATTATATTATAAATTAAATCATTTTCTTATCTTGCCTCTTCTAGGAATATTAGGTTTGCTTTCATTAACTAACTCCAAATTGCTTTCATTTGAAATAAAAATATTTGATTCTTTACTCAATTCTTTATTATTTGCATCTACAGAATCAAGATTGTCAACTGATTTTGACGCTACAAAAGCCATATTATATAATTGTATTAATTTTTAGTATATGAAAATCCACGTGACAAGTTTTAAATAATAATTTATAAGTTACCTGTAACAAGGATTTCTTTGGTGGAAATTATATTACCATTTGGATAATTTAATGAATCACCACCACTTACAACATGATCTATAAAATACATATTAATAAAAAATTATAAGATAACTTTTATATGAATTATAATAAATGTAAAATATAGTCTTTATAAAGTATATATATATATATATAATATATATTATATCATAGATAGGTCAAATAATGGTACTAATGTATTATTGTATACATAAACATACATATTTTATTTATTTATTATTATTAAAAATATCATAATATAGATTAGATTTAGTATAAAAATATACCGTTTAAGATGTTATGTTGGTGGAACAATACATTTGCTATACTTACTCATAATAGTTGAATATATCATCTTAATTGAACTTACTTGTTTTTAAACTGTATGGTGTGCTAGTAGACTTTGGACTATTTGACAAATGCTCATCATCTATAATCAAATTATATTACAAATTTACAGGTTGGGTAGGTATTAATAATTATAATTCAGTTCTACATTTAATAGGGATATATAGTTACTCAAATGTATAAAATAATGATACATACTTTTTTCAACATAATCTTTAGGTGAGCTAGTTGAATTATTTAAAACTGCATTCGAGTGACATAGAATAGGCGACTCATTATTAATTGTTATGTCATTATCTATAATTGTAATATAAATAAAAAATTAAAGTATGGGTGCATATATTGTGTATTAATATTATTAAAGATATATATACCTTTCCTAGTTTTTTTGGGAAGGACACTTGTATAACCAGAACTTGAACTCTCAGAACTAATGATAGAACCAAGGTTATCACGTTTTCTTCTAAAAATATTATTTTTGCCTATAAATAATAAACATTTTAAGAACAATCTACACAAAATAAACTATAATACTTAAAATATAAAATTATAAACAGTAGAAGTTGTTTAATATGACATCTGTTAACACATGATCACAGATAGCAGATATACACAAGATTGTAATTGTAGGTATATATGATAAGTATTTAAAGTATATATATATTAAGTAATATAGAGTAATACATATTATTATTTGAACTACCTATAGGAAGGATAGGTGGTATAGGTAAAGCTGTAATAAAATCTTTTTCAAGTTGATGAGAACAATTGGATATTGCCCTTTTTATTTGTTTAATTGGAGATTGCTTAACAGGTGATTTTTTTTCACAACTACTTTCTTCAGAGGATTCTAGTTCTGACCAAGACTTAGCTACCTTTTTAGCTTGAATTTCTTTTTCTAAAATAAATAATAGAGATACTTATTTAAAATTGTATAAAGTCAATCAATATTGAGATAAATATTACCAAATGGCCCAGATATTGTATTCAATATGTCAAAATTTTGCCCATCTTTGAGGTTTGGTACAGTACACTTTTTTATCATGGTAGAAATTTGTGAAACCGTAAAAAATATATTTTTTCCATCTTTTTGGAGATAAGGAAACCAACAAACATTTTTGGAAATCTGCAGCCATGTGCTGGGAACATGTTGGCATTCATTCGATACAGTAAAAATCACTACATACCAAGTCCTAAAAATAAAAATAAATAATATATAATTGTATAATATAGAAATGTGACATTAAAATCAGAAGTTTTAATCATTATTTGTTCTAAATAATGAACAAGAGAACTTATAATAATTGTTTACACACTATATATTATATAATATATATCTATACATAACTACAGCTAGTATACCAAATATTACCTTACAAATTATTCTTCAGCGGATTTTCAAATGTTGCGTATGCACATTCTCAAAAGCATAAGGAATAGGAGTTGAAAGGATTTTATCAATATTTTAGACATCAAAGAAAATAATATGAATAGGTGCCTAACCTAACCAAACCTACCTAAATAATTCAAATATATATTTCAACTCATGCATATTAGTACCTATATCTATTATACCTGCATATAATCAAATTAAAAAATAATAAACATGTTCTAGAATAAAAATTAATGTAAATTTAAGCTTTATTTACAATTTATATCTCCTAGGTATAAATACCATATCAAATTTGTCATAATTTACCTATACAAACTAAACCGATACTAAATAGGAGTCTATAATATTACAAAAAATATTGCAATAATAAAAATATATTTACTTGTATTCACAAAAGAAAAATGTAAAAAAAAAGATATATTTACATTTTTACAAACAATTTTTTAAGTACATATTATATTTTATTATTAGTTATATAGTACTATAGTTTATTGTAAATGCAACAAAGGCAAAATTACTGAAATGTTATTCGTTGTAGGAAAACACACAAGTTTTTCTCTTATATCACTCAACTTCCAAGACTGAAGATGACTTAAATGGGATCCACATTCTATGTTTAATAAATGTGAAAAACAGGGCTTATTAAAAAAATCTACAAGCTTAGTAAATTTCCGTCCGATAATTACAATACTATTATCCAATTGTGATGTAGCAATATTCTCTATAAGTACAACATCACTGTTATGCATTTTAACACAATTATCAGCTTTGTTGATTTTTATAACAAATTTTTTCAATTTCCATCCTGAAAATTGAGGTTCACATGTGTTTTCAGTAAATGGTCGATTTTTTAATTTACAATGAAAGTTAATTGACATATTAAAATTTGATAATTCTGATGGTTTACTGTGCCAAAGTATTTTTTCCTCAGCATAGCGACGTACTAGTTGCTGTAGTGGTTTTACACCACTTTTAATTTTTTTTTTTAACGGTTGCATATAGCTTTCAAAAGGAAAAGCAGAAAATTTGTCCAACAGTCCAAATTGTTTGAAATCATCAGAAATGTGTAATATTATATGAATATTGTGGGACATGTAACATTTACCATATATATGAGGAAAAGTAGTAACAAAATGATGAATTAGTGATTTGGCAAATTTGTGATACTCATCAGAGATATTATTTATGGAAAGAATCCTCATGGCAATACACAATTCTAAAAAATGATTGTATATTTCTTTACTTATAACATCATGAAAAATCACCATGCCTGTATAAAGTAAAATTTGCCTTAACTCTGTAGCTTTCAGGCGAGACGCATCACTGATTGGATGTCTCCTACTGTTTTCGTTAGGAGATCTTTGGAATTCATGGGGTATATATTGTCCTAAATTATTTAATCTATTATTTAAAACCGAAATTAAATGTTTTGGTAGCGCTAATTTATGTCTTTTTATACCACCGGTCCAAAACATTAAAATTTTTTTCATGACTCCAATGCAAATACTGTGCATATAATCGAAAGGGATATTATTAACTATATCAAAATTGGGTATTTTAGAAAGTGCAGTCTCACCAAGATGAAACTCTGAATCGTCACATGCCACAAAATCATTATGGGTCCTTAAAGAAGATGTTAAATCTGGAAAATATACACGATTGTTTTCATATTGACCTAATGTATGGCATCTCGGACAAGAATTTTTAGAAGTATGCCCACGGACATTTAAAATAAATGACTTAGCTGGCGTATCGCAAACTATAGCTTTTAACAGTACATGTATTTTAACGTTATTTATGACAATACCTTCATTTATTAACATACACAATTCATCAACAAAATGTTGCAAGTACTCATTAGAGTCTTCTGGTTTTGACTTTCCATAATAAGCACCAATAATAAATACTTTAGGTTTCTCATCGGAGATATTGGAAAAATAGCCAAGTATTGGCCACAGTTGACTAGGGGGATTTTTTGTTACAGGGAGGCCATCTATTCCAACCATTAAATTTAAAGTAGAAGGTAAATTTTTTTGGAATTTTAATAAATATTCAATTTCATTGACAACCCCAAAATGATAGTAAACACCACCTTTTATGGTTTTTAATACAGTAGTCGTAGGAGTATGTAAAAGTGTGCGAGAATCTTTAGGCAATTTTTTAAATTCGGGGAATTTAGATAAAGAAGTTAATAAATCATCCAAAATTGAATGGCATATTGAATTTCTACACGCCCACCTAGCAATTACCAATTCAATATCTTCATATTTTTCTACTTCTTGATCAATGATGTTATCATCGAGAATATCATCAGAAGAACTCGAACTACTAAGATCTTCTGGGTCATCACTATAATTGTCACATGAATTATTATCCACCATATCATAATTTTGTACTGAATTTATTTCAGCAGTGTGCATATTAACATTATTTAAGGGTAATGGAACAGGAGAATAAGAATTTGAAACAAAGGATTTTGGATAATTTATATCATCATCACTACTAGATGAAAATATAGCAGCCACGGAGAGTGCTGCATTTTGTCTTCGACGATAACGAGTAGCTTTAGACCTATTTAAAATATTTACAAATGAATATAAATACATACCTATTATTAAAGATTGTAGTATATAAGAACAGATTGAACTAGCATAGCCTGTAAATCTTAAAACATAATATTGCTAAAGTTGTTGTTATATATACTACTTGTAGCACACATGAGGGAAAGAACTGAAACAGTAGTTGGATAGTAGCATGCAATAACAGTCCATATTATATATATATATTATACATGTATCTCTATATATAATCAAACGGTGGAATCAACGTGAAACTAAAACCACGTCTGAAGTGATTTATTTGAAATTTTCAGGAAATGTAATTATTACTATATTATGTATAGGCATACTAAGATTTTTTTTTTGAAATTTGCATTTTAAAAGGTAAAAAACAGCATAAAATAATTAATTATTAATAAGTTCATAAGAAAAATTGAGAAGTTATCATTTTTTGAATTTAGTAATCATGGAAACACAATGTTTTGTAAGCAACTACAATATTTTTTACTCTCAAATAACTGATCGATCAATTTACAAGATAAATCACGGGGGAAGTCAGGTATTTCAGGTATAATACTATATATATATATATATATATATATATTTATATATATTTATATATATATATATATATACATAATGTTGTCAAGTAAATTGTAAACATGGATTACAGATGAATTAATAAACAGTGGTCGAGATGGATGAAAATATGTGGGCCGTGGGAGGATGAAATCAAAAGGTACACTTATATTCCTGTATTATGTGTTTTCATAACAAAATAAATTGCAGGATACTTTTTACTTTTAAATTGTAGGTATATATATAACTGATTTAGTCACTTAATGAAAACAAAATGAACAAATATAAAAATTAGTTACCTATAAATCCACTTCCTAAACATGTTGAAACCATTTATAACATTAATACCTATTACCTAATACTTTTTTAGTCACTTCATTCTCTATAATATATAATAATAAAATATTTTCATTTATGTAAGCTTAACACATAATATCAACGAACAATCAAAGAAAAAGATAATATATACTTAACAGTTATGTATAATACAATTTAAATCCACCGATATAGGTATACCTATCAGTATATTATGGTGTAATTTAAAATGATTATTACTAAACCTACATACTGTATACGGTTTTATTAGGACTATTGGACATTCCAGTCTGAAATATTTCTTAGTACCTAAATACCTAATACCATTGATTATAAATACTAGTATTTATAATCAATGCTAATACCTACCTATCAAAATAAATCTTTATGTTCTTATCTAGTAGCCTATACATATATATTTAAATTATAAAAATGTACTTATTATTCAAGCAAATGTGCTTATTAGAACTAAAATAATTTGTATTTTATTATATAAATATTATAGAATTTCCCATAGTACAGAATACCTAATCATTTCCACATACCTATACCTACCTAACTTATGTAAAATTATAAAGATGAATGATGTTTTCTTACCCAGGACTTTCTTTATTCTATCAACATTTGATGCATAGGTACACATTATTGATCTCAACAAAATAGTATAAAATGTCCGTAAAAATAACAATTCACTGTCATGAAAAAAAGGTAAATCGATACAATATTTGTATTGGTATATCATTGCACATGTGCAGACCACGTATTGGATCATTGCCCCATTAATATTTAGCCTAATTGTTTGTATGACTATGTACCTAATTACAATTACAACTAAAATGAA
Organism: Therioaphis trifolii; assembly: GCA_027580255.1. Classification (NCBI taxonomy): domain Eukaryota; kingdom Metazoa; phylum Arthropoda; class Insecta; order Hemiptera; family Aphididae; genus Therioaphis; species Therioaphis trifolii. Next base: position 132,610,777 of record CM050404.1, read on the forward strand.
TAAATACTTACATGATTATTATAGTTCGTAAGTATAAGTTGATACTTATTAATTAACCATTAAACAGCTTACAGCAGTTAAGCGGGTGTTCACTGTTCAGTGTTTTACAAAACAGAACTACAAGTTCACAAAGTAAAAATAACAAAAGACAAAACACGCGCGCTGATCACAAATCACAATGCCTTAAAATACTGGTAAACAATACGTTTTTAAGGTTATAATTATTTGTATATTATCACGTTATCACGCGCGCATTTAAGTAAATCACGATTAAAGATATACCTTTATTTTAAGATATATCTTTAATTGTGAAGTAAATTAAATATTATTTAATGTCAATAAATCTGACAAAGGAGTAAGGACGGTCCTATAGTAATGTTCATTAATACGATAATATAAAAACAAAATTAAAGAAACCGTATATAAACCGCTTTGCCAATGGTGTTTATATTTAGCACAACCATGTTTGCAGGTTGTACCTATATAGATACAATATGTTTATGTAGAATCAAAAACAATAATAGTAATATAGGCACCTAACTAATACCTATACACCAACTTGACCAACTTAATATGAAATGAGTAAATAATTGTGTTTTAATAAAGTAGCGTTTATTTAAATCACCATAGCATATTGTGGGCTAACCTATAAGAACATATATATATACATATATATATATACGTGTGCGTGTGCGTGTGTGTGTGTTTACGAATTGTATGTGTTTATAAATATATATGTATAATATATATTTTGTATAATTATATATATATATATATATAAATACATTTATGTTATTTCAGTCGGTGTATTAGCGCATTCTCAGTACCGTTTAGGGTCGGAAACACCGTGCATGAACCGTAATATAATTCTATAGTTTAAAAACGTTTTCGAAACATTTTCACTGAACCGTTCAGTGTCAGAAACTCCGACCATGAACCATAACATAATTTTCAGTAAAAAACTGCACCGAAACATTTTGACTGAACCTCAATGGTTCAATTGTGCAGTTCGCAAACCGTGTATGACTCGTTTAAAATTTACGGTGAATGGAAGCCGACGTTGAACGTTGAAAATGCTACTCGGGTAATGCATATAATATTATAATAAATGAACAGTGGTTTTCATTGACGATGACACCTACGCAAATAAAATATAAAAACACGCCCGATGTTGTTTTGGATCTATTTGACAGAGGCAAACATTTTTGTTCTATTAATTATTTTAATTAATTTTTTTTTTTTTGTAAATTAATTCATAGATACCATGACAACGATTTTAGGAAAATCATTTTTATTTTTTTTTTTTTGTATGGGATTTCGTAAGTTTTTTTTGGTTTTCTTAAATGCTACAATTTACAATGTAATGTTATAATAAAAGAGAATGCTTGTTTTTAATATTGAAATTTTCATTTTCGAACTTATATTTTAATAATGGTAAAATCATTTAAAATTTAGAACATCGATGAAGACGTATATTGAGTTACCAACAATAATGGACTACCGTAATGATACCGCGCAATGTTAAAAATTTAAATACCGAAATTCCCACGAAGTGTTCGTTTCCATGACGTTATACTATAAATGTATAACAGCTGTCGTTTAAGAATACTAAAAACTTTAAAACTCCTAAAAAGATACAAATAGTTTAAAAACAATTATTTTTACAATAAAACTGTAGAGCAATAACATAGTGATTGCTTATGAAATCAAATACAAAACATTGAACAGCATGAAATATATTACACTGTTCAATTTTTTTTTAAATATCATACTGACATTACACCCTGTATACAACAAAAGATAAAAGACTTCGGAGACCGCGTGAAACGCAATGGAAAAAACCATGCCACTTCTATTATGAAACCAGCGCGGATCGTACAGTAAAAACCTCTTATGCATAGATAAGACTTACACACGTACGGTTGAAAGGATTATAGTTTCGAATGCGACTGCTTTTTTCGCACTTTCCCGAATACACTATTTCACACACCGGCTAAAACCTCGTTAAGTTTTTGAAAATATTCTACATTCACGCGGGTACTCTACTAGTAAGATGTCGTGTATACGTTTTTTGTCGACCATCACAGTGTTTTCGGAAAATATAAGATGATATTATGTATAGGTACGTTGTTCCGTGCGCGTGCATTTTATTATTAATACACTCGTGTATATTATACCAGAGGTGTGCTCACGGGGGGACGAGGGTGTCATATACCCACCAACATATATATATATATATATATATATATATATATATATATATATATATATATATATATATATATATATATATATATATATGATTTTTTTATCAAAACTTCAGAATAAAAAAATCTCACAATAAAATCTTACAAATTTAAAATATTAGTTTAAAATTCAATATATTTTAAAAATAATATAAAAATAGCAAATTTTTTTCAGTATGTAATTAAACCAATTATTTTCTCCGTATGATATCAACCGAGATAGAAACCAATAAAGAAAAAACTGTATGACTGAATTAAGAAAATTAAGAATCTGGCAAACTAAGATTATAAAAAATAATGCAACTAAAACACTGCATTAGATGCTTTTCATTTATGTTCTTCTAATATCTACCCAAATGTTCTTAAATTATTAAAAATATTATGAATGCTATTAGTTTCTTCTGTCACACAAGAAACTTTATTTTTAATATGAAAAATAGTGAAAATACATTTTCAAAATTCAATGACAGCAGAGATATATGTCAACTTTAAAATTTCACCAAGTTCATTATACATTTATAAAATTTTATTTGGTATTGGAATGTTTAAATGATTTGCTCATGTATTTTATACAATGTAATTTTTAATTGCCTAGATATAGATTCATTTATATATGTTACTACCCGATTATGCTAAGTAAATTTAACTGTCAATGAATGAAGTTACTGCAAATAAACAATATTATTATATTTTATTCTGACCAATGTGGCTTTTTTGTTAGGTAACGATTTCTCGATTTTTTTGAAAATATACCCCCCTATTTCAAAATTCTGAGCATGCCACTGTATTATAATATAACACGTTATATATTATAATAAGAAATGTATCAATTATCAAGAGAGAAAAACTGATATTGTTTTCATACCGAGTATAACACGCAAATGTGCCGTAAATTTCATACGGGATTCGTTGCGAACGTGAACAAAACATAATAATTAAAACACGAGAACATATTAAGGCATTAAAACGTCCGATGCCATTAAATCGGTGTGTTTTTACCAGCGGCGATATAGTTGGACATCAAAACACATCTACTATAGCCTATGTAATATACACAGCGTAAAGGGTATCGATGAGTTTAAACGCTCAGAATCTAAAAAACGAAACGAATAATTAACGGCAGTACAAAGGTCAAACGAAACAACATAATTTACACATTAACGCGTGTTATAGAAGGTCCGCGTGGAAACGAATTATTAGGTTTTAGCTGTTGTGCGCGGTCTCGAATTATTTTCAAGGCACGAAAGTATATACATATTATATATATTATTATACCTATTGTACAATTTTTTTTTTTTTTTTTTTGTTCCGACGTCGAAACACATTTCGTTCGCTGATGAAATAAAAATAAAACGAAAGTGAAGTCGTTCCGGAAACTTTTCGAAATAACAATTTCGAATCGTGAACGGGATCGCGCGCGCATGGAAATTTTAAAAATAATAACAATGATGTTATTATGGATTTCTGTAAACGCATCACGTCGCGTGTATAAAAAAATATAAATATTCTATTTACAAATACTACACGTGAAATCGTAACAACGTAGCGTACGGTTTTCAAAGTAAATGCTAAAATAAAAGTTTCACTGCTGCGAAAACACTATGTCCGAGAAACCCTCGGTCGAACCGCAGACCGGGAAAAAGGGATCTACCGGGAAAGTCGCAGGCAGACCGGTCTAACAACGACGAGTGGCAGCGTTCGTTTCGAACGAATGCAATGCAGACAGGTCATTTCGTCGTATGAGCAACATTTTTTATAAATATTCGATGATAAATATGACTATTATCGTATAATATAAAACTCGATTAGATTTTAAAATTTAGAACGATATTTCTTTTATTTGCAAATATAGCTTCCAACATGTCCATTATTTTATATTTGCAAAGCCGTATTTCACTGTAGGCCAATGAGCTCGCACCATATTTTCAAATTTTTATGTATATATATATATATATATATATATATATATATATATATATATATATATATATATATATATATATATTTAAAAATTTGAATTTCGAATTTTGTAAAAACAAAAATGTTTATATTATGATACCCGGTGTATTTGGCATCGATGATTGTACTGTGCGTAAGCTATATCAAGAAAAAGTTGATTTCATGGTACAAAATGTTTAAAATGTTAGTCCGTGATCATATTAATTAATAATAAATAATTCTAGATGAAATATAAACTTAAATTAATAAAATAAATACGTATAAGTACATATATAAAATGTTACGTTTGATTTAATCAATAAGAATAAATTCCTATTGTTTTAATAATAAAATATATGTATTTATGTTATTTACAATTTTTTGCCATTTTAAAAACAATGGTTACCTACATTATGATAATATTAATTAAATACATTTAAAAATTTTAATTATATATTATATTATAATATAATGATCAAAATAACATATTAATAATCATATTTGAATTAAAATGTGTTAATTTACTTAATATTTAACATATTTTAATCACAAATTGCCTATTTTTTTCGGACTTCTATGAACACTTTTCAACTTAAATATGCGTATGTATCGAAATTATTGTGCAAATTAGTTTCATAATAATAATTAAATCTTTGAAATTTATTTTTACATATCATAGCATTTAATTTAAAAACTTAAAAATACATTGTTTAAAATGTTAAAAAATTTTCTTCGACACATTTATGTATAGGTATATTATAAAAAGTTGCGAAACATACATTTAAAATATAGTTCATTTTTCTTTTATATAATTTTTTTTTTCGGTGATTTTTAGACCCATGGTTTGGTATTCAAGTCTTATGATAGCTACAGTATAAACAAAATGTGACATCATTTAAAAAATACTTTTAATTAATCCGGATAAATCAAAAAATTATCTATATAATTTTTAAATGTTATGCTATTTAGGTAATCAACAATAAAATAAGTCATTCAGTTTTAGGTGTAATGTAAAAATAACTATAGTTTTTATTTTGCATTCATTTTTGTTTTTTTTTTTTGTCAAGCCATCTTATATATACATCGTATACACGTACTACGGGTTTAGCTAAGGAATCTTAAAGTTTCAAGTAGGTACCACACGCATTACATACAATAATATTTAATTGTATTGGACCTTTAACCATAAAAATTAAATCAAATATAAAATTGAATACAATACTTAACGATACATATTATTCAAACGCGAAAAAAATGTTTTCCAAGCATACTAAATAGAAGTAGTCAACAGCTAAAGAAAGCGTATTTTACAATCAATATTTTATTTATTTATTTATTTATTTATTTATTTATTTATTTATTTATTTATTATTAATTTATTTTTTATTTTTTACAGTAGCTCGCGTATTCATCGTGATTTGTGAATCTGAAACTTTCTCGTACGCACACACACACACACACACACACACACACACACACACACACACACACACACACACACAAACACATATACACTAACGCCGCAGTTATGAGGCGATCGATTCCGAATGGTTTATCTAAGCAAATGAAAACGATTGAAACAGTATCACGCCATGTTGTCTTATCTGACACAGCCGTATATAAACGCATTCGACACCCTATTTTGGCACAACACATTTTTTGAGCAAATCAATTCTACGGTGAGTTATTTAAAATCATATGCACTACACTATATTTCTTTTTTGGTTTTTTTTTTTATGCGTTACTATGCCAATAATTCATACCTAATTGTATTATAATAATAAATCAATACCGTTTTTGTTTCTTGCAGTTTTCGCTAAACTCAACCAAAAACAACCAACCAACATCAAAATGGGCGCTGAAAAAGTATCCATGAACATCGTTGTTGTCGGACAAGTCCAATCTGCCAAGGCCATCAAGACCGTCGCTAAGGCTACCCCATCCACCAAACAATTGATGGTAAGTGCATAATAACATGCCCTTATACATGATATATTATAATATCAATAATATTATAGTCTACCTTTGAATAATTTTATCGATTTACTCTCTGTTTAAATTATAAAGTTTCTGAAGATACGATAAAGATTAAAACAAGACTCAATTACTAATCTAATTAATCTTATACTTATTTGTACGAAGTACATTATATCGTAATTGTTTTGAAAAACATACTTATTTTATACTTATTAAATTCATATTCGACCTAACACATGATAAAAACACGTAGACCCATTCGATTAAAATGTATTGATGAGTAGAATTCTTTCAAAAATAATTTAATTTGCTTTAATTACTCATAAATTACCTTTCGAATGTTATTAATATCAAAATTCGTTGGATTTAATAGTCATTTGCAAAAATATCAAGTTTTACGTCCGTTATAAAATATCTAAAATCAATGTTTTGATTACTTTTCTAAAAAATGATATTCTTCTACACTCAGGATATAAATACTAGACCGTTTTCTACTCTTGACTTGAAATAGACATTGAGCACTAACGGTTTTTCTCAATAATTGTTTTAGAAGTTTCCACTTTATTATAAATCAATATTTCCATGATTTAATGTGAAATAAACTTTAAAATTTTTAGTTGTACATTCGTATTTTTATAACGATCAACTTCTCAGTTGCCCATTAATTATAGTAAAACGCCAATAGGTGTTTTGTCGAATAATAACGTTCAGTTCAACATGCGTTGATTATAGAACCAATTTAATATAAACGATCTCATTTTAAACACAATGATATGCTAAAAAAATATTCAATATAATATCATATTATTATTAACACACTATTATTTTTGTTATCATCACACTTTATATAGATATATTAAGATATACACTTATGTATTATTATTATTATTATTATTTATATTTATAAATTAATTTTATTTTTTCGAAACCCACGTCTATCAAAACAAGGAAACATCCTTAGTGGTAGACGTTGCAGTGTAACTTTCAAATATCAATATTAAGTAAATTCCAAAACTGCTAAATAAATATTCATTATATTATTATTATTAATGTAAATTTTAAATTCGGGAAATATTTGTATCGACCATATAAAATAATCGATTTTAAAGATGTACATAATGATATAAAATTATTTATTAGTTTTAAATTAATAAATATCGCAGTTTTTATTTTTAAAAATACTAGATATTGTTCATTTGTAAAATATGTTTTATATTGAAAAAAATTGTAATATAATATATATATATATATATATATATATATATATATATATATATATATATATATATATACAGTTATTGTAATTTTTTTTTAACGTTAAATACTGTTATTAACATGATTTTTTCGTTTTGTTTCAGAACTGCTAACTCATGTAGTCCATTAATCGCAAACTCAAAAATGCCATAGCCCAAACAATACTATTTGTAATTAATATGTATTGACACTGCAAAATAAATCAGTCTTTTCCGAAATCGAATTTATTAATTTATCTTACAACTTTACGATTCCTACTTATATACTTATTATACTTTTTATACTTATTCTTACATATTATCTAATATTCACTTTTTTTTTAGTGAAAAATATTTTGAGCCTTTTTGAAATTTATGTAAAACGTTTAAGCATTTGCCGGATATTCTTGAAAAATGATTACTGTGTAAACACAACATGCATTGAGGTTTATAATTCTAATTGGTTCCATTTTAAGTTTATATTTATTTAAAGGTAGTCCAAGATTAAACCAACATGATGATAAAAAATGTTAAATGTATAAAGGTGACAAAATTTTTAGAACTTCACTGCTGAACAATTTATGCACTGAAATAAGTAATAAAATGTTTAATAGTCCGTCCAAATTCTGTTTATGATAAAAAAAAAAAAATTACAGCAATACTATATAATGTAACAAATATAAATGGTAAAAAAAAATTGAACATATAATTTAGTTTCATATCAATTTGAAAAATACAAATGGCAAAATATATATTTATTATTTTCATTTTACATTCTTCATTCTAACTTGAATAAAATCAATACGATAGTAGCAAACAAATTGTTTATGTATAGTAGAGCTCTGCACGGTCCGTTTTTTTTTAGACCGGACTGGACCGATACATTTTAACAAAGACCAAGACCGGACCGGACCGATAAAATAAAAAAAAAATCCAGACCGGACTGGACCGATAAATTTTAACCAAGACCAGGACCGGACCGGACCGAACCAATAAAATAAAATTGAAACTCGAGGTCTCCCTTCCGGTTGCGCCACTGACTATTATTCATTACTAATTATATATATATATATATATATATATATATATATATATATATATATATATATATATATATATATATATATATATATAAGTAGATAAACGAGGTAGAAGTAAATCTCGCGTCAGCGGAATGTGCGGCGCATCCCGTGATATTTTCAATAAAGTACGAAATTAAATATACTGTCTTTAACCATTAAAGTATTATATAAAATAATATTTTAATCACTACCCATAATGTATATATTTTGAAATAATATAATACTGAACACAATGTGGGTAATTTCATTATTTCGGGTCCTCGCATTATATTTGTGGATCTACGAGTATAATGGGTAAATATTATGTCAACAACAAGACTAAATTATAAATACGTGACGAGCTATTTTTGTGTCCCAAACGTTAGAATTAAAATAAAAATAATATGATATTATGAACTTATTTATTTTACCACGTCATATAAATTTAAAAATTATATGAAATTAAGATCACGGGACCGGACCGAACCAGACCAATTTTTTGTTTTAGACGAAGGGACCGAGTCGGACCGAACCACATTAAATTACAATGCACAAAGACCGAAAAGACCGGACCACGGTCCGGTTCAGTCCGGTCCGGACCGGTCTAGACCGGACCGTGCAGAGCTCTAATGTATAGTATCATTTTCCGATTGATTATAAAAGTTTTAAAGTTACGTCCAACAACTCTATAGGTACAAAAGTATATTTAATTGGTACTTTGAAGGGATAATTATTTTCTGCTGTTCCAAGTTTTTCCAAAAAAGAGGAAAAAATACTAAAAAATTTAAGTGATAATTCTAAAATTTAACATAGACAAAATTTCAATATTATCCATTTTTTTTTATTTTAACCTCAAATCCAAAGATAATAGTGTTAAGAACTCGACATTATTACCAAATATCAGCAGAGCTATTATACAGACTTGACAAAAGTTTCAAAAATATTTAACCAATTTGAAGTTAACTATTTAACTATAAGACAAATTTCGAACATCGTTTATGGAGTTTTTTTTATATATGAGTGTCTTAATGTAAAATAGTGAGTTTTTCAATTAAAACTATACAACATTTGAATTTACTAAGCTAGGAAAAATTTCCTTTTGCCAATAGATAGCCAACAGAAATATTTTCCAATCGACGATCCGAGTTTTATAAAGTTTGACTCAATGAAAAATTTGTTATTAAATTAAGAATGGAATTGTGACTTAAATGAATCTTTTTACGTGAGACGTCATAGATTTATTTAAAATTCATGTTATTTTTAATTGAAATAATTAAATACGTTTGTTTTAGATTCTGTGAAACAAAAATGTATTGATTTTACAATTATTTGTTTTTTTTTTATATGCGTGTTTTCTTGTTTTTGGGTATAAAATATAAATAGTAATCCAATAGTTTCATATAGCACCTCTATAGATCAAACATTTCATCTCTATATATATATATATATATATAAATCGAAATGTAGGTACCTATGATTTTTTCAATGGAAACCGAAAAAGCCCCAAAAACCTGAAATAAAACTTAACAGTATAATCATATTCACAAAGTTATCAAAATTCTCGGGATGATCTTTTACAGAAATTCAAACTGGAATAAACACATGTATCCACTCAAAACAAATGCGTGCAAAACCACTAAAATCATTAAATTATTAGCGAACAACAAATGAGGAACAAATAATATTTATAAAAAAATATTTATAAAGGACTTATTACCTTATTACTTATTTAGGTAGATCTAAAATACATTTCGGGTCAATCATATACGGTAGCTCGAAATAAAACTATTTTAAACAAACTTGAAACAATTCAAAAAACAAATCCACACAATACAATAACATAACATTAACAGGAGCATTAAAAATCAGTCCAACCAAAAGTTTGCTAAGCATTTCAGGTGAAACGTCTTAAGAAAAAGGCGGCAAGTACTTAGAATTCAGAACGCGTTCAAAATAACATCATGCCTGGACCACTCAACCTATAGAATTGTATTTAATAAAAAAAAAAAAAAGAATGTGTATAAAACACCGACCAATATAAGCAAACCAATCGGCAAAATAATAGAGCCACATTGGAGACCAAACAGTTTTGCAATAGACCCTAAACCGCATTATTACTGCAGAAATCTTTGTAAACATAAAAGCAATCCAACTAACGAATGAAATAATTGCTTCAACATACTGATTCCCTGAGTTCATTAAAAAGCATTCAAAATTTGGGGAAAAAAACAACGATTATGATAATTGATAACCTTGCCAACACTACTAGTAAACATATAACACTAATATGGATACCTAGATACTTCGGAATAGAGGTGGACAAAAAGCAGATACGGCAGCAAAACAAGCAAAGAATGACCAAACCACCGAAACAATGCAACTTTTTCCCAAAGAAAATCTCAAAATTGAAGCCTAAAATACCATAGCCAACTAATGGCGTACTTAAAGAATAGCACCTACAGAGAGACAAAATATTGTAGAAAATCGGCTTACTACGGATAGACGGAGTAATCCACTAAATTTAACCAGCGTGCAGGGTGTAATACTCACGCGTTTTATAATAGAACATACCAGACTTTCCCACAAAAACTTCATGGGAAATACAGAGCCTGAACCGTACACAACTTGTAGATCCGAAATCTCCATCAAGCACCTGTTATTAGAATGCATCCAATTTAATGAAGAAAGATCAAAGTAAAGCATACTTAATAGCCTCAACAACGAACCTCTAAACATTTTGAATCTACTAAAATGTATCAAAGACACCATTTTATACAAATCTATACTGAAATCAAAAACAATAATGTATTTACTTACACTTTTTTTAATTTTGATTATATTCTATTTTCAAATTAACTTTGATGTTTCACACCTAATCATGGCTGTGTTAGGCTGTGTTCATACGCATATAATCCAATTAAGAAAATACTTCAATAGGGTTATATGAGAGTCTAGTTTTAAATTAGATAACGTTAACATTCAAAACTGCACAAGTTGTAGGAATTCGAAATAATTTATATTTACGCGTCCACAAGATATCACGTAAGACAATCAAGTATGTTTGAATGTAGGTTTCAATAAATTGAATTTATCAACTGTCCACGTCGTTTTGAAACAAAAAAAAAATAACATATGAAATATTTAAAAACTTTTTCTGTCTTACTTTTGCAACGATACAATAACGTACAGATATAATAAATCACAACTAAAATCACATACGAATACATCTGAAACATGAAAATATATGTGTTTTGTACCTACCCAACACACGTGTAAAATATTTTGGTGAACAAACAGTACGCATTCGCACTAGGGTGTATCAAGTAAAAAAAAACTGTTTATAACGCGTTTATAATGATAAAAAGCTGGTAAGTGAGATGATGGTGGTACAAGTTCGTCCTTCGTCCCTTCGGTCCTCGGACAAGATATTGGTGATGAATGTATTAAGTTTTAAAGAAATGATGACTCATTTCTTTAGTATAAAACGATTCTGAGCAAAGCTTCAGTGTAATATAATATATTATTATTTAAATACTGTTTACGTATTTTACGGTTATTTGCATAATTTTTGATGAGTTATAATAATTTATTAAAGTGTGTATAAAAAAAAATCCTGACTAACGATTTTTGAACTTTTGTTAGGATAATTAGGTAGGTATATGAGTAAGGTCATATTAAATTTTCAGAACTTTTTGTCAAATATTTAAAATTATATTACATAAAAACTTTCAAACAATTTGGTAAATTAAAAGTTCTATATTTAAGTCAAAAGTGCTTTAATTGTTCTGAAAATGTTGTCCAATATAATAAGTATGTATTTGATATTGAATAAAATTTTCAAGTTTCTAGCTTCAATACTTTTCGATTTATGACTAAATACCTAAAATCTGAACAGTGAAAATCTCGTTTACGGCGGATTTTTACCGATTTTACCGTTTTTACTCAGTTTTTCGATCGTTATTTTTGATTACTGGAAAAACTATGGAGATTTTGGAAAAATGACCTCTCTAAAGTAACATCTCAGTTCAATTTCGAATCTAAAAAGTTGTAGGACGAAACTTTTGGACAAGGATTTCTATACGAAAAAGTGTTTACAGAAAAAAAAAAAAATTAAAAAAAAATAAACATTATTGTAAAACCATAAGATCCTTCGCTTCACTCAGAATCTAAAAAGAAAAAGAATATCGCTTTGAGTGCCTCTATGCGTAATTTTTTTATACATGGCTACAACGTATCTTAAAGTATTGTCATTTAAAATCTAAAACATATATATTGCTGTCTGATACGTTCTAGTTATGAATATGGCTCAGTAATCTGGTCTCCTTACACGTCTGTTCATAAATATAAAATTGAGAATATCCAACAAAAATTTTTGCTTTTCCTCTCTTTTAAATATCCCATATCAAAGCAACCTCATTCTTCATATACCCAACTTTTCTATCCCTCGAAACTCTTGAACAACGACGTTTACGTTTAGATTTATATTTTGAATAAAAGCTCTTGGGAGGTAATTTAGACTGTCCTATTTTCTTAAGTCATTTCTTTTTCCTCACTCCTACTCGTAACACACAGTCTAAAAACACATTTTATATAAACACAGAAATAACTAATATGCAAGCAACACCCCCCCCCCCCCCATAACAGAATTATGAAAACCATAAATGAATTAAAAATATATCTGTTAATATCACCAAACTTTAACGTGTTTAAAAAGTATTGTGATTCCATGCTTTGTAACGCATAGCTATAAGAATTAAATGAAGTAATGTATATTGTATCTGCATTAAATTTGTTCTTTTCCTTTTTTTGTAAATTCATATTATTATTACAAACGATTGTTATTCTCTGATGTATGTATTGAGCCTGGCTTAGAAATTTAAATAAATAAATCATTTCGGTATCTCTTATTCTAATATTTTGGCTATTTATTTTGAAATCTGAAAGAAAAATCAACAAATTTAATTACGTATAATGTGTTTTGTATGTCGTCAGGACTCTCGTGGGCCATGCTGTTTCGCGTCGATGGAAAACCTGGGGGGGGGCGTATGCGATTTCCGAAACACTTTTGTCTGTTTGAACCACTCCAAGTACATCTATCAGACGCCCAGACTCGGAAAAAACAGCCGTTTGCCACCGCATTACATGACTCTGAAAGACAAGACGACACGACGTATTGTTCGACCATTTTTGGACTCGTTCACGTTGGAATCGTTTCTTATCGAAAATCGTCGGACCGAAGATCAGTCGTCGAAAGATATTTTCTGCCCTGAAGCGAAAATTTTAATGGTGATCTTAAATACTAAATTAAATAAGTACATGAATAGTATTGAAATTGACAAATGTGTTGATTAATAAATTTGAATTTGATAATACCATTAATACATATACACAACATAAAAAATTAGAATAAAAAACGATTATTCATTATACATAGGTGCTACTGCTTTGAATAAAAATCAAAGTAAGAAAAATTACAATTTATAATAATAACATGTATAAATAATAGTATGGAATAAACATTTCTTGCCTTTTTTGGCGCAAAATCTTGTACTAAATTTTCCAAGTTTAGTACTTGTACCAAATAGATGCCAAATACTCTGTTTAAATGAATCAAATTGATAATCCAGTTAAACAAACGCTCGTTTCTCACTGTAAATCTTAAATGCTTTAGGTTAATTTTCAGGTTAATGAAATTTCTTTAAGCAAACGCTACTGTCACTGGAATCGTAAGAATGATTTTTAAACTTGTAGCAATATCAAGATAGATTTCCTGTCAATATACACAAGATTTTTACTCCGAGAACTGTTTTTTGAAGATTTAATAATTTCAATCTGCCGCCTAAATTTCTTTAAAACATTTTGTCGTCGGAAAACAACGCACGGCTCGCTCGTCCCCTAGCGACGGGCCTTGCGTCGGGGTGCCCTACGTCGGACGAGAACACGACGCGTTATCGTCGTAGAACGACGAGTGTCCGATGTCGACCAGTCTTCGAGCGGCACACTCGCCCCATCGTGCCAACACGTCAATCGATTTTCATTCTTTTTGATTCAATCATTCTTTTTACCTTGAATTACATTAAAAATAAACACCAATGAGAAAGAATTTTAAAATATGACGATATTTTATTGTTTACATAAACTTAATCTTCGCTGTTAAACACAATATTATGGTTTTTAAAATGTGTATAGGGCCATGGCCCCATATTTAGAATGAGTTTTCGGGAGGGGGCAATAGGGAGATAGGACAAGAAATAAGTTTAAGTTTTAAAATCTTCGAATCGGGCATCAAAATAATGTAAGAAATGTAACAAATTTCGGGACGCCGGCCGGCGAAACGGCCGGTCGTGTGTTCACTCCAATCATTTTATATGTAATTTGCTGGGAACCGGTGGTTTTTTCGCCGGCCGGTCGCCGGTACCCACCAAGCCTGGGAAATGCGCCGGCCGGCCAGTTCCGACGAAACTAACCGGCCGGCGAAAAACGGTATCGTCTGTTTACTCTAATCTAACTCAATGTAAAAAGAAACCGGTCGTCTGTTTCAGCCCATATTCGACTCGTCACGGACGAAAACTCGCGTGAGTCGAAAATGCCGCGTCTGCGAATCGATCGTAAAACATTTTTGTAATAACTATAAATTACACGCCACGGTCTCGTCGACGGCGCACGACTACTCGACACCTGATATATTAATTATAATTTATATATGAATCGGACGCTAATTATTCATGTGCCCGTCGACAGCTCTTGTGACGATACGTCACACGCGTGAGTCCGTGTGTCGGTAATATTTTATCTCGCACTATCGATTCGACCCGGAGTAATCGTGATATATTTTCATATCGTCATTTGATTTTCATGACGTGTAAACGCGATTGCGAGCACAGCGCGGACGGCGTGCCCCGCGGAGATTTACAAGGAGCGATTTGACGCTGTACAAAGCGTACGTTTCGAATTTTGTTTTTAGTGAACGATAATAATTTAAAACACGCCGAATACCAATAGAGCTACGGTTTGACGAAAAATATTTATTTTGTTCAACACGTGGTTTTTAGGTTTTTTATTTTCTCAAATGTTGAACACAATATTTACAACGCAATATTATGAAAGGGAACGATTTGTTTTTATTTATTCATATAATTAAACCAATAGTTTAAATTGTTTCATTGAAAGTCCAGGGTAATAAAGTAGTATGTATACATTTTTTTAGGGTAGATCTCTACTCTTCAATTTCGTTACCTGAACATTAAATTAAATTATTGGTTCAATAACAATGATTTAAAAACGAAAAATTGGAAAAAATAGTAGTATCCATCGTAATAGTACCTATATCATAAATAAAGGTAGTCATTAATGATAAATAAAAACATAAAAAACCACGTATCTAAAAAAATATAAAACAAATTATTTTTTTCATAAAAAATATGGCCAAATATCATATCGGTTAGGGTTTTAAACTAGACATGAACAAAAATTCAAATGTATGCACTATACAACGTTAAATCAGATTTATGTAATCTTTGTGGGACAATCTGTGTGCAAATATTATTTTTTTTTTTTAACGACACGAAGTAGTGTTCCCATAAGATATATAAAAAATATGCCATTAAGAACTTAATTGGGTTTTAATCTATTTTAAATGATCTTTCAACTATATTTTTGATTAATCATATCAACCGATTGAAAGCTGAGTATAAAATGGATTTTGGAACTTATTTGCATTGTCACCGTCAATATATATATATATAATATATATATTTATTTATTTATATATTTATATTCCAAGAGGAACCAAAACTTCGCGAGGTTTTTGAAAATAGAATTAGAGTTAGAGTTAGGCTTAGAGATAATTTTCGATAAGAACTGACGAATGAGCAATGAGCTGTGAGCCGGGAAGTTATCGTAATGCAACATCCAGAATCACATTTCCAACTTTCTGTTCTTTTCCTTAACATTTTCACGTAATCTTTTCATGACTTCTAGATAATAATGCCATAAGGTATTCCGACGTATTCTGCAAGTTCTCTGATAGTTAAGCGACGATTAATTCGAGTAATTTCACGAACACGAGCAACAGTTTCATTTGTCGTACTAGTCGAGGGTCTACAAGGTTGTTCGTTATCCTTAACAGATGTTCTACCTTCCTTGAACCGTTTAAACCACTTAAAACACGTTTTCCGAGACAATACATTATCTCAAAAAGCTTGCTGCAAAAGTTCAAAAGTTTCACTAGAACTTTTACCTAATTTAAAACTAAATTTCACGGACACACGTTGTTCTTCTATTACAAAATTCGCAACATGACTGAAACAAGTTTTCGTAAAAATGCCATAAAATATAAATAATTATTGTTATCGATTTCAAACCAACGTTTTAATGCTCGTTATGAGTTATTTTATCGAATGACATTATCGGGGTCTCGTTGTTTTAATCGACTTAAATATTATAAACACAGTTCGGGTATTTTTTGATCAAACCTCATATACATAAAAAGCTCGTTATTGGGGTTGAGACCTCTACTTAAAACTTTTGGGGGAGCTTATCCCTCTGACCTCTCCGTTTTCAAAGGTAAATGCGATATAAGAGATGAGTAAGTATGATTCAAGATGAATAAAAATGTAGTTCGGGCTAACAATAATAACTCTGTCTGACCCTGTCAACCAGATAACGCAATAGCAAATCACAATATACCCTATTATATATTAAACAAATGGAACAAATAAAAACTAAATATGTAAAGATACAATCAGTAATGAAATTAAAAATGCATTCCGGAAGTCTGATACGGAAATAATATAGATGTAAAAATCGAGATACCACATCCGTGGCATTTTTTAAGAGAAACATCACACTGCTATATAACATACTAATATTATGACCACTTAATATATAATTACAATAGACAACTGTAGGTGGATGAATTGAATGAGTGAATGAGTTTTGGTGACTCTAAAACGACTTTAAACCATAGTAGTTGATAAATACAATTTAAAAACGATAAAAAAGTGTGAAATTCTTTAAGTAAGCAAAAAATTAAACTATAAATGAACAAAATAATCAAGATGCTTGTCCTAATAAAACTTCTGTGATAAGATCAAGCCAAGATTAAATCATTTTCATAGATAAGAGAGAGTTTCAAAATACATGGCAATTTAAATAAAATCATATGATTAAACTTAAATTAAAACTTTTTTTCTAAAAAATTATGAAAAGCAAACAAAATGAAATTTTGAAAATACTATAAAATACAACAAGACCACACGCTTTTCCATTTTTCACTCGTCTATAAAAAGAGAAAATACTGAAATTAAAAGTCAATGATAATAAACACAAAAAAAAGAATGCAGAGATACATCCTGGCGTCTAACAGAGCACAAACGTATATAATCACTGTGCAGCTGTCCTGACTTGAAATAATATAACATATAACTGGTAAGAAACGCAAAACATGACTCTCGGGAGGACCAAGCTCAAATGAAATGCATGTATATTGTACACCCAGCAGCTTTCAAGACGTCAATACTTAGATATATATAACTGGAAAACTTGGTCATTTGTTTCAGCTATTCACGACAAACGAATATGATATCAACGGAAAAACAAATCAACATAACAAAATAAATGTAAAGGTCCAAGCGACGCATTTACACACCGAAAAAAGTATGAAAACACTATTTAATTGTTCTAGCTTAATCCTTTGCCAAGCTACGGGACTTTTAAGTCCACCGTCGTTTTATACTTATTTAATAAGGAAAAAAATGTAAAATGTTTTACCAGACCAATGGTAAATATTAGGGGGTTAAAGCTATAGTGGTGTAAGTCACATTTTTGTGAAAATTGACTTAAGAAATTTATGAATTTAGAAAATTAAAAAAATTAAGAGTGATTTCAAGAAAAACGGGGAAAAAACATTTCATGTGTTTATAGACTGTATTTTAAAATCATTCATAGATAAGTGCATTTAACTTCCGATGGATTTTTTATATGAAAATGTGTGCCCGTTATGTAGATCAAAATAATCAGCTCTGTGAAGACTTTTTATGTTTTTTACCAGTATATGACCTCACCGAGGAAAATTTAACCAGAATAATTTTAGAAGAATGCGAAAAATTGGGTTTGGATTTAAATAAACTTATCGGGCAAGGGTATGATGGTGCAGGCAATATGAGTGGACAGTTTAATGGTGTACAGTCAAGAATACGACAAATATATCCAAAAGCAGTTTTTGTCCACTGTTCATCACATAAATTAAATCTAGCTTTATCTTCAGCTTTATCTACAACAAATGTTAGAAATTGTCTTGGTGTGATGAAAGATATTGTTAATTTATTTAGGAATAATGCTTTAGCCGGAGAAACTCTTAAAAATGTCATTTTAGAACTTATTTCAGAAACTAAAAAAACACGTTTAGTTGGCTTATGTGAAACACGATTTATTGAACGACACGAAGCAGTAAATGTTTTTGTAGAGCTTTTTGTACCAATTATAGTTAGTCTGCAAAGTATTCAAGAAACAGATCGTGCAATTTCAGCAAAGGCTTGTTCACTTTTGGCAGCTGTAGAAAAAAATTATTTTGTAATTTCATTACTTGTCTGTGGAAATCTTTTAAGTTTTACTTTACCATTATCACATTATTTACAAAGCCTTAAACGTGATCTTTCATCTGCAGTTAATTATGCTAAAGATATTATAAAGAGACTAAAACATATGAGACAAAATTCGAGTGAATCATTTACACCAATATTTCAAGAGGCTAATAAGTTATCTAAAATGTATTTTGATATTGAAATTAAAATTCCTCGTACTACGAATAAACAAAATTATAGGGATAATTATTCTTCAAATTCACCCGAAGAATATTATAAAATATCTGTATTTTTACCGTGTTTAGATAATTTTATTTTACATCTCGAAAATAGGTTTGAACAGAATAATGATATTTTATCATCAATAGAAATAATTTTACCGAAATTCGCTTTAGAAAAAAATGTTGGAAAACTAAAAAATCTCGCCATTTATTTTGAAGATAAAAATTCTGAAAAAAATATAGCGAGTGAGTATTTACTTTGGTGTGAAAAGTGGAAAAATAATGAAGAAACCCCTACAGATATAATGACTATTTTAGACGCATGTGATTCGACTTTTTATCCAAATATAAACCATTTGTTACGAGTTTTGGCAACCCTCCCAGTATCTACAACTGAAGTTGAACGATCATTTTCTACTCTAAAAAGATTAAAAACACTACTTCGAAATCAAATTGGAAATGACCGTTTAACAGGGCTGACTCTTTTATCTGTTCACTAGGAAATATCACTTTCACCAAAACAGGTGTTGGATGTAATGGCAAAATCAAAAAGAAAATTATTATTATAAATTATAATTTTATCGTATCTATTATATGCTTATATCTATAGTTTTTTTATATATACCATATTTATATTTTTTATTATATTAGTACAATAGTAAATAATTATTATTTTATATTTGAATCTTTTACCTATTGAATAACAAAAATATTTTTTTATATACATAAATATCCAATATACTGTATTATAGCATAATGTGCTGTACGTCATTAAAAATTTGAATTTTGCTTAAATAATAAGAATGGTTTAAGTAATTATTAGTATCTTTTGTTTTAACTTGACCCCCCCCCCCCCGAAATAAAATCCTGGCTACGTCCCTGCTTCCTTCCCGTTCCAGACATTTCAACGAGCTTAAAAAATTGTATTATTTAAAATTTGTTGCACAATATTTGTTTCATGATGGATATTCACAAGGTTATTTATAAAATAGATTGCTGATGAATACTAGTCTATATCGAGCATCATTGATCCATGAATCGGAATCTTTCCACTTAATCATGTTTGCTAAATCATTTATCTAAATTTTTATCAGAAAGTAATTTACTCGAATCATAGTTATATATTTGTTTTTTTAATCGGTAATATAGTGAAGGAAATTATTTTTTAATAAGTTTATAATGTCGTAAAATGCTGCCTTTTATTTATTTAATTTCATTTAAAATTTATAGCACGTGGTAGGTACTTGCAAGGACGTGTCTAGGGTCAAAATAATAAGAGGGGGGACTTTTTTTTAATTGCAGACTGGAAATCAAATGAAAAAATTTCACTACATTGAGAGTCATAATTAAAAAATCGGTTTTTTTAACAACAACATTTTTATATTTGATAAATAGTTTTGAAAATATAATATGATCGTACTGATACACAATCTAACAATACTGAAAGAATTAAAAAATAGTGACTCAGGATAATTTTTTTAAGTTTTTAAGTAAATTATTATACGACGAATTAAAGTCGCGTTAGTTATTTGGACTAGTCGCGGAGTCGACTATTTGTATGTCACTTGTTTTACGGAAGTTAGGAAAAAATTTGTCAATTTTCGGGTTAAAAATATAACTTTTAAAATACCCTGTTTTGTTAAAGTTTATCTATATTTAAGTTTGTATTCTTGGTATTTGGCTATATATAATACGTACAAACTAAAACTCTAATGTAAATCTTGAATATATTATAAGGTGATATAATTTTTTCTGGAAGAGGGCAAATTGTAATTGTGCCTGAAGCCCTACAATTCGTCGACCCGGCCCTGATCCAAACTATCCAAAAACACTTTCGTTTGCCGGCTTATTATAATGTAAAATCATTTTGTGTACATACCCAAGTTTTGCAAATCAAATCTAATGAATGTAAAAATAATATAATTGTGATTAATAACAATAGACAATACGATTTTAAAATAACGATTAATTCCCGTATGGGAAGTCGATAATATTCTCAATGTCTCACTAATTACTAATTCAAGGTAGCTTGCGGATAAATATTATGCATTTTAGATTCTGAGTGAAACAAAGGATCCTATGGTTTTACAATGATGTTTTTTTTTCTGGAAACACTTTTTGCTCAACTTAACTTTGTCCAAAAGTTTTATCCAGCAACTCTATAGGTCGGAAATTCAATTAAGGTCGTACTTTGAGGGTATATGAAGGTCTCACTTCAATAGTTTTTCTAGGCGACAAAAAAAATAGACTCAAATGGACCAAAAACTGCAAAATTCATTTTAAACGACACTTTCACTAAATCGACTTAAGAAATTTCGTAATTACTCCAAAATTTATGTTGCTAGAAACTTGAAATTTTCACCATATATGTTATTGACGTATTACTACATATTATAAAACAAATTTCAACAAAAGTTGACAACTTTTGGGCTCAAAATATAACGTTGAAAATACCTTGTTTTTTAAAGTTTATCCCTAATAAAGTTTTAAATATTTGACAAAAACTTTTGAAAACGTAATATGAGTTTCCTAATATACTTCTTTAATGTTTATAAAAAAAATTCATAAATCGTAACTTCAGATTTTTTTATAAGCGTTTAAGTAAATTATTATACGATTATTACGTAATTAACTTTTTTTACGTCAATCTTCAACTTAAACAATTTATTTGAAGAAATTGGTCAGTTCAAACATTATATTTTAATTCTGAACCTTCGCTCTAAATTGTTTAATTAAAGCAATGATCCGTCATTTCTTTAAAATTCAATACACCTATCCCCATTAACTCATCCAAGAAGCGAAGAACACCCATGGGGCGAAGTAAGTACTTTTTAATTTTTAATATAGTTCTACACGACGGACTGCAGTAACAAGGAGAACCTATAAATACCGAATAATCTTCTTAGGACTACTTAGTTTTAATTTTTTAATTCAAATGTACGCTAATTGAAAAATAAAATTACAGGTATAATCATTCGTCGAAATTTTAACATTTTGTGTCAAGGAATTTTCGACTATTTAAATTTGTAGGATGGAAAAAATGCCATAGTCTGCTTCCTAAATGATGTCACATTTTAAATTCTTGAGACAGGCTTAGGTATACATTTCACAGCATAATTAGTTTCATTGAAGGTACTACTGCATTAAATTGAAAAATTAAGCCAGAAGTTAAAACTTTTCAACACTGCTCACGAGTTTTTATTAATATTAGTGTTTGTGCATTGATGCCTGAATATTTTCTATTAAAAAGAAGTATAAACGTCGATCATTATTAAAGGGGTGCTTACCAATAGGTATGAATAGGTATAAGGTAGGTAATCTTAAAACATAGTTATTAATGCCAACACATAACACGTGGCAAATTTGTACAATTCAATCAATCAATCAAAAATAAATTATTGCGTTATTGATTGTATAAAGTAAACCGATTAAATATTAACTTTTGACTTTGACAAGTTAATTTGATTTTTAATTGACTTCTCGCTATAATCTTACTTAAAATTAGTTTTCCAACTTTGACATAAGTACCAAGAAGGTATTATAAAATGTTCACTGTGATATTTTAGTGCCGGTGTAGTCACCTGATAAAACCTTAATCGACATGAATTATATTTTAACACAAGTCGGCAGCATTTACCAGTGATAATCAGTAATCACGTCATGTCGTCTTTTATTAACAAACGAGCTTTCATAATTAGTTCCCTGTTCATAATAAGTAATGAGAAATGACATTTGACTACTTTGAACTTGGAACGATATGAACTCAATTTTACGATCTACATACCGCAGTGCCGCTTTTAGAAAATTTACATTTCTAATATTAGGCATTCTATGGAATTCTTGGTACAATTTGGCAATCTATTAAATTTTAATGTTATTTAAAAAAATGCCTGGGTAACCTACAGAATTCCAAGGATTTCTATAGAACGCCAATTCTGTGTTAGGTAAAATATGAAAAAAAATATTTTTTCAATTATATGCCAATCAAAATATGTTTAATCAATAATAAGTAGGTATGTCATATTAAAATAAAAGTTATGTTTATGTGTTTATTTATTATTTAATTACATATTTATTATATATTATAACATATCATTAGGTATTCCTAATTAATTATTGTACCTACATTTAAAAATATTTCATTTGTATTATGCTATATTTTTTAATTACAATATATTAGTTAGCTAATAAATCAAACAGAAAATTGAATTGAAACTTTAATTTGATCGTATATTCGTCAAATATTTATATTTTGTTATAAAGCCATTAAACGCATCATTTTACCTCTTTTTTCAAAATGACAGATTACCAACTTGCCTATAATGTCGTTTTGTAACAGTTTCAACCAGTGGCGTAGCTAGGATTTTCTGAAGGGAGGTGTTAATTATAAACATTAAATATTATATATAATACGTACAAACTAAAACTTTTATTTTAATTGATTAATTATGTATGCATAATGTCTGTATGGTATTATCAATAGATAATATTGAAAAAAAATAATATATTATAAAATAAAATCCGTTTGCCGTTTTTCATTGAATGACAATTTTTGTATTACTTCTTTTACTGTTACTTCGACTTCACGATGAATATTTAAAGATGCTAATCCATTAAGTCTAAACTAGCCAATAGAATTTCTAAGATAAGTTTTTATTCGTTTTAATGTAGAAAAACTTCTTTCAGGTTCAAATGATGTGACAGGCATGTTGCAAATATTTGAAGGAGTTTAAAAACATTTGGAAATAAGTCTATTACAGTTATCAAGAGCGTCAAGAACACTTTTTATGCTTAGTTTTTCCAAATGCGTACGCCATAACTTACCTCTGTTTCAATAACTTCTTGATCAATGTCATCAGAATAAAACTCACTTAAATCTTTGATAGCTTGTTGATTATAATTTTTATTAGAAATGAGAAAATAAAAGCCAGCTATAATAGTTTTGTGGTTTATAAATCGGTCATTTAATTGTTGCACTAAATTGTCCAGAAATGGAAGGAATACACTTATTTTAAAATATTTTTCAGGATCATCTGTATGATAGTTTGATCGATTCTTTTGTCGTTTGACCACGGTAACAGACGCGCTATACCACTTTACGTTACGCGACCTGTTGAGTGGTCGCCACGGACGCGCGGTTATCACATAGCAGTCCCCGTCGTCGAAATCGTATATCACGATACCACAATTATCGCCCCAAACGCGATATTGTTAACCTTAAACCTGTATAATATATATATTATATAATTAGTATTGTGCATTATTTTATATTTCATATTGTATTTACGATTTAGTATTTACCTATGTTCCTATTTTATTATATATAATAATGTATATTGTAATATATACCTATGTAATAATAATGTAATATATGATACGGCTCAAGGGGGGTGTCATATCCACCAAACACCCCCCTTGTACACGCCACTGGTTTCAAAAAATACCTGCCAATTACCATTTTTGTTCATATTACATTCATTGACTGATGTATATTAATATATACCTAATCTGAGATCAATTTTTATACATTGCCTTCTTGAGGTTCAGTATTCAATAGAATACACAAACATAGGTACTGTAGAATGTTGAATTCAACACTTTTCCGGTAACATATTCATACTCGACGATTTTTAATTTACCTGATAAATTATTTATCGCACGACTCACGAAATCCAACTAATTTTCACCGCACAAAAACTCCGAGCCTGAATGAAATAGTAAGGAAACGACTACACGTTTGTTATTTTTCCAGCCAAACACTTGGCCGGTAAACGGTACAACATTACAGACAAAATGTACACTGAGGCTTCTAAAGATCAACAATAGCCGTTTTTTTTTCAGGCCTAATCTCAAATTTAAAATAACGGGTACCCACTCATGTCCAGTCCATAGTTTTTTTTTTATTACGAACTCGGTCCGGACTGACTCATATTTATTTTATTAAGTCCATTCTGTGACTTTAAAATCGTTCAAGTCCAGTCTAATCCACTGTATAATTTAAAGCCTTGACCATATCTAGTGAAAAAAATTATGGCCGTTTGTGTTTGAAGTAAAAATATGAAACCAATAAAATTGTTATTAGTAAGATATGCGAGGATAAAAATATTTCATAAATACAATAAATATATTCACAAAGAAAAATACATAAAATTGAAAAAATGTTTTGAAACCCATTTACATACAGGTATCATAATAATACTGATAATAATAATAATAAATGTAATAAAATTTAATTAAAACAGAGAAACAAAATTATTAACCCTTAAATACGTATTGTTATATTTTGCAACATGTTTTAAAAACGATAATATAGCATTGTATTTGTACGACGTTGGCTATTTCGAGCTATTTATCAGTTTATAAAGAAAAACTATACAATTGTATTTCACAGTATCAATTTTTAATCAAATAATAAATATTGGAAGGGAAAGTTTTAACAATTTTAAGACTTAAACACTAGATAAACATTTTTTTTTCAATTTAAAAAAATCATGCATTTAAGGGTTAAATCCAAAACCAAGTACGAGATCCAACCACAACTAACCCAAAATATTTTGTTATAGGCAGGCCTGGTCCAGTCCAAGCCCGGTACGGAGTACGGGCTGTATTGGGCTGACTGACCCGTGCCGATCTCTACACTATACCTACTGCACTAATAAACGCCAAAAACTGCGATGGCGTATATTTTTGGGTTTCGAGTGAAGCGAAAGATCTTTTGGTTTTTCAATGGTGTTAATTTTTTATTCTTACACATTAAGTACACTCGATTTTGTCCAAGAGTTTCATCCAGCCACTCTATAGATCAGAAATTGCATGTAGATGATTCGTTTTTCTCTCTTTTCGATAGTTTTTTAAGCCCGTAAAGAAAACTACCGAAAAACCGAGTATAAACGGTAAAATTTGACGTAAACGATATTTTCGCCATTTCAATTTTAGATATTTAGTCATAACTGGGAAAGTGACACAGCTAGAAAATTTAATTTTCACCGTGTCAGATTAATTGCATATAACTACATATTTAGCAAAGGTTTCAAATAAATTTGACCAAAATTGAGGCTGAAAATTGAACTTATTTGAAAACAACTTTTTTTTTTTTTTTTTACTTCATCAGTAATATTTGACAAAAATTTCTGAAAATTCAATAAGACTTGTCATTCACTAAAAATAACGATAATGAACAAATTTTAAAAGTAATGAATAAAAATTATTTTTACATATGTTTTAGTAAATTTTATAAGATTTTTACAGAATAGACTGTTTTTATATCAATTTCCAACTTAAAAACGTGTATAAAAAAAATAAATAAGTACTCAAATTAGTAAAATATGGTGTAATTCCTTCTGCGAGTATTTAAATTAATTATTACCACAGTTTAAAGTTTTCAAAAACGGTTCCTATTAATAATTATTTATAATAGACTAACACCTGAACATATTTTATATCTAGAAAAAAATGTTTGAAACGTTCTTTTTTAATTGCTTGTGTTATGTATATTACATGATTTTGTTATTTCAACATATTATTTATTTTGACATTTTAGTCTACTTTGAAGGCCTAAAAAGTGATTTGAATTTTTTGAAGTTTTTATGGAAATAAAATATAATATAATGTACTGTTTAAAAAAGTAATTGTTAAAAAAAAGTTATACGGCCACTGATTTATTACAAGTCCATTCTCATCGAAATTCGTTTCATTACTTTTTTATTAGTCCACGTCGTTTTTCAAAAATTGACCTATCATTTAGTAAGGAAAAATGTTTCATTAATTAATCTATAAATCGAGCTCGATCATGTTTTTTTGTAATACCTGCCAACTCTAAAAATAGTGGCCAGACTCTAAATATTTGTTTTGCACGGATTTACTTCCGATCTGGTGTACAAGTGTTTGATAAATCCCTTTTCAGCGCTTCGACTTCACTTGGACTTAACCAATAAAGATCACATTAAGACAACATTGCCTGGTAAATTTAGGAAAAGATGACAATTACTTGCCAATGATTTTCTATGAGAATAGTCATCATTTCTTAGGAATGATCATATTTTCCTGGATTGTCAACATTTTCGGCAACATATACCTATGTACATATAACATCATATAAATTTAAATCGGTTATTTATTTAAATCGGTAATTGCTGCGATTGTCGACGAAATGTGACACGAAAAAGTGGTCAATGATCGATACCATTATTTGGGCGCGTGTGCGCAGGTATCTTTATTGGTATCGTGAAGAGGGACATGTTTTGAACCAAGGCCGTAGCCAGGAAAATATTTTGGGGGGGAGGGTTAGAGTATAAATGCGACAAAAGAGCTATACTCGTATAATAACAAAATAAACGTCGTGTGTACAATAAGGGCCGTACTCAGCTTTGGCGGGCCCCGGACAAACTAAACCTTCAGGGCCCCCTATTTTTATAAAGGAGTTTTCCTAGTTTTCATAGGAAAAATTTGTCTAATTATGTATAAAACTAATAATTAAATTGTTTTGACATCAAATATTATTGCAACTATGCTATTTTTAAATATTTTATTTTTATCTAAAATAATATTGAAACTTTTTCAAAGAAAATTTAAATACTCAAATACATGAATAATAATAATATACAAAACGACATAATAATATAAATAATTATATTTTTCCAATGGAAATAACATGACTTGTGAGATTCACTTTTCTCGTGTTCGGGAATTCTTGCATGAAGTTTTCTCCAATTACGTGTTTCAGACCACTGTTGCTAACCCTCTTCCGAAGCCAGAATTGAAAGCTTAGTCATATGTAAGCTGAATATTTTAAATGGTAAACAGAACAAAGCCGCTCTTTCCTTACTCCAAACTAACCAGTCTCTATCTGCACATTCTCCATTTGCTAGTTTTTTCTTAAAAATTGTGGTTGGCATTGAAAATCCTTGGGAGTCCTCGGGAAAAGTAGCTGGTAGTTTTTCATGTGATTTTTTAATGTCTTTATCAATATTAAAGTTGATTGATCCAAAAATATCTATTCGTATTAGACGACATCACCAGAATATTTTTATTTTCAACAGATAAAGTTGACAGTTCCAACTGTCTAGATTCAGCAGTCTCCAATTTAGACGATGACGTTATGTTCGTTTGTGTAGGTAAGGACATAGGCATGTTTACTGCAGCTGTTTCATTAACTGAAAAAGAAAGTGATTGAAGGGTTGAGTCGGGACATTTGGGACAAGCAGTTGTAGAAGTAGAAGGTTGACATTCAGTAATCCCTCATCCTAGAGAGCTGAGCGCAAAAGTGGCCTATTCCACAAAAATAAAAATGAGAGTAAATTAGCATTTTCTTAGTATTTTGTTGCATTGTGAAAAATTTTTAATTTGATTTTTTTTTTTTTTTTTGGTCATTATTAAAATTAATGGTAGGCCATTTTGATATATTATGATTAAATGTTCAACAAAATGGCAGTGCCCATTGGTCGTTACTTAAGCTGTAGCTGAGGCCCGTTAAAATTTAAAATTTTTATAGACCCGGGCCGGTCATGATTTAAATTATTTATTTTTTTTTTAGACCCGGGCCCCTCAAAAATATGTTTAGGTTCGGGCCCCGGACAAATGACCCGAGAAAACCGGTCTGACTCCGGCCCTGTGTACAATTGAATGCATTCCGTGATTACTGACAATGACATAAACAAAATCCGTTATACGCCTCTACTGGCCATCGATTACCAAAATAATTAAGATCAGATACAGAAGGTATCAGGGACGCCCGCAACAATGTAGCTTAGGGGGGGCAAAAAATTGCAAGTACCTAAATACTTATGGGAAGATTTACCGCTACACTTTCATCTAATCATACTTAGTAATAGTATAGTTTATAATTTTTTAAAAATCAAAACTAATTTAAGTAAATATAAAATTATACTATTATTTCTAATATTTCTAAGAAAAAACATAATAAAATTTAAACAAAAAACAACTTTATTTGATTTTAATTTACATATTACATCATTACATGTTACATATTACATCATATTTATACATCATAATATTGCATTTTATTCAAAAAGTAATGACAATCTCCTTCTATTAGAAGCAAATAAATTAATTGAATTATCAATTTGTTGATTAAAAAAAACCCATGATAACTGAACACATTACTCAGAATACGATAAATGTAATAATAATAATGTCTGTCAAAAGGTTTCTATTTCCGTCGACGACAGGCTGCTTATATATGACTTGTTAGATACAAGGATTGTCGCATAGTCGCTAAATACCGACGACCAGCTTTATGTAAAAAAATTTCTAATTTTGTAACTGACACAAAAAATCTCAGTGGGGGCAATGGCCCCCACTGGCCCCCCCTTCCGGGCGTCCCTGATAGGTATTATGTGAGCTGCTGTACATTAAGTTTTACGAAAGTACATTAAGATTAGTTATCGCTTATATAACACAATATAAATATAAAATATACCGTTTTATTTATTGTGTCTTGTAATCACTGTGACACATGTACGATGTACAAGTTTCAAATAAAATAGGCACAGGTTAAAACTATTCAATCTTATTTCAAAAAAACGGTATATTAAATTTCGGGTGGCGCCTGAACCCTACCCCCCCTGGCTACGGCCTTGTTTTGAACCTCACAGACGTCCCGCGTATTTCCTTGGTTTCGAGCGTATTGATGTCTTGGACCGGAAGTGGCCGAAACGAGTAAATTGGCGTCCCGCGCTCTCAAAAGCCAGCCGGTACATTTCCTCCGTCGCACATCATTGCGCCTGGCGCGAGACCGTGATATCATGTCGCACAGAGCCGTGAGCCACGCATTAAAGTCGCCGAGACCAACGACCGGATTGTTGATGTCCTCGACGCTTTTACCGAGCCTTTCCGAGGAATCGAGGTGGTAGTCTGTATGACCCAGCCAGGAGACTGAAAGAGAAGACTAACTTTGAAGACAAAAGCAGACACGTCAAACAAGCGGGACGCAAGCGCGGCCCATTGCTAATTTTTTTGTGGCCCTGCATGGTTATCGATATTTAATGGTTAATAAACCCTCAAAGTACCATCTACAAAAAATGTCCGATCTATAGAGCAACTGAATGAAACTTTTAGACAAAGTTAAGGTGAGCAAAAAGTGTCTTTAGATTAAAAAATAATAATAATAAACATCAGCGTTACGCCATTAAATCCTTTGCTTCACTCTATAGGCGTGTATTGGGGAGGGGGGCTGGAGCCACTCAGAACGTTTTCAAAATCACTAAGAATGTTTTTATTCATTCACTTTACTCATCGCTTCACCGTTACTAATGGTGTTACTTCTATAAATTTAAAGTAACTGAAGCTCGTTGCCTAAAAATGTATGTTGTGTTAATTGGTAAGATAAAAATGTCTAGCCCCACCCCCATCACCACAGATGTAACCAAATATCCGTCTATGCTTCACTCGGAATCTAAACAAACACCGAAATAACACCAATAGAACTTACGTTTCACTCGGAATATAAACCCACTGAAAATTAGACTAAAATGGTAAATTATGTATACAATATAGCGAATCAACCATACTTTTACACTGAAAGCTTTGCTCAGAATCATTTGGATAAAAAAATGATCTAACGTTTCTTTCACATTCAATACACCCATCATCTCTATTATTTTGTCCGAAGAGTGAAGAATACTAAATGGTGCAAAGCATCTCCAGCTCTTTGTAAATACGGCATACACGTTATGGATTTTTTCAATTTACCATGCCATTAGTAAAAATTATGATTTAATTGTAAAGTATGCGCTACACATTTTACATTTTTAAATGAAATTTACACATTTTAAATGAAAACGTTATCAATGTTTTGGTTGATCGACATCCGTCGTCAAAATTTATCTATTTACGACAATTTTAACTAAAAGGCTATTCTGTTGTCTGTAGCATATTATTTTAATAGTTTTTGTTCAAACTGTTTATAAATAATTAGTATCCAATGCGTTCGATCAGGTATTTTCTAATAAATTACTCGTTATGCTTACAGTCCATGATGTATGGTTTCAATACAATAATAAATAAAGTACTATTATTAAATATTAAATTCATCATTTGAACAACCAACGAAAATATAATCAGCAGAAGCAACACACTGGCCAAATAAAACAAAATCATACATTTTTATTAGACACCTAGGTACCAAAAGTAATATCATATTTTTACAACCACTACAGAATTTGATTACATGGTCACACAATACTAATAATACGCTAACTATCCAATACTATACCTGTACTAAGAAAGTTGCCGATCCATAGAAAAGAGAAACAACTTTTTCAGCAAAATCAACAATGTGTTCAAACATGAGTATGTTACCAAATGCACCATTTAAATTCAATTTACAGAACGTCTTCTGGCGCCATTGTTCTAAACCCAAGTAGTACTACACAGGTACAGTAAATGTGAATACACTGCGGTTTCATGATGAAACAAAGTTTGCAATTTAATAATTTCTTATGATATCAAGATTAAATAATAACAATTCACATACTTGAAGTGTTATAAACTATACACAATGATGTCAACAATGATAAGAACCCAACACAAAAATCATATTACTGGAAGAATAGAATTATACCAATTGAAAAAAGTTAAACTCTATTTTAATTTATATTTATCATCAATATTTATAAGTTACACTAATATTATATGTATATATATTACAATTTAAAATTCACTACCCTTGCATAGCATATTATATGGTTACTAGTTTTTACATTTATTATTATTTATACTTAATATATTACATGCACATGCAGCAGTAACAAAATAAAAATAAAAATAATCATACATTCACATTTTTTTTTTTGTTTTTGATCTTAAGTTATTATACTTTTTATTGAAAATTTCATAAAAAATTTGTTTCATTTTGTCCTTATAAAACTATAAAACATAAAAATATATAAATATATATGTATGTATATATTTTGACATATAATTCATCTAAATTTTAAAGAAATCATGAAGTTTATAAATCCGGTAAATCGCCGCCATCTGTTGAAGTGTTAGGTTGCTTATGAACCATGCATGAACGGGCAACTGATTCAAAAAGTCTAAAAATTAATGTTAAAATAATGTATTAAAATTATTTAAAAAATGAAAAAACAATAAATAAGCAATGATTAGTGAAATATGTCAAAAAAATCACAAAAACAATTCTGTAACAAGTGGACAAATAATAAAACAATGAATTAATAAATGATAGTTACAACTTATAAGGACCAGATTT
Source organism: Therioaphis trifolii (assembly GCA_027580255.1). NCBI lineage: Eukaryota > Metazoa > Arthropoda > Insecta > Hemiptera > Aphididae > Therioaphis > Therioaphis trifolii. Next base: position 132,643,266 of record CM050404.1, read on the forward strand.
ATATGCATTTGCATGTTTTTTTCCAAACAGTCAAAAAAGTACCTAGCTAAGTGAGCTAAAAGTTTGAATCATAGCCTATAGATCCGAAATACAACATTTTATTTTGCCTATTTTGACATTTTTGACATGTATTAAATATTTCTGTATTTTATGATTTTTTATTGCATATAAATGGTTTTAAATGCATAATATGCAATATTTTGGTTATATTAATTAATATAACGTATTTATAATTATATTTATAGTTCTAGTAATTTTGCGAAGTTGTTTTCTTATCTTATAGCAACATAATAATTTATATCAAACAAACATTTTGGTATTGATTTTACAGATTAAAATTACAATATGTTGAAATAATGATGTTGAAAAAGAATCATGTATAATATAGTTTTATGTAAACAAATAATGAAAATAAAAGACTTTACTAATACGATTTTTTCGCATATTTTTTATTTTTTGGAGGTATATTCCTACAAAATAAGAGCATAAAGTGCATATTTCTAAGGTTTTTAGAGCATGTAAATCCAGGTCTTAGTTATAAGATATAACCAAACCAATAATTGAATTTCTACAAATAATAAAATTTTAAATACGAATGTTTAATATCAAAATTTAGTATAATTAACTATTATTAGATCAAATTTTAAAAAACTGAAAAGTCTCATATTTGTCATTTACATAAAAATATCATATAAATAAAAATAAGTAAAAACAAAAGATTATAATTAATCAATATTGCAGCATAATGGTGTAAATAAGAGAAAAAAAAATAAAAGTAACTGTATTTAAAGCTGTATTCATATAGAACATTAATAAGAAAATAGTGAGGGGCCAGAGGAAAACCATAAAATTACAGATAAAAAAATGAATGAGCAATGAAATTATTAATTTAAAAATTTTTTAGTTTCTTCCTACGTTTCATAACAACTAAGAAAATGTAAGAGTGACCTCAAGTACTAACTAAAGCAGACATTCAGTTACATGTAGATCGATCTACACAATTTTGAGAAGTACTTGATCTACCGTAAATAGTAACACAACTAAAAAAAGTAATAAAGAAGTTATTAAGCTAATTCAATTTTCTCGTTTTGCTCCAAATTTAAAATTAAAATGTAATAGTTTGGTCAAAAATATCAAAACTAAATAAACAATATATAATACGATTTAGTTACAATAATAATTAATAAACATTAGTACTCATGGCACTATTAAATTAGGACTCATGATTATTATTTTAACGAAATGTAATCTTACTTCTCAATTTCTGGAGCACAATGAACAAATTCATGGTTCCAAAACTTGTAAGCTGGATTTTTTATCAGCTCAATAAATGTGATCAATAAACCCCATGGATGTGGTCGATTTACAATCAGTCTTTCCAAAAGAACTCTTTAATCAAAGTAATTTAAATATCAAAATTAACCAACTCATCAAACCAAATAAAATAATATTTAAAAATACTAACCTTGTAATTTGTTCTTGAATAGCTTCACTGTTGGCTTCAGCAAACAAATATAAAAGAGTACAACTAAAATAGTGTGTATGGCTATTAGGGAAACGCAATTGATTTGCAATGGCATTTAAAAACAAGTAACGGCCTATAAAACGATAAATGAATTAAATAAAATAAAATAAATATTTTAAGTTGCAAAATTACAAACCTTCTGTATCAAGATCCACTGATAAATTTTGGAAAATATCCATGTGGGCAGAATGAGCAATAGTAGAGGTATTCGGCACTAAACCCTTGCTACGAATGTGCTGTATAGCTTGTGTGCCAACATACAAAACAATGGCATTTAAAAGTGACAAATTATAACGCATACCAGGTTCACAACAACTCTGTTGCATTGTAGTACGAATCTCTGATAAGAATGTAACTGGACCTCGAGTTTTTAAATACACATCTAAATCCTAAACAATAAAAATAAAATTATTATTTTTAACACAAATATTTATTTCACATGAAATATTACCTTTTTAAAACTGGGTGGTTGAATATAACACTGAAAGTCAGGACTAATTTTGGGAGCCAAAGATATTTCTTGAAGCACATCAACTTTTAAATTTGGAGTAAATGGATCTGGCAATCGCATATTACGTGGGAAAGCAGATAATATCAAATTCCTCATCTGCAATTACATTAATATTAGCATCACATCAAATAAAAACATATTCAATATTCCAAAAATACAAACCTGGATGCAATTTGGAGGAATCACATCGCAAAATCCATAGTGAAATTCACACAAAAATTCAGGAAAATCATGAAGCAAAATGAGTAGAACTCTCAATGTCCCCTTATATAATAGATGTACAGGCTTGGCCAGTTCAGCATTGCGAAGGAATGGCGCCAGGTATTTGAAAAGGTCAATGAGTAATTGAGCATAGAAATTCCAACCCTGAACATCAGTAACCGGAGTTTGGTCGTAAGCACGCTGCCGCTATATTAATATAATTTACACAAGTGAATAATGAAAGGCTTTTTTCAAGAATATTTGATAATTAATAATTAATTATACTGATTACATCAACTAAGTTATTGCCTTTCATTATATTTCTTAAAATGTTTCAACTACCTTCTGTTGTGGAGTTAATCCCAAAAGACGACCAATGAATATACGGTGAGAAATAAGTTCCAGCCAAGCATATGCAAAACCTGGAACTTTTCTTGGTCTAAGAAGGTGGAAAGTGTGACAAAAAGCAGCAAGTATCTAAAAATAAAGTTTTAGAAAAATGTTAACAATAATAAAATATTATGTTATTTCACATAATTAAAGAACTGAATCTTACAGGATAGTTAATTGATTCTAATACAGGATCAGGTGCATTCAAATCCAGGAAAAGAGTAATTAAAATCCTATGGTATGGTAACTGATGGAAGTCAGTGGCTTGAACATCATGATCTTGAAGTAAGACACCAACAACAATTCCAAGAACCTATATATATTTATAAAAAATGATGGAATACTAATGAAATTTTTGCCTTTATAATAAAAAAAAATAAATCGACTTACTTTATTTAGAAGATTTGTTTTGGTAGTTATTGCATTCGCATCACCAGAATGTTTTACTAATAATACAATGAGTTTAACATAAGCATCGATTGTGTGAAAAAGTTTAGCTCGTACAGTAGAAGAATCAGGTATTTGTCTATAACACAATTCAACCATCATTTGGGTACTGAGTCGGAAAAATCGTGTTATAATATCATCAGACTTCAAAATTCCTTGGACATTCATCTAAATTAAATAAAAAAAATGAAAAAAAAAATCAGAAAATCATATTTTTAACTATTAAAAATGTACTAACTTGATGAATGTATACACTAAATGTCTTTCCAGGATCTCTATTAGGTGATGCACTATATATGGTCAACCATTCTTTAAGTAAATACTCAGTTTTCTCCAACAGACCAGGAGGATCATCAAAGTCTCTTCCCTAAATCAATCAATTGATAATTGTTTCAAATATTAACTCACCAAGTGCATTTCATATTTCAGAAACTTAATTCTACAATTTTATAAATCTAACCTGTAACATTCCATGTTGAATATGAGCAGAGGAATTACTACTGCTACTAGCCATTCTTTCTGTGGAATTTTCTGTCTGAGAGGGTCTAATTACTTCTAGAAGTGCTGCCAATCTAGAAAACGAAATTTATAATCATGGTTTTATATAGAAATCAACAATTTATGATTGTATAGTAAGGACAAAAATAATAATATACTATGCATTTTTTCCCTGATCTAACAATATAATGCTCATTTTACAACATATTTTTTAATTCTTAAAAATTAAAGGTTATTTTCTTGGTTATTTTAAAGTATTACAATCTCAGCTTTAATAACAATTAATAAAATTATTTACCCATCAGGAACATGACGACCACTGTGTACAATAATATTCAATGCATCAATTGTTGCTTGAAGATGATGTTCAGTTATAGGAGAGTTAGAACGATTATCAATTAAATAGTTTTGTAAAAACTGTTTGACATATGCCATGGCCACATAATTTGTACCATTTTCCATTGACATTGCTAAATGCATATCATACATGCTAATATTCACCATTCCAGCGCGTATTAATACATCAATTGCATCAATATTAAAACGTAATTCATCTTTACATTCCATGAGAGCCCTACAATAAAAAAAAACCCAAAAAATATAAAATAATGTATAAAATATATGAATTTTACTAATAACGTACTTAGTCAGCGTTTTGTTTGTCCATTGTGAATTATAAGCACGAGGATCTTGGAAAGCTCTTAATATACTGAGATGTATATCACGGTATCTGATACTCATGTCCAAATCATGATTAGCAGGTGCAGTAAGTCCTTCCAAAAAACTTTCAACAGTCTAAAAATAAATTAATAAAAAATTGATAATTCATTAAACATTTTTAAACCACAAAAGTAATTTACTTTATTGATTATATTAGCAGCAGTCACTATATCACGTGATCTTCTTAATGTCACAACTGCATCCAATAAAGTATGTAAATTTCCTGCTTGAGTTGTATTAATAATTCGCTGGTTTGCCATGTGTAAACCTAAAAGAGCTTCAATTTCGCTAATAATTTTTTCATAAACCACAGTCATCTCATCCGGCGGGAAACCCTGCTATAATATAAGATATTAATTATAAGAGCAAATTTATGTATTACAAATTTAATTAAGAAGTAATAATTACAGATTTTGGAATAAAAAGTGATACAGTTTCCCGGTCCAATGGTTGAAAACCTGGAATGTTTCTAGCAAATTCATCATATACTCCTACCGTTTGAGTAGGTGGTAATCCAACTTTGTTACGAAGAATATCAGGCAAGTATTCTACTTGACCGCTTAATACAAGAGGATCACAATAACGACGACCTTCCATTCTGGACAAGTTACGTCTCTCATATTCCTGAATATTATAATCCACATTGAATACATGTTACAAAAAAAAACATCTTTTAACATTAAAGGATGCATAAAAATTAATTTCATTCATCAATTTATCAGTTAGATGGTAAAAGATAACAAAAATAGACTCACGGTTTTCAAATATTTATCAATTTCAACAACTGCTTTTTCAGATGCAGTTTTTTGTACAAAAGCACAAGCTAATTCTAAATTGTCATTTGCACACATGTTGCAAGCTTGGTCAATCATTTCTTTTTGGGATTGTGATGGAGACTAAACAAAAAATTGAAGTTATAAACTATCTCAATTATTTTTAACTTCTTTGTTCATACATACAATTATAACACTCATAAAATGCTGCTTTAAATTAGTTGTTAATGTTTGTGTAACTTGTTCTCGACATGTTATCATTGCTAACCCAGAAGTTAAGTTTCTAACCATCATATGAGCAGCTCTTCGCAAATTGTGATCATCAGGATCCATACCAAAATCCTAACATTACATAAGTGATTAAGAATAATCCATATATACAATTTTTTTTGATTAAATAATAAATTGACAACTAACTTTCTTAACAATATGTTCGGTGGTGATAACTGCAATTTTAACTGATCTTTCAACCACAGGATTAATCCATTCTTGGATTGACCGCTCAATAGCATTTCGTACATATGTTTTAAGATTTGGCTGACTATGAAAGAGTGGAATCTACATTCAACAATTTAAAATAGATTGTAATTAAAATATAATAATATTATTACAAATTTTAAAACACAAAGTAAACTATACATACTTGAGGATTAATAACAATCATAGACATTATTTGTGATGAATTGGTCGTATTGAAAGCCACATAATTGAACTTTGGCTCTACCATAGGTAAAGGAGGAGACATGCCTGGTGTACCACTAATGCCCATACTTCCAGTAGATGTTAATGTTGTGACTCCACCAGCAGCTACTACATGCCCAACCAGTTCATCATTGAATCTAGTATTAGAACTTACTGATGGGACAGTTGAAATTTGTTGTTGAGCTTGAGAAGCAACAATAGCTAGAAAGAAAAAGAAATTAAATTATTAATGATAAATAAATATACAAAATGATAGGTTAACTACAGAATATTATTTTGGTAAACATGACTTTATAAGATTAATACTTAAAATAAAAATAAAAATAAATGACTAAAATATTTCTATGAAGATAATTTTCAGTAAAAATCTATTATATTACAATATCTTTCAAAAAAACATTTTCACCATTCGTTACGATACAGTTAACTAAATTTCCTATTAACTTGAAAAGAAACTAATTTGCACCTTCCTAAATAAGTAACAAAGCGTAGAGATAGACAAAGATAGAGCTTGGCATTATGATCATTTCTTCGAAGATAGTTGTTTCCTGTCCAAGTTAAAGAGACTGCCCGAGGCCGGGTTCGAACCGGCGACGGTACGCGTCGTAACCGCCACCTGAGTCCACTCGGCCATTCCGTCCCCCATTTCTTTAGGTAAAAACAATATTTTCTCCCGACTTTCTAATTCTAATTTACAATTCTTATCTAGAAGACAGCTATGTCTGTGCAATCCACCTCAGCCTCATCAGACATATCTTTGATTAGTCCTGGAGTTCTTCGTGGAGCTTTTTTTTTTACCTCTTAATATCAAACTAATGCTCCATCAACTTTACTATTACAGGTAACTTTACCAAAAACAAATGACTCCAAACTCTTCACTATGACCTTGTAGATATCCAACATGATTCAAATACATCTCAATCTATTAACAATCTAGTATAAAGAGAAGAGATTTAAGTCGACAAATACAAATCCATTCACTGCACCTGGGCACAAAATCTACTCCACTATTTCACTTTACAACCTACCACTTCTAATCACCTACAATTTTTGTTACGTAAATATACATTATATACCTAGATTGCAGTTTAAAATGGACCACCTATATAAACAACAAATATCTAAACCTTAACATCCGACACAGACAGCTTCATCTTCTAATGTCCAAAAATGTCACAATGCATGATAAAATCCTCTATAAGCTACCTTTTAAACTCTAATCTTGCGGTAATCAACATAGGGGATCCACCAAAATTATCATAAATAGAATGGTAATTTTCAACTGATATTTTAATATTTTAAGAAAGAATTATGGTCTCAATATTTGTTTTTGAAAATTTTCAAATGTATCAAGTAGTTACAATGTAAGTAAAGAAATAATGTGAGAATGTAACATATATAATTATTAGGGCTGAGAACTTCTAGTACTTAAAAATACAAAAATATGCATGCACTTATGCACTAAAAAAAAATTTAAAAAATGCACTTAAAATATGCTCTAAAAATGTATTTTAATTTATTAATTCATCTAGTTATAATATTTATATGAAAAAAAAATTTTAATAAGTATTATTTCGATAAGTTAATTATAATAAATTCTAGAAAAATGACAGGCAACTGAAGTTCACTTCCTATATATGTTTCGACTTAATCAGATATATAGTAAATTATATAAACCAGCGGTTCTCAATCCGTTTATATTCACGTACCACCTACACAGTTCGAAAATTTTTACGTACCACCTGACGTTTTTTTTTTTTTTTTTTTATGTATAGAATTTCATTTTATTAGGAACTACAAAATTATGACAATATAAGTATGGAATGCACAAAAAGAAATAAAATTACATAATATGTAGGTGCAAATAGTATCATTATTATTATGGTTTACTTCATAATTCAGTTCGACGGTTGGTGTTGTTTTGAATGGACGATGACGTCTATATCGGGCTCCATAATGTTAACTAAAGCCTTAAATCACTTTCTACGTTTAATTTACTTCTATGTTTAATTTTTTTGTGTACAATAAGTGGGAAAATGTATTTTCGCACAGATAAGTTGACACAAAAGAGATTAGAAACCGCAGAGCTTGTGAATAATGATTCATCCTAATTTTTTTTATAATAAATTTTCATCGAGTACCACTTATGAGCTTTCCACGTACCACTAGTGATACGCGTACCATAGTTTGAGAACCGCTAATATAAATGATACTAAAAATATTATTTTTAAACAGAAAATTTACCAATTAGGTATTTTTTGACTAAGCTAATTTAAGAAATTATATCGAAAATTACCAAATATGGTTATTGATTTTCAAATATGCTCAAATATGCATTTATACGGCATGACAAAATATGCAAATATATGCAAATTAAAATTTTAAATATGACTTCCTGGTATTATGAAACATATTTTATGATCACTAACATGATTTCACGATATTTCTAAAAAAATATTCCTTAGCCCTAATAATTATATAATACTACTTGATAGACAAAATATTCCATTACAGAATGGTCGTAATAATCTTGATGTTGAACTGATAAATTTAAAAATATATATCGAACTAAAGGTAAAATCTAACATTAAATAAAATAATTTTTAATATTTGAAAAAATTATTTACTTTGAAGGATTGGTGTTTGACGAGAAGGTGTAGGAACAGAAACTTTTGGAGGCTCTGGAGCACTTTGTGACTGAGGTTTAGAATTTTCACCATTTGATAGCTGTTGTTCTAATTTTTTAGCTATTTCTGGATCTTTAAGCACATATCCAGGTTTTAAATCCTTAATTTAAAACAAAGTATTACATAAAAAACTATAATATATATATAATTCATTTTTAAGAATTCACCTTGAGTTCAATGTTTAAAGCTTTACACAATACTTCAACTTCAAACTTCAAAGTTAATTTCAAATCTGGTTCTTGATGAAGTTCAGCTAAGCAATTTAATACAGACATTGTCCAAGGATTTCTCGGTCTAAATACCTATTAGAATAAAAATTGAGTAAAGAAATGAAAATTATAACTATTTTCTAAATAATTTGCAAATTTTTAATGATATAACATACTTTGCTTTTGGCACAAGATTCGAGAATTTTAGCAATAAAAGGAACAGTGAATAGTAATTCTTGATGACCTTTGTGATATGCTTCAACCAACAACATTTTAAGGTCGATATCATCCAATAATATTGGTTTATTCTTAGCAAGGGTAATCATTCCTAACCAATGACCCAAGTTTTTTAATAATGACCGATCAGAAAAATTGGCCATTCCTTTGTCACTTTTTAATAAAACCTAAAAATATTATAAATCATTTATACATAATTATACCATAAAATGATTTATCATCTTAACTAACCCTTATATTTCTGAAAGTTTCCAATGCTATAAGAGAATTCAAGGTTTCATTGTTCAAGCAATCCAAAAAATTTGAGTATAATGTATGGAAGTTAAATTCAATGCTGACACGTTTCATAACCAAATATTGTGAAAGCCATGGTAAACACTCTTTTGTAATTATATCTTTAATTTCATCACACTGTAAAATATTGGTTATGTAAATTTATTTTTAATTGTTTAAATGTAAGGAAAATTATTTTATAATAATAAATAATATTAACCTTTGATTGAAGATTAACTTGACTTAAGTTGTTAAAAATAAAAGCTATTTTATCCTGAACATTTTCTGCTGGAGCAATAATTTTATCATCTTTCTCTGTTGCAACCAATAAAGTATCAATATTGGTGGTATTAGCAATTGAAGGCTATAAAAATACATAAACAATTAAAATAATTATAATACTCTTTGAATAATGAGTTCTACAAACCCTGGATGGTAAAACAGCATTGGTAGTAATAAGTTTTGAAGATGCAGATGACACTGAGGTTGTTGTTGTAGTTGTTGTAATACTTTGAGCTTTGAAAGCATTTAAAGAATTGGGCATAAACGATCCTTGAGATATTGTGTTACTACTTGGTGCAGTTAAATCAACCACTCGGGAAGACGGTGGTTCTTGAGAATTTTTACCAAATTCTACATACTGCAATAATAAGGTGAAAATATAAATTTAAAAATACTAATTTATAGAATAGTGAAACTTCCATTTTGAAAGTTTCTTGGGCAGCAAAAAAAATGTCTACTATTGTAAAAAAATTGCTAAAGAAAATAACATATAAGTAGAAACCTCCATAATCGTTCCCAAATATGTTTAGTTACGTAGAAAGTATTGTTAGAAAAAAATTATACAGTAATACAATATGATAAAATGTACTCGGCTTTGAAAAATAAAAATACTTTATGTTCTAAACAATAATAAAAATACAAAAATTTAAAATAAATATAACAAAACATTAAAAAAAATCTATACTTCACTTGTTTTATACTAAAACTTACTTCAATAAGATGTTGAGGGAACTGTTGAAAATGTGGAATAGTAGATATGTGAGAACAATATTGATGGTAATCTTTTAAACGTTGTTTAAAACGGTCAAGGGCAGTAATACCGAAATTATACATTTTTGAATTTGGACTCTTTTTAAGAGCATCCAAAATAAAACGAAGAGCAAGACCTAAAGCTTTATAATTTCTGAAATAACAACAGTTTGATAATATTAATTTTTTTATTTTAATACTATAAATGATTAAAATACAACTTACGAAACAAGACCATGTTCTATTATACCACCAAAGAGATGAGCAGTAGTCATAAGTTCTTTTTCTGGGTATGCTGGGAAAAATCTATATTCTTCAAATAAATTTCTTAACATACAGCAAAATACTTCCTGTACAAATAATAATAATAAATAAATAAGATGTAAAACATCTATACCAAAAATTTGAGCAACATTAATAACTATAATTTGAATCAAAATTAAATATTTAACAGTTTACTTTCATTCATAAACAATAAGGACTTTAAACTTAACATTATATCAACAATTAAAAGGTTCTGGACAAAAAAAAAAAAAATTAAAATGAAAATCCTAAAAATTATGATAGATAAAATTACAATACATTATTAAAATACAAATTTCAAATGTAAAAAATATTCAATACCATGTTTATTTTTAAAAAAAATGTGCTAGATGGTTATTAATCGATAAAACTTGCTTATTAATGTAGCATGCTAACACCTGCTAGAAGTATAAATATAATGGAAAACTAAAGTTTGATCAAAAAATTATAATATTTGATTGGTAAATACTCAATAGGTAACAATTAATTAATATTTACCCTTTCTCGTTTAACAGGGGATTCTTGAAATCTTTTTAACATTTCTAATACTTCATCAATTGATAGCGAATGATGAGGAGCCAAATTATAAATGCGTTGGAAATAACTGTTTGCTTCATCTTCGATATCTTTGGGTACTGAGACTGGCATATTACCATCAATAAATAAATTATTATCAACTAAAAATAAGATTATTAAGTTTTTATTAAAATTGATTAAACAGCCAATGAATCTTTTTTTAATTAACTAACTTGGATGATTAGACTTGCCAATTGCTGATGGAACTACTTGTTGAGGTGGCAAACGACCTCCTAACATATTAGATGGTCCAGATAACTGACTAGAAACTGCAGGACCTGGAGCATTTGAAGATGAGGGTGTCATTATAGAAAAACCTCCATGTCCAGAAGCATTACCAATGCGGGAAGGTGATCCCGGTGTTTGAACTATTTGTCCTAAAGATACTACAAGAAAAAGAAAATTTTACAATGCCAACATTTTAAATATTAATAATAAAACACCATAAAAATAATTTATAAATGTTTTTGTGTGTTAAATGTATAAGTTACACATATTTAATACAGAAAGAAGTACATTAAAAACAAAAAAATAATAATATAAATTAACCAAAAATATTTTATTAATAAATCAAACCTGGCAATGTAAATGTTGAACCAGATTGAGCTGAAGGGTTTAATCCAAAATTAGCAAGACTAGTAGTCAATCCAGCAAAAGAATCAACTAATACTTGTGATGACCCATCGATTGGCCGATGATGTTGTGATGAAGCACGAATTATAGCTGATGGCGGAGCTGATTGATTTATACGGGCTGATGCTACTTTGGACATATATAAATTAGTACAATTCGTTATCATCTGCATAATAACATCCGAAAGTTCTTGTGAAATAGTTCTGTAAAAAATATAAATTTAACATATAAAATTACACATATTTATTAAACAACAATAATAAGTTCATAAATGTAATGCATTATAGAAAAACATGTTCAAGGTGAACATAAGGTGTTGTTATATAACAACTAAAGAACACTTAAATATTTAATTATTAATTTAATGAAATCAAATTACGTAAATTTTATAAAAAATACCAAAAAATATTTAACTTTTGCATACAATATCAATATTGTTTCTATTTATTTCATAAAATTAAGATTTTTGCTTGTACAATTTGGAATTTGTTGAAACAAATTTAAGTGTAGCACACAAGGCCGTCCCTTGGGCAGGGCGAGCGGGGACCTCGCCCTAGGCCCCGCGCTATCACCACTGTTGAACAGGCCCTGCTTTCATAGATTCAATAAAAAAAGTCAAGTTGATAAGCAAAAAAAATATATAAATAATTATTTTTCAAATAGAATTCTTGAATGGAACACAATAAAATATTATAAAAGTAATTATATTTTATAATCATATTTAATTATTTTTTCTTTTAATACATTAGGCACGTATACATATGGTATTGGTATACATTATTATTATTATACATAATATCATTGAGTATAAATAGACGATAGTAGATTATAGACAATTATAGATAGACGATAATCAATGATATGATATTAAAAATCACTTCTTGAATATGAAATTACTTTTGAATTCATTTTAAGTATTGTTATATAGTATGATTTATCAAAGGCAATCAATAAAGTAAGTAAAACCTTACAACCTGAACACATATCTATTGACTTCGCTTTAAAGAACTATGTTGCCATAGAAGTATTCTTAACAGGACATAGAGAAAATGGATGTAAAAATACAAAAAAAAAGGAAACTATTAAAGTATGTCAAAAAAAGGAAATAATACTGGAGTTAAGAAAAAGAAAGAAGTATAAAAAGAAAACAAATGTTTGAATATGAAAGTCCAAGTATGAGTACATCTGTTTCTGATGGCTAGGTATATATCCATAAATGAAAGGTTTCAACAATTGGACAAATATAATGATTATTATGGTTTCCTGTATAATATTGGAAGTATTTCTAAAATGGATAAAGATGTTTTAATGAAATATTGTATGAATATTCATATCTTGCTAGAAGTTGGTGATACAAAAGATATAAATGGTCGAGAATTGTTTGATATATTGGTCATTCTTTGTGAGGTTATTGAAGAAGACACCTCGCAACTAAAAATTTTAGAAAAAATATTTAGTTACAGTGCAGATAACATTTACTGCAACGTGCCCATATTATTAAGAATATTGTGAACTATGCCTGTAATTATTGTTTCAGCAAGAACGATCCTTTTCAAAGTTGAAATTGATAAAAAACTATCTCCAAAGCACATTGTCACAAGAAAAGGTTACCAATTTATCTCTATAGAAAAATAAATTGCTATACAATTAAAATATGATGATATTATTGATCAATTTGCAGATTTAAAAAGTAGAAAAGTGTATTTTTAACATATTTTTATATTGTACCAATTTCTATATTTTTATATTTATTGTCTTATTGAGTAAGGTACTATATTTGTTAAGACTATTTGCGCACATCTGAGTTTCAAATTTGGGAGCTATAATTGCAACTGTCGGTAGTGACATTTTAGACATTTTGGGCCCCGCAAATTTACTCTGCCCCGAGCCCTGCAAATCATCGGGACGGCTCTGGTAGCTCACATTAATAAAACCACAACAAATGGTTATATTTACTATGAAATCAGCAAAGCTTTTTCTAATATTATGAAAACTGAACTAATTTTGCCTCAAATGAGCTAATTCTGAAAAGTAAGATGCTTCACAACTACTACCTATTATCCACCTACTTTTTTTTTATTACTATTGTTATACATGGTAGTCATTACATGAGCAGAAATAAAACCAATTCATATTTTATAACTTTTATAAATTTAATAGAAAAATTATTTATTAACTTAAATATATTAAATTTGTCGATATTGAATAGTAATTTATTTATAATTGATTATTAATTATTGAAAATATACAAAAACATACTCAACACAACACAACATTGAAAACTAATAAAATTAACTCACCCAGTAACACTACGTAAACAATTTAACATTGTTAACATAGTATCTGTTGACAAAGGAGTGTATTTAGATAAATGCTCATCTTTTGCTGATGACCCTGTTAATTGTGGACAACGTTTCTAAAAAAATTGATAACAATTAATCAATAAGTTGATAATAAATAATTGAAAATTTGATAATTATTTAACACATAAATTGAAATGATAATGTATTCCATACCTGTAAAAATTTAATACAAGCTGATACAAAACTTTCACCATGTTCACGAATTTTGTCAGATAACCACTTATCAAGTTTTAAATATTCTCGTCGTGAAGCTAAACAGGCTAAATCGATGATAAATGCAAACTGCTGAACACTTAGTAATAGTGATAGGGCCTGAATAATAAAGTTATTAATTAGTAATTAATAACTAAAATCAATTAAAAAATTATTATTCATACTTTTAAATCTTGGGCTATATCTAAAATTCTAGAAAGTTTTACATGGTCGCAATCACTACGCACATACCACTCACTCATAGCTTGCACTAAAGCATGTCTCAAACCAGTATTCTGAAATTTTAGTGAAAAATTAATATTGAATTAACTAAAAACAATATTTTCAAGACCAAATGATACCTGATGGTTCCAAGCATGGTGCAAGATAACAGCAGCATTGCTATGATTTCCAAGAAATATTGGTATGAGTCCACTTATCATTTCATGTCTAACCATACTCAAGGGACCATTAGATTGAATAAGAGCAAGTGCTAATAGATCAGGGCATTTTTGAGCTGGAAATTTTAAACATTCTTGCACTTGATAATACAGACCACGTTCAGCCAAATACAACATTAAATCAACAAGTTCAATTGATCGCCTAAAAAATAATAACTTTATTTGAATATTAAGTTATCACTAATTAAAATATAAATTAGAGTACTGATTTTACCAATTATTAATGTCTTTGTTATCTGCTTCTGGAATTACTTTTAACAAATCTATTGAAACAGAACGATATGGATAATCCGCAAAGCAAAAAACATCAGAATTTTGTAATATATTTTGAACAAGAGACATCTAATATAAAAACAACAATTAAATTTATAAATTTTATTTCAAAAACATTGAATTGACAATAGTTACTTGTGCTTCTGAATTTGACCAATGACGATATATCATTTCTACAGGAAAATTATCTGCATGATATCCTTGAGCTTTTAAACCAAAACGTAAAGCAGTGAAAAGAAGAACTAAACCTTGTCTATCCTTAATAAGAAAATCAACATGATCGAGTTCTTTAATAACATCTAACCAAGATAATGATGGATTCTAAAATATATATTAATACAAATTGAATTATTAAGGCTGTAAAAACTATAAAATAATTGTCATTAATATTTTAAATAGCATACCAAATCTTTAACAGTATGTACAAAAATTTCAACATTCCAAGAAGTACAATTATTAGATGTTTTATCTAGATCATGGTTTGCATTATCACCAGGCCAGTATGTTAATGTAGATTGGGAATCAAGACCAGTATGGGTACGTATCATCATTGACAATACTTTAGCAATTGATGACGAACCTAAAATTACTGAAGAACTACTTCCACCAATTACGGATAATACATTTCGACGACATTCTTCTAATGATGAACAAATAGAGTAGCCCATTTCCATAACCAAATCAGCTAATGACGGATCCAACTAAAATTCCAACATACAAGGTCAAATACATTATTAGTTATAAAATAAAATCTACTTACCATTGTGTTGGAAATAGATGACATGTCTTGATTTATTTTATCCATAGGTCGATCGGGATTATCAGGATATATTAAGGGAGCTAATAATACAGGAGCAACCTCAAGTGGAAAGTCTCGACGTAAGTTTTGCAATAAAACTTCTTTGACTTCTTTGCTTATACCTAAAATAGAACCAATACATTTCAGAAAAGTTATTAATTAATAGATAAAAAAAATTAATTACAAAAAAAAAATGTACACAGTGAAACCTCCCTTAATGGACACCTCGAAATAACAGATACTTTTACAGTAATTTAATTTTTAATTTTAAAAATTTTTATCGTAAAAATAGAATAATTGTGGAATACCTTAATAAATATCTACCTATCAATCTAATCTTATCTTAATACTATACATTATTATACTGTGTATAGTTATAGTTAATCTTATACGTCCATTATGGTATCGGTGAAAACATTTTTGGAGTTTATGTCGAGTCAAGTTATTCTACATGTATTCAGTTGTGTATGTGATTCCATTACATACAAACGTAGTGTAACAGGCAATAGCTAGTAAACGAAAAAGATTAAGTCTGAAAGAAAAATCGGCAGTTTTGAAATTTGAGCATGCAATACAAATATGGGTGTTTGTCTGTTTACAGACAAGTTTAGAGTAAAATACAAATTGCGGATATCATAGATTATATATTTTCATTAATTTTTACATACGTAATATCATAATTTTAAATAATAAAATGTACATATTTTATCATTAATTTACATATATATTGTATATATACATTAATATACTATATATAAATATTATACATAGTTATTAATTTCTCAGTTATTTTCAAACATTTTTTTTTCCTCTGAATAGTGGATACCTCTAAATAACGGATAATATTATGGAGACCGAGAGTGCCCGATATTTAGAGGTTTCACTGTATATCCTTTAAATATATTTTGAACATACCAAATATTTGATCATCAATAGCGAAAACGTGACTTAATATTAAATGCAAAACTTCAGGGCTAGAATCGTGTAAACCTCCTCCTGTAACTTGTTCAGTGCTAGTATCTAAGAAAAAAAATGTATTTTTATGGTAGATATAATATAGACAAATTAATAAGTATATTTCTATACCTGAGCTGATGTATGACTTGATTAACTCTGGCAATTTTTGTTTAACAAATTGTAATGCAAATGTTGAATAGTTTGCAGATTCCAAACAGACAAGTCCAAAAACCACTTCTTGCACAAGACTAAGATGTAATATTCTACTAAGTTGAACAAACAACTGTATTGATGGTTTCAAAGGCTGTATTGACGATTTAAGGGGCTATCAATTACATTTCCAAAAAAATAAATAACTCTAGATATATTAAACTATGATATAACAAAATTACCTTTTGTATATGAAGTGGATTATCAAGAGCAAAGCACAAAATTGAAGTGAGTGATGGTTTATTCAAAAGTGTTGTACACTGCTGTGCCAAAAGTTGAACTTGATAATAATCCTTGTGAGATATATTGCGAGGACCTTCAACTTCCTTCAGATCTATGTGAGAAAGGAGACAGCGCAAAAAATGCCGATCTGCTTCAAATCCTTGCAATTGGATAGCCTTAAAACATTAAAAATACAAACATTTCAAAATAAGTACACATATTTTTTGAATTAAATAATTGATGGATATAAATAATAGGTAGGTACAATACATTATTTATTTTAAGTGATAAGTATAGTATAAATACAATAATTAAATCAATATTTCATAAATCATAAAATGTTTTTTAATTTCATTGGTTAGAAGTTTCTAATGAAATATACAAATATCAATGGTTAAAAGGTAAAATAAGGCGCCACTTTTTCAAAATCAATTTTAGGCATATAGTACACGTTAATTGCACATTAATTAATACTTGAATGTGAGAGCATAGAGAGCATAAACACTCTAACACAGTGGTTCCCAACCTTTTTTAGTTTAACGGACCACTAATTTTGTAAAAAAATATGAGGCCCATCCATAATATACCTATATACGTTTTCATAAAATTATAATATATATTATATACATTTATGTATAGTTATTAGGAATAAAAAATTAAGAAAATTAAAAAAAACTTAATTCAACTTTATCACAAGACAAACAATTTAATGTGATTTTTGATATTGCATGTTCTTCACGAGAAAGTCAATATCTGGATTAAAACTTATTAGTTTTAGTCTTGAATCACTCAAAATAAATTAAAGTAGTAAAAGTACATTCTCAAAGATAAATCGCCGAAAAGCCCATCAAGTTTCTGAGTATAATTTTAGTCATTGTTGGATGGTCTTTCCGAACATTTAACCAGAATGGCACTAATTATGTACTTATAAAATATGATTTTAAAGTCTGATCACATGACATTTCAATCAACGAATTTTCTTCACTAGCTGATATTTTCAATTAATTTAATTTATATTCAAAAATAAGAACCAAAAAATATATTATAATATCAATTAAATATATATAATATAAAATACCAATGGTTCGCAGCCCAGTACCATGCTGCTCGTGGCCCACAAGTGGGCTACAGTCCATGAGTTGGGAACCGCTGCTCTAACATCATTTAATGTTAAATATTATGTTTTTTAGCTTTCCTGAACAATTATGGAACACTTTTACCAAATAACCTTTGATATGAAATATTAATAACATACATAATAACCAACTTTATTTTAATTATGAAGTGTTTGATTCATAATAAATATCAAATAATGCATTAATAGACAAATTAGCTATTATAAGTTTATAATTAAGGATAATATTCTAATTTGTGATTAAATAATCTATAGAATTGTGAAAGTGATTCAATCATAAATGTATATACCACTTTTCATTTATTTAATGCTTTATACATTTCATCAACAATCAAATAACTCATTAAATACAACAAAAATTAGATAATCTACTATTTAATAACTTTAAAAACAATTGCACTTGAAAGGTTAAATAATAAAAAGCAATAATTGGTAAAACAATTTTAAGAGCATTTTACCACCGGATTTTTTGTCGGCAATTTAACAGAAGACATTGAAAAAATCAAACTGTATTTACAGTTTCATAATTAAATTTTTAATGTACAATACTTAGCATTAATTTATTTTCTGACCAACATAATGTTTTGATATATTATATAAGATTAATATTAGTGTGATATTCAACAATCTACCAAATTCATAAATAACAAAGGAAAAACAATATCCGTGTGCTCTAGTAGTGACACTTTGTAAAAAGCTACTATTGAATTATAATAGAATACAAGTTTCAAAAACCAATCACTTGATAGGTACAACACTTACGTCTGACAGTTCTTGAACGCTAGACTTGTAGTTTTTTTTCGACAAATTAGCAACGAGATAGCTGATTTGCGACAACGTATATGACAATGAATCCAGGTTCATAGTTCCATGAATGCCAATTCGAAAGCTTCAATAGGCTTTGAAGCTTTCTTCTTTGTTGGAGAAGATTGTAACAACGATATTATATCGCTCGACAAGACGGTCACGTACAGTCGTAATGTACCAACGACGACGGGACGAGAATGGACACCGGACAACAGATTCGATATGGGATTAATCGAGAACGTGGCGGAATCCTCCATAAATTTCGAACTCGCACTGGCCGGGGGGCTAACCGACGGCGAGCGGCGATTCAAAATATGAGTCGCCAAAGACCGAAGTCAGTGTCGTAAACAATAACAATGCCGACAAGGCCGAACGGGCACCGTTCGACTCAGACGGGGTCCATTGTCCCGTGTGCGGATATTACATATTTTTTAGTCATCAGTCGACGGCGTTATTGAACGGAGAAGAGTACGCATACGGTGTGATGACGGTGATGGTGGTGCGACAAAAAAAAACGATCCAAAAGGACACGGCAATCGTTGAAAAACAGGAACAAATAAAAAAAAATCAAAACAAAACAAAAAGGTTCGGGTAATGAATACGCTCGTAACGAGAAAAAAACACAATAAAACGGGGGTTCGGGAATGTTTTCCGTAAGACGGAAATATTTTCCGAGCATCGGCAACAGAGTCGTAACGAAATACAGTGTGACCGGACGCGCGGTCGCCTTATCCGACACCGAAATCAAACAAACGGTTTCAATGACGCCAACCGACGAAATCATCCACGGATTACAACCTTTTTCTTCTGCCATGATAATACACCACATTCGTTGATGACCGCGACTCGGGGATCAATCTTGGTACTACCTGTCTTATCACTTCACTCTAGGTGTTTTAAAACCGGCTATCACGTGTGCGGTTGAGATTTAGGTGTCTACTTTTCTAGTGTTTCTACTTAAGAGATCTTTCTCGCAAGTCGCAACACGGCACTCGTTTTTAAAGTAATTTTCTTTTTTTGTTTCATGTTTTTTATTTGATTTTTATGGTCTAGAATATTCTGCTCAATGTTTACTTAACAGTTGACACTACCTACGGTCCGATTTTCCTCTCAATATCGTGAGTACATAAATTTTCGTAAATATTTCTCGAACACGATAACAGCCCTTACCTCTCAGGTTTTATTTAGAAAAATAAAAAATCATTCCTTATTTACGTTTTTATTTTCAAGCCAAAAGACCAATAACGGCATTTGCTTATTCATTGAACAATTTTGTAAAAACATTACATTTTTAATCAATTCGTTTTTTTTAACACGCTATTTTCTACAATTAATTCTGGTTCATTTGTTTAATTATACTTATTGTCATGAACAAAATCAAAATTATAAAATTGTCTTTTATTCTTTTAAGCATTATTTAATTCTACAAAAACAACGCCTTGATCATATTTTCGTCAACCTCCCCTTTTTATATTGTGTTGTACGTAGAATTTTATCAAGGTGTCTGTACTAGAATTAAATGCAATGGTCTTTTTCTTGATCAAGCTAACTTTCAGTTGGCCTTATATAGGCATAATTTAATACATTTCAACAGATGTAAAACATTATTTGCGTTTACACCACTAACTAAGTTCCTACCTTTAACAAATCTATTTGCTATATTATTTTTTCGAAAAGATATTATTTAATATCAAAAACATAAGTTTATAATTTTTATGATTAACATGTATTCTCATATAAAAGTGACAAATATTAAATTTACATTGTGGCATTGACTTTTCATAATAAAAAAAAAATATTGAAGCCCCTTCTAAACAAATAACTAGGGGTAGACAAACTTTTAAAATTTTTAGGAAATCATTTTAACAACCTCAAACAAGAAATATTTTACAATTATATTATTTAAAGTAGTTTATTGTTTATTTATTTTTGTATTTTAGGTCATTGTAAAGGTCAATCATGTCTAAGGCTCTTGTAAGTCTGGTGACTGGTGCAGCTTCAGGTTTAGGGAAAGCTACCGTTGAGCGGCTTGTAAAAGATGGCCATAAAGTTATAATGTGTGATTTACCAACATCAAAAGGAAAAACTGTAGCTGAAACAATCGGTTCCACAGTTAATTTCATTCCTACTGATGTCCGGTCAGAAACTGATGTTAAAAATGCTATTGATACATGCCAAAAACTCCATGGAAAATTAGATTTAATTGTTAATTGTGCTGGTATTAGTGTCGCTCGCAAAGTATTTAATTTCAATAAAGGCAGTAGTCATAGTTTAGAAGAGTTCACTGATGTTCTTATGGTAAATACCGTAGGTACTTTCAATGTTATCCGGTTAGGTGTTGCTTTAATGGGAACTAATGCAACTGATGAAAATGGACAACGAGGAGTAGTGATCAATACTTCTGCATATTCTGCATATGATGGCCAAATGGGCCAAGTAGCTTTTGCTGCCAGTAAAGGAGCCATAGCAGCAATGACATTACCTCTTGCGCGTGATTTGGCTCTACAAGGAATAAGACATTGTTCAATAGCTCCAGGATTATTTAATACACCTTTGCTAAATCATTTACCAGATAAAGTTAAAAACTATTTTGCTGATATGACTCTTTTTCCCAAAAGATTCGGACAACCAGAAGAGTTTGCAAATCTTGTCGTTAGTATTGTCAATAATCCATTCCTTAATGGAGAAGTGATAAGATTAGATGGTGGAATTCGATTCATTTAATTTTATGATAGTATCTATTGTAATATTTGAATTTTTATATTATATTTATATCACTATTTGTTGTAGTCCTCATTAGTTAAATACAACTTTTTCATTTTTAATGTTGTGTTCTTTTTTATTTTATTTTTTGTAATGATCAAAACAAAATGGTTTCATTATTACTTTATAAGTATATATTTCTATACCTTAAATAGTATAGTATGCATTTTCATACAGTGTATAATTATAATATAATGTCAACTCAGCATCTAGAGTTTTTAAGTTAATCTTATGAAAATAATCATAGAACACTTAATTTGTTTAACATTGTCATATGAACTCTTAAATATTGAGTTACGTGTATAGTCTACTAATTATTTAATTTTTAGTAAACATTCAAAGGGGCATTTTCAAGCACAAGATTTGAAACAAATAATACATTTTTATTTTTTCCCTAGTTCGTTTGTTCTAATATAAACAAAAAATATTTTTGTAATTTTTTTTCAAACTTAATGTTATCAATTTAAAAACAACAATTCTTCTTTAAATGTACTAGTTTAACTTATTCAACTAATTGATAACAAATTTATTTCTGGTTTTCAAAAACTTCAAAGTGGAAGTCAATGAATTCCTCTAATATTGTTCAATAAAACCATTTATATTTTATGATTTCACGCAAATCAAATGGGTAAAGAATTAAACTTTTATTTTACCACTTCAATTTTAAGAACTATTGGATGTTGTGTTATAATATAATATCAATTCTTCAAAACAAATAAAACTGATATTGAATAAGTAAAAATGTATACTAAAAGTATTTATGAAAACAAAAGTTTTACTTTGCAGTGCAAAAATAATGAATATAATACAAGCCTGAAAAGAATTGTGTTATCAGGCTCAGATCCAAAACAAAGATTTAATGAGGTAGTTATTTTAGAGCTATAAAGAGCAAATTAATATCAATATTAAAAACCTAGGTACATGGAATTTATTTTTATTGTTGGAGTCATCAGATACTCGGTAAAAGTATTATCAACTAGTTATTAGTTTTATAACATAAACAATTTTAACTATACAAATGCAAATTTTACGCACATAACTTAAATAGTAAACTAAAATTTAGATGTATGAAAATTCAGTTACTGAACTTGTAGTGCCATTATGTTGACTAAAAAATGTATTAAACCGGCTGGAGAAAGCAGTAAAACCAAAAAAGGACCAGTTAAAGACATGTTTAGTGGTGAATGGAGAATAAGAAAAAATGATGAACTAGAAACGCTCTTCCATAAACCCAGTATACTCGAAACAATAAAGAACAAAAGATTGTTATGGGCTGGGCATGTCTGGCGTAGCCAAAACCCACTCATACGCATAGTACTGGAGAAAAACCCTAATGGAAAAAGACCACGTCAAAGATGGGAGGACGAAATTAGGGATCATGTGAAAGCATTAGTTGGAGGAGTAGACTGGAGATTACAGGCATCGGGTAGAGAAAATTGGAGGCAAGGTGTATATCAAGATGGTCCTAGTGGCTGAGTTTACCAAAGAAGAAGAAGGTTAAGAAAAATATAGTTAATGTGGATAATGATCTCTTATTTATATTCTAAATCCTGTCCTTGAATGTCATAATAACAAACAATATAAAAATATGATAGAAAATTTGGTATTTATTTTGATAAATTATTAATAAAGATACTTACATAATATGATAATTTATAAATACTAGACAAGTTAGTTGAATAAATATCAATAAAAAAATAATTATGTTTTAATAATAAAAAAGACAGATTTATTCCATTTGTTTTTATAAACATGAGTAGTTCATAAATAAATGCAATAATTCTAAGAGGAAAAATGTTTTAAGTATTTAAATTAATGTTAAAATAAAAATAATAAACTTAAAAATAACAATTTCCCCAGTAGTTTACTGTAATTATATAAATATACTTTTTTTTATATTTATAAATAAGTTCTTAATAATAAATATGTTATTATTGTGGAGTAAATTTGAAGAATAAAGTATTTTACAATATGTAAAAATTATCAAACTTCATCCTTTTCTTTGGCACCATGCTTCAAAATACGTGTGAATTCGATGTAATTAAACATTCCCTTTGAAATAGGTGCTTCTCGGTACATTTCATCAACCTGAAAAAATGTATAAAATGAAAATATATCTTTAGGAACGTTAAAAAATTTAATACTACTATAAGTTTTTTTTTATTATTATTTATAAATATTATACATAATAGATATGAAATGTCCACATATTTAGCAAATATACATACGTCTTCATCTGTAAATCTGTCTCCCATGGTAACTAAAAGCTCTCTTAGACGTTCTTCATTAATAACACCTTCATTATTTTCATCAAAACAGCCAAATGCATTTTTTATAACATCTTCTGGATCAGTACCTTGGAGTCTTTCGCCAAATAATGTCAGAAACATAGTAAAATTGATTGGACCTGGCGCATCATTCATCATACCTTCTAAATAATCATCAGTAGGGTCTTTGCCTAAAAATAATGTTGAAATTTTTTAAATGCTTTTATAATAAATAAATATATATATATATATATATACATATATATATATATATATAAATAGAAAATTAATTACTTTTTAATAAAAATACTGAACATACCTAATGATGCAAGCATATCATGTAAATCTTCTTTATCAATAAATCCATCACGATTTTGGTCTATCAAATTGAAAGCTTCTTTAAATTCTTGTATCTGTGCTTGCCCAAACATGGCAAACACATTAGACGTAGCGCGCTGCGCCCGTTTCTTAGTGGTTGCCCTCCTCACTGCCGTTTTCCGTGACATGCTTGATTCGCTCTAAAGTAATACAAAATATTATTCAGTAAAACAAAATTTTATTGAATTCACAAATATTAAGGCATTTAGTTTTAATTATTTTATGGTACACACTAAAATTATTACATTTAAACAAAATAGATTTAGGTGCCAAAATGTGTAAATAAAATATTAAAAACTTTCAATTTATTAACTTTGCTAATTATATTGATACTTGGTAAATCAAATGGGCTGGTTTTTGATTATTTCTAGCATTTATTGCAAATTTATACAATTACACTATGGTATATAATATAATTAGGTATCTATGCAGAATGTAATGTGTACAAAATTAAAAGAAAAGTAAATTTAAAAAATCTTTACAAAGTATATGATTAATAAATTAATTATTTTTATACATACACAACTATTCTATTTCAAATAAATTCACATATGTTAACTACAACATTTATAGAAATTAAAAAATTCTTCCACTGTCACAAATTATTAATAATCATGTTTAATGCACAGAGGAGTATATCAATTAAAACAAAAATGTTTTGGATTCAAATATTAAAATATTCAAAGCTTGTAAAATAACTTGAACAGTTTAAAAATCAGTATAATATTATTGTATACCTAATTATAAAATAATAGTTTTATATTTACTTTATTTTAATTACCTATAATATTTCTGATAAAACTTTTGAAAATATTAAATATCCCTAAATGTAATATTTATATTACAAAACCATAAGTTTAAATATTTTACTGAGATATTATCATATCACTGTTACATCTACAAGTGAAATTAATAACAGTTTTACTATCCTATTTTTCTTAATTTTTTTCACATTTATTTGTAATTATTTCTGACAACTTTTTAATCTTTGTTTATCATTTAAAATTTACTGCATTTATGTATTGAGACAAAAACTACTTTATTACACATTTAGTATTTATAACCTATTATCTTACATATTTTGAATCACTACTAATCAAGAAAAAATTCCTAAAAATGAGTCATAATTTTATAAGAATTTCTCAGATTCCGTATACAGGATGATTCAAATGAAATTTATATAGTATATAGATTATCAAAACTGTTTGAGGCATATCTTAATATTTTGAATTTCTTTGAAAATGTTATGAACATACTTAACGAATTAGTAATAATAATCAGCCTGTCATATGAAACACATAAATATATTCAATTCGGCAACAAAATGTATGTACAAAAAAGGAACTAATTTACATTTTAAAATAATTTTATATGTAGAGCAAAAAAAAATACAAATTATATTATAATATCGGAGATTATATTATTATATTACGATAATTTATAATTATTTTTGTTATTTAAACATTTTTTTGGTTATTATTATTTAGAAATATTTATTTAACTTACATTTTGAACCATGATTCAACAAATTACAGTTATGTACAAATTGTTTTGGGTTTTATTATCTTAATATTTATTCCAGAAGACGTTAAACTAGTTTAGAATGCATTCAGTTTGTGATCAATGGCTTAAAGTCGTGAACTAGTTCAATGGTCTGCTAGAACAAACTTTTAGACATTTTCAGAATTATTTTCATAATATTGTAGGTAAATAATCAAAATATTTGCTAATCATAACTAAGATTGTATAACATAAAAAGGAAAGTATGATAAATAGCAAAACAAACAATTAAAGATTCTAAATGGCCATAGGATTTATATCTATTATGTAATAGTAGTATTAGTATTTATTCCATATTTGTTGAAGAGAAATATCGTTATTGATTAGAGGTCTAGACAACAATCGCTGACTTTTAAAATTATTGTTAGAGCCACAACGGTTTGTATAGACTTAGACAGAATGTTTCAAGGACACCATTATCAAGTTATGTATGTCACTTGAGTGTGAGGTACACCTGGCAGAATGTCGTGGAATAAAACTGACGGAAATTTACATGGTCAAAATACGTTAACAGTATATGTGTGCCAGTGAGAAAACGCTCGGGAAAACAAACCGAGTAATGGTCTTAACGAGGGTAATTATTGAGCCACTAATAATTGACAGTACGTTAGAATGAGCGGAAACGAATAAGTATCGATTTCTCGTCGATATAATTCGACGGGTTTCACGAGCCCGCGGTTGAGAAAAGGTTGAAGAGACGGATAAGGCGTCATACTCACAATTTTGAAGTCTTAAAAAGAAACGGATGGCGGAGAAAAATGTCTGTTGGTCGTAGCGTCGGTCGGGGGCCACGTATATTGTCGTCAACCTGATAGAGGAATGCGAATGACTGTCGTAGTGTCGTACTCGGATTCGATAACCACTGCTGTCACGGCGATGCAGAGAAGAATGGTAATTGGTAGGAGACGGGTAGTGACACGGGGAGGTGAGTCACGCCGTTTTCTTCTCGGTAATTCACTCGAGAAATGAGAAGCCTACAACGAGCGTTTTGTTTTGTTTATTCCGTGGTCGGTCGGTGGGGCAGGACGATAAGCGTGAACAGTTGTTTGGCGATGACGTGCGGCGTGGTGGTGCGGACACGACGTCGTTATCACCAACCGCGGGAGAGAAGAAAAAAAAGAAGAAAAACCGACTGCCCCACGGCGAGCGCCTACACTGTGTAACCGTCGCCGGTTTCGCTCCAAACGTGGCCGCACTGAATTCATTAATCATTTTTGGCCCGTGTGACGCATGCGTGCGTGCGTGCGTACGTGATTTTGACCGCGGTGAATTGTGGTTATAAGCCTCGGTTGTTTTGAAACGATTCATTTATCTGTAGACTTATTTTATTTTTTATTTTTTTTTCGTTGTCCGTCCGCGGTACAGTTTTGTCGGCGATTGGCACGCGGCGGTGTCCGATGCATTGATCTGGTCGGATTTTTATGCGCGCGACCGTACACTCCGAGCAGAGCTGATTAGGGGTGCGTGTTTACGACGACGACGACCCACCGCACCGTTCGCCATGATAACGGTGAGTACAAATTGTGAACGAAACCTTCATGGACGCGCGTAACGAATGATAATTATTAATGAGCGTGTGCGTATGACTTACCCTGTACTCTGTAGACGTGAAAAAACGCGTGGCACGCTTGGGATTTTCTCCTGTCGCGTTCAAAGTAATTGAGTCCGTCGCGAGGTTGACTGTAAATGGATCGTTATATTGCCGATTGCTGCACGCTCCGTCGCGTTGTGTCTTTTGCCATATATGGACACGATCTCGCGTGAAAGCTTGTCGGCCCAATAATACTTTATATGGTATCGTTAAATCCAGTCGACTCTGCGCGGTCCTCTCTCTTGAGTTCGTCCTATTGCCGGTATCGAAATCGAAATTTCTGGGGTCTATAAACTTCACCCGGGGTTATTGATTTTTAGCATAGGGTAGGTAATGTGCGTGTAACATTGACCTTGACCCTTATCCTGCCCATTTCACGTAGGCTCTACAACTTTTCTCAAATAATTCTATTATTTTATTCATACCCTAAGTACCCCTACAGGTTCACTCAACTTTTAAAACAATTTTTTGTTTAGGAAAAAGTGAGAGGTGGTATGTGCACCAATTTAAAATAATTAAAATTATTTCAATATGAATTAAAATTATTTCAATATGAATTAAATTAATACAAATACTGAATTGAGAAATTAATTCTGTAATGGATTATACCTATAATTCGGTAAATTATACCCCTTGCATATTATTTATAAATAGGTTTGAATCGGGTTTGAATAATATTAAGAAAAAGTGTAATAGGTACTTTCAAAATCATGATTAATTCATAGAAACAGCGATTTTCCTTTTATAAATCAAGTAATAGATATTATAATTCCTACTTTCCTAGTACATTTTACCGAATAACTTGATCATACAATTTAATTAGTTTTTTATGATCTTAATAATGTTTTTTCGTCATTCATTTTTAAATATTTACAGTACCTAGTACTACTATAATAAGTTGTATTATACCAATCATCATAATTATTTTGTGTTAAGTTTTTACCTGTTTTTAAGTATTAAATTTAATAAAATAGGAACATTGGTATTTCGTTTTATAATAGAATTAAGAGTAATGATATTATAATTGACTTGTCTTATTTAAATGTTCATTAAATGTATTCTAGTGATTATAGTCCAAATTAAATAGTTTTAAAAACAAGTCAAATGTGCACTAAACATGTTTTGATATGCAAAGAAAGACTAAAATATGATCTTCAAAATTATCCAAAATATATATTTGTTTTTTCCTCATCATTCATTTACTGAATAACTAAAATAATATTAGTAGGTAGTTTGAATTCTCCGATATATAGTCTAAAATTAAGTATGCTCAGTAATGTACTGATAGTTAAAGTTAAGTCCGAGGTTAAGTCTAATCCAAGGTCTAATCTAAATCTAAAAATCATTCAATACCTTTATCAATGTATTTAAATATTGATTGAAAATTATTAGGTATGTTTTTCATATTGACATAAATTATTTTATTAAACACTTAACATGCACTAATATACAAATTATGTAATTCAAATGATTGAATATGTCTTTGAAATAGCCAAATGTAGATTTATATTCGAAAAAGAATATTATTTTCAGTCATGCCATGAAACATTAAATTGTGCTTAGCATATCATACAATCAATTAGTTAAAGTATAAATGTGAAATCGCAGGACAATCAAATGGTTAGTTAGCTTATCTGTTGCTTTCAATGTTATGTATAAAATTCTTTCAATTTTTGTATTCACAATAAAATTATCATAAAAAATATAAATTTCACTTATTTAATAAGTAGATAGGTTATTGTCATAAATGTAAAATAAGCACTGGATAAGAAAAACTAATTTGTATTAAGATGTATTATTTATTTTCCTGCTGTACCTCATCAAAAATGAGATAACATTTTTTCCTATAATGTTATATTTTTAAACTCTTATTCATTTAGGTTATAATAAGTCATAATTAAAAATATTTTTTATTTTTCTAGTTATATCATATAGTTTATTATCTATAATATTGATTCAATTATTTTGTTTTGTTTTTTTTTTTTTCAATTAACTGATGAATGCTTTCAGTATCATTATTTTTATTTTCACATTTAGTCCCTACTTGAATTTAAAAAGTACTTATATTCATAGTTTGATGCAATTACCTGCACTATGTACCTATTGTAATGTAATAGTGTATTAAAGTGTAAAAACTAATAACATTTTATCTGTGAATACTATGTGGTCTTATATACTAGGGATTAGTTTTTTTTTAATAAGATTAGAAATCTATTAATTGCTATTGAACTGTTGGTTCCAGAAAATAGATTATATATTTGATTTCAATTAATTTAAGCACAATTTTTTTTCAGTGGCTAGAGTGCTAATATGAATAATTCAGTAATTAATTAAATACAATTTTCTGAATTTTTGATCATAAAATATTACGTGTATAGTAATGATTAATGACTCTTGAAACCCCATAAATTGGTATTGCCTAGATATTGCTAATTTAGATCATGCTTCTAGTGTATCATTCATAATTATCTTAATCTAATCATATAGGTTGGTAGTTAAATATGCAATGGCTATTACCGTTTTTAATTTTTAATACCAACTAGTTTTTGTTTTTACCATTTGAAAGTCAATAACATTTTATAACTTTTGGGCCTCCCAAGATTTAGAGGGCCAGGGCAGGTGCTTCTCATACTCTCCAATCTTAATCCAGTCCTAAATATGTACTATTAAGTAATAATTTATCATATTATGCAGTTATTACTGCAAGTATTATCTTTTTATACCTTTCCATTGTTTAAGTAAAGAAAAACATTATTAAAAAAATTGTATTTTAATTTAAAACTGCAGTAGTCTAAATTTAATTTAATGGCAATTCGTATTAACCAAAACTGCTAGTACTCCAAAAGCTTACTTTTTTTTTCAATTATTATCTCAACTCTATTTACTTACATAATTATTAATTATACATATTATACTGTCCAAATATTGTATCTAATTTTTAGTTTTATATTATTAATAGTTCATTAGTTTATTTTTCTCAATGGGTAATTATTATTTTATTTTGTCATTGTAACATGCATAAAACATTTAACCAAATTTAATTATATTTTAAATTTAAATTGTATTTAAAAATGTAATTTTTCCTTGAATATGTTGATTGTTGACATTTGAAATTAAATAATATACAGATATACCTATAATTATTATTATTAATATATAATATTTATTATAAATTTATAATTATTATTATTTTTATAGATAGTTCATTAGTAATTAATCACCAATTATTACTAATTTGTTTAGTTTTTTGCCCAAATTTTCTTGAATTTAAATTGAAAAATTGAATTATTTAAGTTATCAATTTGTCATATACAACATTAAAGTTAAATAATAAACTAAATAATTGTGAAATTTTGAAAAACAAAGTTTTATTTGATTTCATTTACAAACCATATCTTTTAACAGTTGTATCTAGTAAAAATATGTACATTACTCACAACTAGTCATAAAACTTAATTATTCTGTAATACATAATTACATTTTATTAACAGTACTATTTAATATGTACCTATATCATTACATTTGATCAGCATAAACTTTAACATGGATATAATATTTCACATTTCTTGTACTCGGTATTCAAAATTAACATGTTAAAATATTTTTTCCCTGTACTTGGTTGCATTGAATACATTGATTTATAACTTAGTAAGTACATTAAATATAAATGTATATATACATGATACAAATTTTACAGTTATCTTAAATTTAAATTACGTATGGAACATTATCTAATAGCTACACCATTAATTGTTACAGTGGCCCCTGAGTGATCTGATTTTGTCTTAGAGACCGGTGATGGCTCGTAGTAACTGTTAGGCTCATCATATGTATAGTCCGTGACTGAGTCATAAATATGATTCTGTACATCACTCAGTGAAGCATATGACATAACTGCTGTATTTTGTTCTTCTTTGCGTACAGCTCCTTCAACATTTTCTGTGTTCTTTACTGGAGTTGGTCGTTTTCTGTTAAAACAAAATAATTTTAGAAAGAATTCTTTATACATTTATATCCTTTAAATATACTTACAATCTTAAATAAATTAAAGCAAGAAGTATGACTAGGAACAAAACGACACCGCCTCCAACAGTAACAGCTAAACCCAATGTTCTAGTATCACTTATTGCTGCACTTATCGCTACACAACAAAGATTTTTGCATGAGTCATACAAATAAGTTAATTTTATTTTTAACAAAGATCAATGATTAGGATTATAATTAACATGTGATTTATTAATACATACATTGGCAATAAGGTTGTTCTCCTGACCATTGGCCATCATCCAAACATTTTCTCATGTAAGGACCTATTCTTTGAAAATGAGGGACACAATGATATTCTGCTGCACTGTTATATGTTGTGGTGTCATTCATTATTATGACTCTCCCATTTTCTATTGGACCCGGGTGTTTACAGTCAACCACTAAAATTTAAGAATAAATAAAAATGTTGTTTATTCTAGATAAATGTTAATTTTACTTTGACATGTGGGTGGTCTCCCACTCCATGATCCTTTTGGCAAACAATGTCTTGTTACATTGTCGATTGTAAAATATCCTCGTGGACATGTGTATTCAGCTGTTCCGCCGACTGTTCTTGATGTCACCCTGACTGATAAATTGTTTTCACCCTTGAGCTCATCGCAGTTAATTTCTTTAAACAGATTTGTTGTTAAATTATGTTTATTTAATAATTAATTAAGTACTATTTATTACCTTGACATTTAGGAGTTTCTGAACTCCATGTACCATTTTCGAGACATAATCTTCTACCATGTCCATCAAGTTGAAAGTGATCATCACATTCATATAACACTGCAGAACCATAATATGTTACATTAGATACTAAGTTGAACTTTCCATTATCAATACTCTCGGGAATACCGCAGTCAACATCTAAAAAGTAAACACATTTAAAATAATTAACACCATGATTATAAAAATTAGTATTTATTAATGATGAACCCAATACTTACAAACACACTGTGGTATTATACCAGTCCATGATCCAGTGTCATCACAATTACTTATTGGTTCACCGACAACTTTGTATCCTCGTTCACAGCGATATTTGACTAAAGCTCCAATTTTGTATGTAGAAGTTGAAACTGTGTCAGAAGAAGTTCTTATTAAAGTTCTTCCATATAAACGATCATTGCCTGTTACTGACAATACGCTGTGTTCTGGTAAAATTGGTTCCGGACATCTTATTTCTTTTAAACAAAAATAATTATTATTTTAAAGAAAATACCTTGTCATTTTGGTAGTATTAGTACCTATTATTTTTTTATAAATTTTTACACGATTTTATTAAACAAATATATATAAATACCTTCACATTTTGGAGCGGTCCCGCTCCATGCTTGATTTTCTTGACAACGTCGTATAGCTGTTCCGGTCAACCTGTAGTTATTACTACAACTATATTTGACCTCACTATCAAGGTGTGTAGAGTCATTGGAATAGTGTAATGTACCATAAACTGGTGGCGTGAGTTTACCACAATCAATATCTGTGTACACATATTATTTTTCAACAATTAAATTAATTATATTAATAGGGATCTAATGTTCATTTTGAAAGTTTGTTTTAACTTACATAGACATTCCGGTGGTGTTGTACTCCATTCGCCATTACTATTACATTGTAAAATCGAATTGCCAATCAATTTATGACCAGGGTCACAGTGGTATTCAATGCTCGAATGGATATTGAAGTCGTAACCAACCACATAACCTCCTGTGGGCACTTCAGGTTCTTGACAGGTGATCACTGTTCGTTGAAACCAACAAAAAAAATTAATCTAATGACTTTTTATAATTGACCATTGCGTTACTTACGTTGACACGTAGGTGGATCTGCAGACCATTTCGCTTCTTTGGTACATATTTGTCGGCGACTAGTGTGAGGTTGAAGCCAATAATCTGTATCACATGTGTACTCGACTATACTGCCGTGTGTCGTGGTACCATTGATCAATGAAGCCATTCCATTTTCAATTACTTGTGGTGGCCCACAATCTACAAACCTACAAACTAAGGGTTTCCCTGACCATTCTCCACCAAGTCCACATTTTAACTCCTATATCATTATATAAATTGTTTAAGTTCAAAAGTCGCGTCGAAAATAACGAAATATTTAATAATGCTGACCTGTTGTCCGCCGACAGCAACGAACCCTCTATGACATGAATATGCAGCTATAGATCCAGCTTTATGTCCCGTTGTAGTCACGACGGCTCCTTGGACTTCGGGTGGGTCTCCACACCAGTCAACTAAAGGAAGAAAAACCATAGTTTATTACAGTGTGACCCACGTCGCGTCCTATGCTTAATGTAAAAACACTTACATAGACATTGTGGAGTGCGTCCACTCCATTTTCCATCTTCGGTACACGTTCTTTTGGCGTCACCGTTTGACAAACTGTAATTTTGATTACAAGAATATTTCGCAATCGCTTTGAACGTAGTCCTATTGTCTTCCAAAGTGATCGTGCCATTTTCTATACCGCTCAACGGCCCACAATCAACATCTAAAAAACACATTTAAACAAATGCTCGATTCAATAACTATGACGCTTGTAAGAGTTTATATATTTAACAAAATCAATTATCGTCATTACATTTGCACGTTGGTGCTGACCCAGTCCAAAATCCGTTGGTGCCGCATGTTCTTTTAGCCGACCCTTGCGTGAAATGTCCTTCTGGACAGACGTATTCAATGACCGATGAAACTTTGAAAGTGTATGGACTCAAAATCGTGCTATTAGTCTTGATATCAGGGCTCCCACATGTTGTTGGTGCTAAATAAAAGTAAATCAAATATGAGATATTGCATTTTAACGGTTTATCATGTAAACGCACGACGAACACGAATATACTTTTATTAGGACACAAGGACACTCACTGTATTGACAAATCCAATGTAAATAATCTAAATTGCATCCTACGTCGTTCCACAGCCATTCACGACCTCCGTCGAGCACCACACAATTTTGTTCGCCGTTGTAATTGTTAGGTTGGTCTTTTCCCCATGTCGGTTTCGTTATCACGTCACCTGCCGAAGATTATAGACATACAGACAGTGTAACACGTATACACACAGAATGCGATATCTTAATATTTTATCCATGTTATGTGATCACCACGCCCTTTTAACGACGTCACGTATGATGTGTAACACATAAATATGAGCACTTACCGTTTACCCATTTCCACGTTCTCGAGGTCAACCCAGGTTCTTTTTGTGCACCGATCCAAATCAGCTGAGTCTTGAGTCTTGTTTTTCGCCGTTCGAGTTCGGCTGATAAAAATGTCGATGCCGTTCCACGGAATCCGTGCACTATGTCGCCTCCGGTCGCTTGACATTTTTGACGCGCTTCCACAAATGACGCGCCTCGGTTCACATTGAATTCGTAACACTTGTTGTCGAAAATAGCCACGTCGGTCTGTGTGGCCGACAGACTTCCCGGTGCACAACGGTCGATGGAAAATTCTACACGATAAAAAAAAAAAGCAACAGACGAGTTATTTACGTAAATTAATGAAACACCCTGTCACAATGCTAACCTTCAGTGGAATATACTTCGACTTCACACAATGACAACGAGCCTTCAACCCCTACTAGTTGTAAAAATACGTACTGTCCGACGATCTGTCGAGCGCAACTGAGAATTTTAGTCGTACCTTCCTCTAGAAATCGTACAACCAAACAGTGTTTTTATATAATTTAGTCGTGTTGTATATTTTCCAAGTAAAAATGTTGCGTTTATACTCACCAATTGTTCCTGGAAACCACGAACATAGCGGATTCCTCTGTAGTTCTGTACTACTGTTCCCTACTCGTATCTCAATGTCTTGCAAAGGCTGGTGACCTAAACATTTCATTTAGTTTCTCGTTAGTTTTCATTGATAATTTAAAGGCATGTCTCATACTCTCATGTATGATTCGAATAAAAATAAATGCAAGTATATTATTGTGTATAATATAATGCAATATATTATTCCTCTTAATTATATTGTGTATTTTTTACTCCTGAAGAAAAAATAATTAAAATGGGTGTGGCGTGCAGATGATCCATATAGTTAACCAGTGAAGGGCAATTGTCCTTCATGAGTCTCTAAACGTTCTGTTAAAATATCAACAAAACAATTTTTAACTGTACAAAAAAAAGTTGTGGGCGTTACAGCAGCAACAGGTTCATTACCACTATAAACTAGTTTTTGTGTTCTTTCTATATTCAGTAATCCTACTCAGTTTTTATTATTATTTAAACAGATAACAAGAGCGTAGATGTCCAATAACCTTACTGGGCTATGTTTTTATTATTATTATTAAAACTATTTTTCTTTTGATATAATCACGTCAGTCACATCTACGAATTCGTTATAACCTTCTTGTGGCTAGATCTCATATCAAATCAGCGTTTCTTTTTAAGTAAATTTGACAAATGTGTTGTTGATATCAATTTGTATGGGTCCTTGGTTTAAGATTCTGAGTTTAGAAACGATTTATTGAGTTTTTGCTTTGTAGAATCGCATTTTCGATTAGTAGATTTAGACCGAAAATTGCGTTTGATCTAGAGAGTATAAATAACTTCGTCTGTGTAAATTTAGACATCATCTTTATTTTTTTTAAAAATTAGTCAGTATTTGGAAAAAAACTACTGTTAAATGTTCCGTAAACCAGATTTTAATCAAAACAATTTTAATTATAACTATGAAAATAATGTTGAGAAACTTCAATTTTCACCATACCTTATATCAACAACACTTAAAAACTACAAAAACAAAAGTTTCAGCATTTTTAAAAATTATTTTTTTATACATCTTATTTTTAATGAACCCCAAAGTTTAATATAATCTTACTCATACACTTAACTAATGATTTTGAAATAACTAAAAAAATCTGCTATCAAAATATTTTTTATACATGTTTAAATTTAATATTTTAGTTCTTGTATGTTATATATTGTATATTAAACTGAAGCTTTTCTCAGAATTGTTTTACCAAAAAAATGACTTATTGTTTTTTTTTTTTTTTTTAAGTTAAATTCATACATCACCATTATTCTGTCTAAGGAGCAAAGAATAGTGAATACTATTAGTGCAAAGTGTGTCTCTTTATTTTAGTTGGCTACTCTTAAATAAATAGTATTATGAAATAGGTTAATAAGCTTTATAGGTAATTTCTGCTGTTTATAATTACTTCTTATTAATTATGTATAAAATATGTTGGAAATCCATTCAATTAACATCTTAATTTTATTTTAATTGAATACTTAATTGTTATAAAAATAAAATTGTGTATGGACATAATTATTTAATTTAAGGTTTAGGTATTAAAACTATATTGTCATAATATCCAATAAATTAGTACTAATAATTTGTTTTTCATATATTTTCTAGACTGAAGTATCAAAAACTGCCATCAGCGCGGCCGCCGCTGGTATTGCTGGTCTTTGTTTTGTCGGTTACTGCATTTATTTTGATCGTAAACGCCGTAGCGATCCAAATTTTAAATCAAATCTGCGCAAAAAGCGACTTATGGCCAAAGAACACGAACAAGCCGCACGTGCTGCCAAATCCGCATTCCCAGATTTCACTGATCAACAGGCCGTTCAGAGATTCTTCCTCCAGGAGGTGCAAATGGGCGAGTCTTATTTGGAACAAGGAGATATTGAAAAGGGGGTGGAGCACTTGGCCAATGCCGTCGTCGTCTGCGGTCAGCCCACTGAACTGTTAAATGTGCTGCAAAGAACTTTGCCAGAACGCGTATTTGAGCTGCTCATCAAAAAGTTGCCAGAGTTGGGCAAAAATCTCATGAGGAGACCTCAACCGGGGGGGCCAGTTATCAAAGAATTGGATGTATCCGATGTTGAATAGTTATAGGCACACAGCGATGACACTGCCCACTCGTTTTTTTTTTTATTGTCAAAAATTATTTAGAAATCCTTTCTGGCTAGAAGTATATCGTAATAAATCTTTAGTGAAACATGCGTGTTTGTCATATACATACGCTTATAAATATATGTATATACTAAAAGGTGAACTTACACAAAACACGAGTATTATATACCTAACAAAAAGTTGTATGGTGGTAAAATACTAAAATGTAGTTTCATTGTTGTTGCAACACACTTTTCAGAGTAAAAGTATTATTTGTTAGTGTGTAATTTTTTTTTTTTTTTTTTATACATATAATTATGCGACTAGAACTGGTATTAGTTTTTTTATATACATGTATTTTTAAATTATCTAACTCATTTATATATCGTACAAATTTGAAGTATAAACAAAATGTGTTATTCTAAAAGTTCATTTATCCTGCTGTAAGTAATATTGCATACATATTAGTATATTATCCAAGAAGACGACATAATTTTGTTATCACGCTGTTATTATATTATGAAAATTTCTTCAATGTGGTTTACTAAAAAGTTATATATATAATATATGTATAATTATTATATAGTTATAGCCTATATACGTATAGGTAGATGTGAAATGAACTTGGATGATTATTTTTTTATTAGATTCACTCATCCATGGGCTGTTATATTATATTTTGATTGAAACTATTAAAAGCAATAATAATATACGCCAATTTTTTTGTAATTTAAATAAAAATTTACATGAAAGCAAATTTCGAAAATTGTTTTTTTTTTTTTTTTTTTAATTCAATTCGTTTTGTCAAGCCTAACGTATTTGTGTTGTGTCCAAAGAAAAAAATGTCAACGTCATTATCCATCTACGCTTGAAAAATTCCATCTCATTCCAAGTATGTAACTGGTTTAAATCAAAATTTTTTTTCTCCTTGTAAAAATTCAAAATAAGCCCTTTTTTATATTGCAAGTTATTTATTAAAAACCTTGAAAAAAATAATGTCACTCCTAAATTTTACCACTTATTAGAGAGGTTTGGACAGTGTGCCCTTGGACTTAGTTGAAATAACTATTTTACAATTAAACAACCTAAATTAAAGATGTTGTGTATGTTCTCCTTTATGCTATCTCAGATGTCCGTTCTTGGTGACATTTTGTGGATTAACTTTTTTCTGATCTAATATGGTTGTGTACTAAAAGCCACAAACTATTATTTACACAATTTATAGGTATTTTGGAATGTGCCGAATAATTATTAGCTCTGGTAGTTATTGGCGACTACTATAACTATACCTTCCTACTATCATTATCAGTTCAAATTTTTAATTGAAGGTATTTTTTAATTTTTATTTGGTTGATTCCCTTATTGTAGAGACAATATTATCATTCCGTAGACAAGGAATATAAATCAAAATTGTCTTTATTTGCACGACCACTAACATAACATCTGCAGCTGACAACTAATTTCATCTCCCCCTCCATTTCCTTGATAAGGGTTACACCTGAAGAAGTACTCACCGCAACAGCCTCTGGTCGTGATGGACACTGCCCGAACCGGGTATGGCTGTAACAGGTCGACCGACCACCACGGCGATGGTTCCTTGAGTGTCTCCGTACATCTCCGGCCGTCGTGAACGGTCGTTGGGTCACCGTCATTCGCGTTGCCTGAACTTCCTCCCCTAGCCGTTGTCGACTGATTAGTCGGCTTGTGCATGGCAACGTTGGTACCTGCAGACAACGAAATTCATCAATCAGCACGTGCGTCGGCGGGTTGTTACAGTAGTTAATTGAGAAAACTATCAGTAAAACTAGTTGAGAATACTTGAGGACATGTTATGTCTTTTAGAACTTTAGTTCTTTCACGTAGGTAGTATTTTCGTAGGGATGTATTGCATACCTAACAGTCATATCAATTATGTTTAATTTTTCTTGTTTGCTGTACCGGTTGACTATTTTAGCGCGTCTCGCTCAATATTTGAGTTGAATTTTGATTATTTTCTCGCTAAAATATTGAATAGAATAATTTTTTTTTAATTAAGAAAAATTTGAAGTTTATATTAGCAGAATTTAAATATAAAAAAAAATATTACATTAAACAAGTTAATTTTGCATAGTAGGTGCTAAATTGGATTTTTGTCGGTCGGAAATTTTGCTATGGATTTTTTTCGTCTAAGAACCAATTACTGCAGTAGGTAATCGTGCTAGTAGGCGATCCGTGCGAGTTTCGTAACCGAGAGAACGCATGTGTTAATGTATTTTTCCAAATACAATAATGTAATTACATCGTGTTTAAAAAAATAAATAAAAACGTTAGATACTAGGTTAATTTATATACCGTGTTACGTAAAACAGGAAGAAGAAAAAAACGTTAATTAATACGCACCGAGTACGCCAGTTTATTTATATATGTATATGACAATACGTTTATAACGCTTCCAGGAAGCGGCGGTTCGACTTGTGTGCGTTTTTATGGGCTTCGCGTGCAAAAAAAAAT
Source organism: Therioaphis trifolii (assembly GCA_027580255.1). Taxonomy (NCBI): domain Eukaryota; kingdom Metazoa; phylum Arthropoda; class Insecta; order Hemiptera; family Aphididae; genus Therioaphis; species Therioaphis trifolii. The sequence goes on from CM050404.1 coordinate 132,683,340, forward strand.
CTGTACCTACCTAACCGATATATGAGGCGCCTGCGACCGTCGAATCTAGTATCACATGTTATACGTCGGTATTACGACCAACGACGTGTAACACCGTATCATTATCCTTGTATCCGACCATAATATAAGTACATGTGTGTGCCGTGTGAATAATGTAATGGTATTATAACAACCTCGCACGTGCTTCGACTCTACTGATGTAGATATCATCATGCGTCGGTATACCTAATTATTGGGTGTCTCCCGCGTATCAGGCGTGTGTGCGCACTTTGCAATATTGTAATAACGATATCAATCATTATACAGTGACGTATTTACGGAGAGGATCAAGGGGTTCGACCCCTCACCAACGGGCCGTATCATGAGTCAATTGAATTATAAATTATAGCCATTAGTCAATAGTCATTGTATTTACAAAAAAATACAAAAAAAAAAACAGTTAAGATTAGTAGGGTACCTATGTATTCTTTGGAGAATTCAGACGTGGCAGCCGATAGGCTGGAGGCGAAATCCACTTGGTTACTTGTTATTAGTTATAGTGTTATAAATATTTGTTAGGAAAATTAATTTTATCTCACCCCCCATGACAAATTTCTAAATACGCCACTGTGAGTATATATATATATATATATATATATACAGGGGCGTGGCCAAAGAAAGGGGGGGGGGTATCAGGTCACAACCACTCCTCATGAGTTTTTGAAAACCCTTAAAAAATGGCAGAAATATTTTTCGAGATTGAAAAACTTAAGCTTGATACTGACATTTTTTTTTTTAGTTTTTGACCAAAAAAAAAATCTATCATCAAAACAATTAAACTTGCCATCAAATATTTCGTTAATAAAAGTTTTGATTATATTCTATATAATATGTATTAGTATAATTATATACGTTGATAAAATATAAAGCTTTAATCATATAAAAATTAACTTGGTTTTCAGGCATTTAATTTTTAATTAATTTTATATTTTAAACTAGTACCTACCTACTTATACACAATAAAAATATACTTTAGTAACTGAATCTGCATTTTGTAAATGATTTTTCCAGCTATCATGTTCCCTACTTGAGTTTTCTTAAAAAGTAAAAAAAAAAAATAGACTGAAATATTATAAAACTAATTAAAAATACTTAATTAGTAAAAAGGTATAGTATAAATTATAAATCTTTATATTTGTAAATATAGTAGGTACCTATTAATGTCAATGCTTAAGTTATTTATATTTTATACATTTGAGTAAAAAAATGTCTGCTACATGGAGTAATGCAAACCTTTTAGGCTTTTATAAAAATATAGGTAAGTGTACTAACGAATTTTGGCAAACCCCCCTTCCCGTGAAAAAATCCTGGCTACGCGCCTGTATATATATATATATATATATATATATTGGTACAGCCAGGGAAGGACTGGAATGATAAGGCACAGGTCGGAATATTCATTTATCATTTTACGGCATTTTTCAAATTTAAAACGTTTGACATAGACTTTATACTATTGTACCTATGTAAAGTCTGTTTTTTCAATGGAAAACGGTGATGTATAAAACGGAATTATCGAGTTATCAAACTATGATTCGGACGCGATGAATGACACGTTTATCAGCGAGTCGTTACGTGGTTGTCCTTATTAGAAAAAAGTAATGTAAAACGAATCGTATGAGGTGCTGTTGAGTCTCCTGCACACTCCGGATAATCTGCTCCTGAAAACAACTATTTGTGTCGGGAATTTTTTTTCACGGGACAATATTTTTTAGGGCTCAAGTACTTATGAGGATCACACCACTGAAAATTCGCTCTTCAATTTTCGATTTCCGTTGAAATATCGCTGGTTTGAGGCTACAAAGTTCTTTATAATTTGCTCATTACAACTTTGAATAGTAAAATTAATATTTTAATTTACGAATTTACTTCTTTGCTAAATTCTGACTCTGTATTTCTTATTGTAAATGTAAGTGATTATTTTAGTTAATTTGATGTTTTATAATTTATTTGTTAATTTTTTATTAAAAACATAAAAAATCTATAAGTATTTTTGATTCTTTCAGTGTTTCATTGCGTTGATAAATATTATTAATTGTAATTTTCAAGGTGGTAATTATATGATTGGAGCGCAGTGAGAAACATTTTCTTTTCCATTTACAGAAGTAAATTAAGAACGTAACTTTTTAAGTATTAAGTAATATTCGATCAGAAGAGCCTCCTCATATAAATACAATTAAAGGGCCCACCGGAAAAGCCCTGATTTCCCGACCGGCCTATCCGCCGTTGAATTATGTATTAATCATCACGTCGAACTTACCGCAAAACGGCAGGTCTCCGGACCAGGCGCCGTTCGAAGAACATGTAATCGATTCGGACCTGGAAAAAAATAAAAATTATTATAATATTTAGAAACATAAGTATCAATTACCGCATTGTGATAACACGGTATAATATACGAGAAGTAAGTACACGAATAAAACACGATTCTTCATACACGACGACGTATGTGCAGTGGCCAAGGACACCCATTAGGGATCAAGGCCTCCCCAGTTCCCCCCGGGAGAGAATTATCTCTCCCTACGTGAGTTATTTGCCGTACCTGTCACAATGATATTAATTCCTATATGATTTATGACGCAAACTATAACAGATAAAACATGAATGCATAATTCATACGTTGGGAACGTCGTTATATTATAATGGTAAGGTGCAATAATGGTAGACATTAAACGCGTCTTCCGTATAGTGGTTCAGAGTAAATTTAAGTATGTAAAAATGGATAAATAGACATTGTGGAGTATGAACACCGAACATTTAATTGAAAGGCATTGTCGTCTGTCATTTCAAACGTGACATTTTTTTCGACTTTTAAACGACGGATATAGGTTAATATTCGACGTATAACACTCACGATAATTTTTCATAGATTTCGTTAAATTGAAAATTAAAAAAAAAAATAAAATTAACTGTAAGCTGTAAAATTCAAAATGTGGCTCAATGCCTTTTGATCGAATGTTCGCGTCATGTTGCAGTGTACGAACTGCATATGCAACAGCAAATGAAAAAAGTGAAAGACTCGCTTCTTCAGAAAAAAATATTAAGTAATAAAGCTAACGGTGAGCCATAAAACATAATTATTCTTTCTCATAACGTAACATTGTACAGTGTTCGTGTTGCGTATATCTCTACGCGCGGTGTAAATACTTACGAACGAAAGTCGAAATAATAAAACGTCGAAGTTATCGTTGAAAAATTACAAGTCCTCCACGCAGTGGCGGATCCAGGGGGGGGGGCAAAGGAGCATTTGCCCCCCCCCCAAGCCACCCATAGTAATACACTAACACCCAAAATACCAAATTTTATCAATAGAATATTGAAAAATATTTTCACTTATCATACTATATTATATATTGTTGGAGCGTGGTCGTTAGGTTAGGTAAGCATTGGTCGTATTTATCGTATTTTCGCTCTTGCCCCCCCCCCAAATTATTTCTGGATCCGCCACTGCCTCCATGGGATTAAAAAAGACGCCCCCGAGAGTGGGGCTGAAGAGTATCTCTTCGTTTGTATTACAATAATAATAATAATAATAATAACAATCAATATTTACCCGAATAATCTGTAACCATCGTCGCAGACGAACGTGGCTTTACCGCCGTCTCGGATGAGTTTGGCGTTGACCGGCACTGGTGGATGGCCGCAGACGTTTCCTGAAAAAAGAAAAATGTCTTCGTTTAAACAAACAACATAAATAATAATAATAATAATAATAATGAACATATGGTACTTGTACACGTTTCTGGTAACAGGGACTGGAGTTTTAAGTCGTAAATTGTTCGATAAGACGATATACGTCATTATATTACAAATAATCAGAAAGGAAATTGAAGTAATTTTTAAATAAGTGTGGGTGTCTATTATCTTATACCAGTAATCCGTGACTCGCATAAACATTTGAAATCACTAGAAAGGTTTTGGAAAAATGAAAATACTTATTGTATTAATTGTTTTACGTTTATGTTTAAAAATTATTATAAAATAATACGTTCATAAGTTATGGGTAAGTACGTTTTTCATTTTAAATATCATCGATGCTCTCATCTTAAAAATAAAAATGTGCTTAGATCCATGAGAAATAGGCGATCTATCGTGGGTTAATTTTAAAGTTAAATAACACACTACACCAAATTAATGCATTTTCAAAATTCACGAAATTCCACAGTATGTACCAACAATAATCACATTAACCTCCTCATATCCAAACTAACGTCTATTACTCTTCCTAACGTTTCTCCTCGTCGCCATATAAGAGGAAAACTCAACACCTAAATTCAGTAGAAAAAAAAATAACAGAAAAAATTAATGGATCAATTCAAAACTAATCAATTCTCGAAGTAGTGTCACTGGACCCCCCAGGGTTCCTTATTTATGTCGTCCAGTGTGGTAAATAAATATCAACATTTTTACACATTGTATATATGAATACAGATAGCAAATATTTCTTAATAATGAAAATAATGTATATCGGGGAGAAAATTTAAAAAATTAATCAATTTTTAACACGTAGCACTAATATGTAAATTTGTTACTCCTGATCTGTGCCATATTAAATCGGTACAATACACAGATACTCATATCTGCATATAATGGGATAAAATATCTAAGTGTGTTATAGTTTTCTACGTTTTACAATGGAAACAAAAAAAAAAAAAAGGTTTATAATGTTTATTTTACACATACTTTCTCGCGTGGTGTCTCGTATAATTACGTATATTATTATTTTAATACAACGTGTTCCAATTTTTTTTTTTACGTCATATTATATAAAATTTCACGCGAGCCGTGTTATAAAAATGCCATGGATTAGTGAGATGGCCATATTATGTTATTAAACACGTGTACCTAATGCGCCCGCAGTATACCCGTAAATATAAACCAAATACAATCAACACACTCCGTCGCACTGTCGTTACACGTCGCATAAAAACTGTTATTAGAAATTTTCTTTTCGGTCCGACTATAGTACGGTACTCTCATTGATCGCGCGTGTTAATTACGTATAATAGATTTAGATCTAGAATCCGGCTAGATCCTAAATATCTGTTGCAACCCACATTGCAACTTATATTCAGTGTACACCTTTGTGACACGCATCCCATAACGTATCGTTTATCTTTTACAGGTATTACAATATTACCTACCTAGCTATATAATATTAATCGTCTCACGCCTATAGCTCATACAGGCCATCCCTATAACCCACATAGGCTAAAACCGCGAATTTTACCTACGACCAGAGGCGCCCAGAGCCCAAAGCCGTACCAAGGTTCATTAGCACTTCTGGCCATTTAACATATTTGCGCCCTTGTAAAAAATTTGTATCCCCTTCCCCTCCGTCCAAAAACACACACACATACATATAAAATATGTATAATATGCACACGTTATTTTGTTTTATTTTCATTAGGAAAAGTAATCAATATAATAACAATGGAAGCCGCTTATTAGAAACAATTTGGGACCAGGGTGAAATGTGTCAATTATCCGATTGTTTCTAATAAGCGATTGGTTTGATTTGTACTATGAAAAAAAAAAAATGAAAAATACGCGAAAAATATATGTATTTATGTATATTTAACTATGTATATATATATTTATCTATGTATGTATATTGTATATTTTAAAAAAGTATGTTCAAACGTATATATTTTTCTATATTATTTAAAATATTTATCTATCTTTGTTTTTTTTGCGTCGAGTAACTCCATGACCATATTTTCATACGAGTATAATGCTGTTCAAAACCTATTTCATCCGTACGATACTGGACGACACTTTTGAGGACATTTTAGAGCTTATACAATTGCCTAAAAGCTTCTAAAATGTGGCTAAATTTGTTTCAAATAACCGATGTGATGTTTCAATATAGTCCGATTTATTTTCAATGTTCTAATATACGGCCGGTCCGTTCCGGGACATTTTGTTTCAATAACGCGATTGTATCAATTATCCGTGTTTCTAATGAGCGGCTTCTACTGTATATTTAATGAGAGCAAAAAACACTACCAAAGTTATTAATGACCTTATATAATAATTTGAAAAAAAAATGTATTTTTATACGTTTTCACAATTTCACTTTGCGTGCTTTTTTTAGTAGCGAATTCATCTATAACGTTTACAAAGTTGATTGTTGTATTGCCAATTCACGTTCAATCGATAGAAAACCCCCATGTTCGTCAATTCGTCCTGTCCCCCGTGACATTGCAGGCTCTTCATAATTTTCAGTTGGCTACGCCTCACACTGTATGTAGAGTCTTGGTAGAAGGCGTTCACATACACACGAGTGCCGTATTAGTTGATCACATTTCTACGCATTATTCTACACTCTGTTACAATACGCGACGGTCGAATTTCACAATAATCCGATATTCCGATGCGAATGTACTCCATACGTACAGAGCGTAAATTCAATACGCACAAGTAGGTATAGGTAGCCGCCGTACACCAACTTCCTCCTTCTCTTAACGGTACAATTTTTCTCGACGCTCGTGATAACATACACTGGAACCATCGTCCACACCTCACACGCACTCGCGTGTTATTAATTAATATTATTATGTGACATTTGCATATATTATTACACTGCACGCGTGTGAAACGAATAATTTTTTCCCTCGCAAATACCCGCGCCGAGAAAAACAATACGCACATGCGTGTGTGTATATGCACGATACGGCTATATTATTTGCGTGTAACATTATATTTTTACTGTAGGTATTTTATGGGTATTTATACGTGAGTGCAAAATCCGCGTCGACCGCAAACCGAAAACGCGTCGACGTTGTTCAGAAACCAATAACGTTTTAATAAACTCGTACGTCGTGTGAATATTCTCGTATATAACGCACATGATCTACAACGAATAATATGGGTGTTGGTGTGTATACGCTGCTCTCGGATCTCGATACATACATAAAGTGACCATATATTTTTTTAATCAAAACGGGACAAAAAAAAAAAAAAAAAAAAATCATAATTATTTGTTAAAAACAAATATTTTTAATTTAATTATATTACTAGCAAATTTCTGTGGTACTTATAATGTTTTTAAAGGACAAAAAAATTAAATTAAATTATTACACTTACTAGGTAATTAACTTATTATAAACAAAATGTTTTCGTGTGATAATTACAAAATTAAATACTTGTATATGTTTCTAAAAACGATATTTCGTCAAAGAACATTTTCTTTCATTATTTTTTTTGTCTATTTTTTGAAAACGGGACATTTTAGCGTCCCGAAGATTTCCCAGGGGACAACGGGACGGTCCCGTTCAAAACGGGACGTATGGTCACCTCATACATACACCAGATGTGTACAATGTACATACGTTACGCGGTATTAACTATTAGTGATAGGCTATTACTAATAGCCTCAAGTCAGGGTCGGATTAAGATATTTTGCGCACCGGGGCAAACCTACCTAAAATTAAGAACTATTTTTTTATAAACATAAAATTGTTTTACTATAATTTGATATTTATTAAATGTTAATTACGTATAAATGATAATTTACGTATGTCTGTGAATCTACATTCATTAAGCTGAAGTTCATAAAAAACAAGTACAGGATCCAGGTTAACAAGTGAGAACGTCGATAGCATTTTGAGAATTTCAGTTTCTTCCCAACCTGCTAACATACGTAGATGCCACATTAGAGAGTTGTGAAAGATTTCGCCCTTCGACTTCAATGAATAAATAAATTCAAGTAGACCTATTCATGAAATTAAGTAAAAGACATTTCCCTACTTATTTATATGCAAAAAATTTAATTTTTTTGATATAATAAACGTATGTTATAATGACATTGTTTGATAGTAATTTAACGCCATTTCATAGTGTACGGTGAAGCCCGAAAGCGCAAATCGACCTTTTTTTTCGATAGCTCAAAAGCGCAAAATGAATTTGCGCTTTTGTACCTTGGTAGTGGGATAAAAGCGCAAAAATAAATTTCATTTTTTCCGAGGTTTCATCTCGGGCAAGCCTGGTATAGACAAATTGCAAAATTGGGACTTAAAATTGAATACGACCGAAATGAAACAGAAATTTCACATTGGTTAAAATATTTTTTTGGATTGGCTTTTTTACCATCTACTGAAATTTCTGATGCATTTTATGAACTTTTTTCTATTGCTCCTGACAATCAGAATATATCAGCATTTTCAGATTATATTTTAGCGAATTATATTGAAAATGACAGCAGATATCCACCGCACCTCTGGGCTGAACCACCTTCGAATGACCCAAGGACTACCAATGGTCCAGAATCATATCACCGTCATTTGAAAGATCAATTTTATAACCCGCACCCATCTATTTATCATTTTATCGAAGTGATTAAAGAACACCAAGCAGAATTTTATTTAAAAAAACAGTCAAATGGTCGAAAAACTACAAATCGCAAATCTAAAGCCATCTCCAATACAAAAACTTAGACCATGTATAATGAAAAAAAAATTTCCAGATTGGAATATTTGAAGACAGTGGGCTTCAAATTTCAAATTTAATTTTAAAATAATATATTTAAAATAATACTCAACATTATATTTTTAATTTTTACTATTTTTATTTTATTTTTTATTACCAATTTTACTATCACTGTGACACTGTTAATGCTTAATTTAATATTAATAATAACTACGATTTTAATTAAAGACACTTTATTTTATAAAATTGATTTGCGCTTATGGGTTATTAAAAAGGTAATTTTTTTTTTGCGCTTATGGGTTATTTATTTTTGCGCTTTTGAGTTGCGTTTGGGTCATATTTTGCGCTTATGGGCTACACCCATAGTGTATTATAACAATAAGAAAAATGTATTTTTTAATTAACCTATACCGTTTAGGTTTAGGCCCTGACTAAACTGTACAATTTGTACTTACGGCCCTGAGGAAAATTCGATATGAACTATTTAGCTCCCTCAGAAATCCTAGTGAGGACCTCTGCTCTAAATGGTACCTACATTATTTCAAAACTTTGCGCCTTTAAAATCTTGCGCCCGGGGGTGGATGCCCCCTCTGCCCTCCCCCCTTTAATCCGGCTCTGGCACGAGTTATTTCCTCAACAAGTTTACTGTGCACCGCGTTTTCGCCGTCTTTCTATATGTTCCACAAGACGACTAAAACACACACTCGTCCAGTGACGAAAAACTGCAAACAATCGTTTCGTACCCAGGTGTACGTACTAGGAACAGCTGGGCGTGCCTGCTCACTACATTATGTACACTCGTCGCGATGATTTCCACGAGAAAACCGTTTTCGCCGTCGTATTATTCAATTTGACGACACGAAAGTAACTACTGCCCATAGATATAATACCGTACCTACGGCGGTCTGCGTGGCAGTGTGCCCGTTATTGTCTCATAGGTACACCTTCTACAGTCGTCATTACGTACGATATAATTTCAGACCTGTCGGTTTCCGTCGAAAATCAACGTTCCCGTTTCCGCTAATGCTGTCGTCTCCGTCAAAATATCAATTACAGCCGCGGTCGTAGGGACGATTGAACCCTTGTCAGTTGTCATACAGTTCTGTCATACAGTTGTTTATCGTGGTCGAAAAATGTACTCGGCAATGACGTGCGTGTTGACGAACGAAAGTCGTGTAAACCGGGAAATTCTATTTGATTAATAATTGTTTATTTACACCGTATGTGGTGTACTGCAGCAGGTGTGTTATTGTTGTGTTTTCGGGTAATTTATCGTAAACAATGACATCTCAGTTGTAACGAGGAGGACTATATTATTAAGGTGTATTCATTTCGTTGATCATACGAGTTACAACAGTCGCAGACGTATAATACGTCAATCGAGTTCACGCGTTATTTCATTACGTCAGTCGTTTGTACACGGTTAGATAATAATGTATAATAATAGTTATAATAATCACAAAAATGATGAGTAGTAAATCACGGTGGAATAGAGTTGAACGAAATATTTAGTTTCAATGGTCCGTATAGTCGCAATAAACCGAACGTTTTGGCGAAAACGAAAATTCTCAAACTTTATTTTAATTCGAGAAAGTAATGTATACATTTTTTGACGGAAATTATGCAAGTCCCCGTCGACTATAATATTATAAATATTATATACGTACATACTTATTATAAATAAAAAAAAAATTAAAAAATTCGCGCTATAGGTGCCGGCCTATAATATAGGTATATCATAATAGACTATTGTACTCTAATAATTATAAGAACTGATTTTATTTTTTAATCAGGACGAAACGACCGAATATTTTAAACGCTATAAATAACAATTAACCGCACCACTACGTGTATATACAGCAATGTATAACGCGGTGGGCAGCTGTTAAAAACACTATGTACACGTTACATGTATAATAATAGTAATATAGTTTTTGGTCGTCGAATTTTTTTTTCAAAAAGTAATTATTGTCGCATGAATGAGTCTGAATACTGTGTACATAATTTGCAATGTTATTAATATAATAATAGTCTTTTAAGCAAATAGTAGACCACCGCACATAAATATCTATATAGGTACACCTAATATAATTTATTATGTACACGGTAGTTTGGGAGTATTTTTATTAATCGACCGCTATATACATAGAAAATACGTATCCGATATTTAGGTCGTTTAAAACGGTTCTATCTGTGTATGTGTGTGTGTGTGTATAAAACACAGAACGCATTATTTTATACCGTGTAAAAAAAAATACAATATAAATTATTATGTTAACGTATATACTGCATATCAAGCGTCGCGATTTCGGACACTTTATAATAGCTAAATTAATATACGTGACAAGTGTTTTTAAATAAACGCGGCGTACCGGTCAAAACGTAAATTAAAATAGGTAATCACAAAAAAGGAAATTATTAGACGTCTCATTTATCGATACAAAGACAGTATTATAAAAATGTTATATTATAGGTACATAATATTATAATATATATATAATATATAATATTATTATAGGTGCACCTAAATAATCTCTACTCGCGATATATGTGCCTACCTCCGTGCGTAATATACGTTGTATTATATTATTTATATATCCAATTTAATCGATGCCGAAACAGCATAGTTGCAGGCGTGTTAAAATAACCGTCGAGCGTTGCTAATAAAAAGTGAAATTTTTGTTTTATGCGGGATTCAAGCGCGCGGATAGTAAAATCGGCATCGTTAACCCGTACATTGTATACGTTTGATTATACACACTGCAGCCTGCGTGAATGAACAGATTACACACACACACACACACACACACACACACACACACACACACACACACACACACACACACACACACACACACACACACACACACACACACACACACACTCACACACACACACACTCACACGCACACACACACTCACACGCACACATATACAGGTATATATGCAAATAAATACCTGTAATACCTATGCACGTAGAACATTATACAGTCGGGTGAATATATTATAGTTATTCAATTTTCTGATTTAAAAGGAATACAGTTACACTAACCTTGATTTGGAATTTAGATAAGTAGTAAGTACCTAAGACTAGGAAAAATAAAAAAGAGTAACACTTAAAGTCAATTTACCAGATTTTTTTTATCACGTCTTTTTATCTTCCTATAATTGCAGTGTGCCTATTATTCTACACAAAGCTGGATATACATTCGTTTAGTTTGTCAAGAAAAAAATTCTTACAGAAATATCTGATTGTAATTAACCAAGCGAGTACAGCCTACCTACTTTTTTTTCTAATTGCAGTACAGTTTATCGGAAATGAATATGATACTCATTCGAGCAGTGATGAATGAGATCCTAGATATATAACTCGTTGAATTCCCAAGGAACCGATAAAAATATAATGAATATAGGTAGTCGAGGTATTTTTAAGAAGTTTAGAAATTATAGAGGAGCTATAAAACTCGTTGAAACAAAAGCAACTGACAAGTGTTACTTTCATCGAGTCATGAAAAGTCGAAATGAAATCAAAAAATGACGCACTGAGTAATTATCGAGTTAATAGGTAGGTAGGCACTGAGGGTTACTTTTGAAAGTGTTCAGAGAATTTTTTAGAATTTCGACCAATCGAATTTTTCAACTGATCGAGATTCGACTGTATTACAAGTAATATTTCTGTCCGGTATAATAGCCCTTTTACTACATTATTAAAACTTATATATAATTCTCCAATGATAAAATTCAGTAACTAATAATTTCAAACCTTCGTTAACCTAACCTTGTGTCGTTGTAAGTTGTATTATAAAGGTGACAATTTTTACGAGTTTTGCGAGATGGTATAGGTAAATATTTTGTAGTTAAGCCACTAATATAGATTACTACTGGACCATATACGGTCTATACAATAAATTAACTGACAATCGAATAAACAAAACAATTAAAAATATTATTATCGTTGACAAATACATATTTCTATCATACATAACATTTATAGGCAAATTGCAGATCGTTTTTATTTATGCCGATCTTCAAAAAACAATTCAATAAATAAAAAATAATCAATTCGTAAGCAATAAATATCGCGTCCAACAAATAGAAAAAAAATGTCACGGAAAAAATAGTCTAAACACGGTTTTTTCTAGAATTAAATCGTCTCCACCATGGATCATCCAAAAATACTCCATAGTTCATGGTATCTACCGGAACGTCGTGCGTGCATGTTATTCGGTGTTTTCGTCGATTGTTAAAACGCGTTTCATTTTGTCTAAATTAAAATAAAACATACGTTAAATATTTACACAAAAGCGTGCTGGAACTGATTCGTGTCCGACGAGTAAATACTTATTTCAATAGCAAGAACATACAACGGTTTTGTTTTGTATTTTACGTATGACAAACACCAAGTGTCTGAATGTAAATATAAAAAAAATACGGTGTACCTACCTACTATTTAGGTTTTAGAATACGGTATTAGCGGGGCGGCGATTTTTTTTTTTATGTTTGCACAGGGTGGCGAAATATATCAATAGCCGACACTACGTATACCTACGTAAAGATATATAAACACACGCATAGCTACGTCACCGTCTTGGCACGCTGTACTTATCGAGCGTGCAGGCGTGCGGATTTATATTTTTTTTTGTCATAATAAATACATTATTAAACACACACACAGACACACACACACACACACACACACACACACACACACCACACTGCGCACAGTCTCGCGCCCGAATGATTGCGGTGTGCACAATATTATTATTGCTATAATACATATTATTATTATTATTATTATTATATTATGAACACGCGTCCTACACGCGCCGGCACCTATGGTCGCGATCATAAATCGATTATTTAAATCCCGACGGAACACGAGAGTGAAAAAAAAATCCGAATAAAATAGGTGAGTTATTATCCAACCGACGCGTATTTCTATCTGGTATACGGTTTCGGTCTGTCAAACAAACGCGGTCGCCGCGCGCTGAACCGCGAATGACGGCCGAATCGCGTTCTGCAGACGTCCGGCCGCGGCGAGGAGTAGGCAGAGGTCGTAGGCAAATCCGACACGGCGACACAACTGCATAGAATACGCGCGTATCTATATCGTTTGTATAAAAACGCGATGTCGTTTTTCAACGCGTCGGACCGCCGTCTTTCACCAATCATATTATGTCCCATTCAAGTTGGAGAACGACAGACCTTAGAATGATTCATTTTCTACGAATCTCTCGTCTTCTAAACAAACAGCTACAGCTCTCGACAACAAACTGAACAAACTGCTGTCAAAAGACCGCGTCCGTGATAAGTGATAACGCATTATCGAGTGCTGCAGTTATTCCGTGGTAGAACTTTGTTGTTTTTCTTCCATTGCACTTGGGCCGTACGCGTAATTTCCATACCTATTAGAGTTGTGAACACAACTTCCCTGATTGGTCCAAAATTGCTGCGCAAATTTTGAAATATTCTTAATACCCCCCTTATATTACCGGTAATCCGCCGGTTACTAACGTTATTGACCAAATCTATAGGTAGCGTAATTTCAATACTTATTAGATATAATATTAGATAACATATAATATATTATACCTATTTGACTTAACTATTTATAATTGTAAAAGAAAATCATATATAAGAATATTATATATAAGACAATTATATATTTGTTATACATTATCAGAAAATCATAACGTAAAATTATAACGGTAATGATTTTTGTTACAATAGTCTTTCAAAAGAGAAATAAATAGACATAGCCGCATAGGCAACAGAGATCGTACAACAAAATATACGTACAATAATTGTGACAATTTATAGTAAAATAATTTATATTTTCATTTGATAAAAATTATATATTTGTATATTATTATACATCTGAATTATATTAAAAATTTTAATAAGAATTATATTTATTATATATTTATATAAAAATAATGTATGTAGGTATAAACTTATAAAAACGTGTCACATTCAATATGTCTAAGCTTATATGAATATAATCAACAATTTTTAAGTATAAGTGTATTAAATTCTGTAATTTATTATTTTCAATTATTCTAGTAATTCTATGTTGTCATAAGCCTATATAATAGGTATCATAGGCGGCACTTGACGGTAATATAAGGGGGGTATTAAGAATATTTCAAAATTTGCGTGGCAATGTTGGACCAATCAGTGAAGTTGTGTTCACAACTCTAATAGGTATAGAAATTACGCGGGCCGTACGACGATCAGCTAAGTTCGAGTACAAGGTCAATATAATACGTATGTTCGCCTCGCTAGGGCACAGCTGATCTTATTTATTCAATAAATATTTCCAATACGACTACGTGTTCCGCGTATGAATGTACGATCTGATTTATTGACTATTGTGCTAAAGTTAAAATATTAGATTTATTATACATATTATTTAAGTTGTTTTTATAAGTGAGGTGTTAATATCTATAATTTGTATCTGATATTTTAATTCGGAAACAAATCCGGTTGGCTGCACTTATAAGTAAAAATTAAAACACAAAGAAGAATTTTTTACCCGAGAAAGACCGGGCGGCTAGTGTGATATGGTAAAATAATATTCGACAGTCGAAAGTATTTTCGAGGATTCCGCAAAAAAAAAATAGAAAAACACTTGAAAACGAGTCGCGGGGAGAAAATGACCACCGATGACGGTCGCGATATCGGTCGATACGTATCCGTCGGGCGTCGTGTATGGTGACGTAGTTTTGACGCGTTTAAAATTGCGGTTTTACCGTCGTGTGTGTGTGTGAGCGTATACGATTTTATACGTACACATGGGCACACACACGCGCGTTCGCGGGCACTCGGATAACGATATATCGCAGTCGGCGCGCGGTGAAAACGAAAAACGTAGAAAAAAAAAACGTGTAAAAACGTTATGCGGCTAGCCGATAATAACTACTACGGCGGCGGCCCCGACTGGTCTATATGACTTTTACCGCGCGCGGGTTCGGACGAGAGAAGAAAGTGATCGACCGCAATAATACACGACCAATTATACGTATGTGATCTTCGAGAATGTGCCCTTTACCGCGAGCAGTGATGCCCAACCCGCGGTGACTCGCGAATGGTTTTTTTTTTTTTAATATTTTTTAATACCGACGCACGTCGAAACAATCGAGTTAGAATTAGGTAAACCTACATCACGTTCACAGCAGGCATGGCCAACTTGCGGCTCTCGTCTTGTTTGCAGAAAGAAAAATTGTTTTTTTTATATAATTAATATTGCGGTACAACAGCACTTTTTAACGCAGGCTATTTTAACATAGACATAGTGTGCGGGAGAATTCGTTGGATCGCGCGCAACACGAATCGAAACGAAATAATATCGAACAATTAAATCGTATGCGTTTATCGGTTGTCTTCGTTACCGTGCTTATAATTTTATCTGATCTGTAATAATGAATGAAACATTTTATTTACTTATTTTTTTCTCGTCTTTATTCGTGTGGCTTGCGAACATAAATGCATGTTGGCCGGCCACTCCCGTTGGCAGAAAAACAAACAAAAATGATTCACAAAATAGTTTTTTGTAAGTTGATCGTAATACAAATTTTGATCGTGATTTCTTTTCTCTTATTCCCAAGCGGAATGAATTTTAACCGATGTAGGAACAAAAATATAGTTATTGTTGACAATGGAATCACGCTACGACTTTTACACGAGTGCCTCTACCTGATGTGTATTTATTCGTTGTTGTGATCATATATTTTGTTTTTCGAAATTATTGGTGTAGTGCTTGCGAGATGAACGCGCACGTTTTCGTTATAATAACAATAATAATACACGTCACGCAGACATTTGGCGTGGGTAAACTCACGTATAAATCGTACAAGAGGCGAACATTATTATTTTTATCGAATACCACTCGGGTCAAACCGCACGAATGCGCTACCCGACTGACGACCACTATATTGTATAATATATTAATTAGGATCACCCGATAAACATGTACTATCATTGATAATAAACAATAGTAAATTGTAGTATCAATAACTTGAATGGTGTTATATCATAATATAAACGTGATTTCGTGCAGTCACGAGCGTCCAGCGCCTCGATTATACACGCATTTATACAAATGCACCGAGTGATTTCGTCGCTTGTGCTGGCGCTTTGAGGCGTCTGCGATTCTCACGAGGAATGGCAATTGAAATTATACTGACCGCGCGTATTTAGTATTTCTTTAGGTGTACATTTTTATTAGACTATTGATATTTTGTTGCTATAGAAATGATAAAAAATATGACCGGAAAGAACTTATTTATTCGTCAGCGTAGTACAGTGTAAATATTACTGTATACGTGTGAGATATTCGTATCTCAAATTTTCTATTTTGTAGTCTCCGACGACACTTGAATAAATCACGTTATTTCATATGATTTAATTATACTATCTCCTATGTAAATTATGCGTTGACACAGTAATAAACTGCAGTATTTGCAAACTGATGCAAGTCGCGCCTCTAGACAAAACGAGATCTGAATGTTATTTAACAAATGATCACTACTGCTCTGTCCAAAAACGTAGACCAATTTTTCTTTTGGACATTTTTGAAAACTTATTTGCCTTCACGTCGTTACGTCCCATTTTTCAAGCATAAGTGTCTTCACCTGCAGGCAGCAGCACATATGAAAGAGAGAGAGAGAGAGAGAGAGAGAGAGAGAGAGAAGCTGGACATACAAACGTCGCTTAAATGCGACACTGTGATATAATTTATGATTATTATAAAATTGCGACGGTTATACGAGTGGGTACCTGAAAACGAAGATTTTGCGACATTCGTGCGTGGCAATCGATGACTGATGTACATTTTGCACGAATTTCGCCCGCATCATTTCTGTAATGTTACTTAGTGCAATAATACACACCCGTCTGTAAGATTTTACCACGCATATAGAATCTGATTTTCAGACTACAGGGCTGAGTTACTACAAAGAAAAAGAGACCTCATAACAAATCGTAAATTATCTCGTAGAGAGAAAAAAAAACATTACAATAACGAGAAAATGTATGTTTTATTCTTTACTACACCGATATTTTTTTTTATGTATTTTTCATCAATCACGATCAGTCATGGAACACAAAATGAATTGACCAAATTTTATAATTATAAGCACTTTTACGTTTTTTTTTTTTTTTAATTTTTCTATAAGAAACGGTATTGCATTTAAATCATGACATTAGTCGACGAAAAATACAATCATGAACTAAAGAGACAAAGAGTTTTTAAATCGGAGGCCAGGTGACAAATCACCCGGGTACTCGTCTTGATAATCACGCTCTACATCCGCATATAGGTACACGACGTTTTCGACTCACAGGGGTCCGCACAGGACGAATCGCCCGGACACTCCGGATTCACGTGTGTGTAGCCAGCGATTCGGTGAGCGAAATCGTTGCGTCCTCGACACGCGTTCCGTGCAAGTCACTGTATACGATACGTTATGGGTATGCATCGGACGAGCCGACCGACCGGGTGTGACAGCGGAGCAATGCGCACGGCTACTGCACGCGCAAGGTACTACGCCGCGATGTGGGTCACGACGACGTGGTGGCCGCGCGGTAGGCTCGGGGAACTCGAAGACAATGCAGGGCTGTTGTCCGTAATTATTAATAACAATATAATAATAACGTTTTCGGCTGTCGTTGTTTTCACTATCGTCATAAGTTATAACTAGGGATGGGTTCTCGAACTCTTCGAACTCTCGAACACCTCGAACCTTTAAAAAATTCGAACAGTTCGAAGTTCGAGAAAAAGTAAGTTCAAATTCGAATTTGAACATCTCGAATAGTTCGAGTTTAGTATGTTCGAATTTTCGAACAGTTTAATCAGCAAATTTTTTTTCCCAAAAGGTTGAACTAGCAACTTTTTGAAATCAGATTTTTATCGTATAATAATACGCCTATTATTGTTATTATTGTTAAAAGTTCAAATGTTTTAATATTTTAAAGTTCGAAAAGTTCGAATTAAATTCAGATTCGAGTTCGAGCTCGAGTTCGAACAGTTCGAAAAAAAATGGTAGTTCGAGTTCGAGTTTGAAAAAATTGATGTTCGACCTATCCCTATATATTATAATTTATAACCGTTAAAATTATGTCAATATAAATTAGTATCTGATCGCGATTAATCGTCCATTATTTGTCCGCCGTCGTACTGATCGGAAAGGATTCTGTACACCCAATATATGTACGTACACGGAAACTAAGTCTCAGAAAAGGCCTTTTGTCCTCCTCGAATTTTCTAATACACGCCTGCTCAAAAATAGATAAATACAAATTAAGTGTCGTTTCATATGACGAATGCGGACCGCTTGTGGAGCGTCCCTGCACGACTTGCTTTGGCCCGGGGATTATTATAGTTCTTTTGAATAATTGCCAATAGATTCGATCGTGATCGAGGCGGATAATATTTTTAAATTTTTAAGTTGATGTGACGGGTGATATAACTATGGTTTTTTTGTTGCAGCGAGTAGGTTCATCGTGGAAATACGGTTAAGCGGGTCTCGTGTGTGTGTATTTATTTATACGTGTGTATTGACAGTTAAAGCGTGAAAAAAACTTATGACTTGAATCAATCAACAATAAGGATTGATATTCTCACGAAAGTAGTAAGCACACTGCATATCACATTTCGTGTTGATATAATAATTTTGTCAAAATATGTATTTGTATATTACCATTAGGGTTCTTAATTTGAAATATTTCAAAATTGAAAATTTCACTCATCTTGAAATATTTCAATGAAATTATGAAATATAAATTTTTTTTTAAATACATGACATGATGTTGGTAAATAATAATATATTTATTAGTGAAATGTTATCAATCAGATTCTATCATTCCTTGATTATAGACTTACAGTTTGACCATAATATAAACTAATAATTATTTTGTTACCTACGCACTGAATTTATAAAAATCTATGCGACACGGCGTATTGTGAAGACTCCATGTTTTATACCAGATACCAAATAATAAAACATATTGAGTTTTATAAATTTTAGGTTGTAACCACGGTCTTACAAGATATCTTCTAAGACCGTGGTTGTAACTATTAATGATTTTTGGAGCTAGAAGAATTTTATTTACTTTATAATAGTTCGTTATTTCGTAATGATTACTTATTGTCTTATTGACGTGACATTTGTTAAGTAGTAAAAAGTAAATTCTTGGAACAATTAGCTGTCTAGTTACAAATTAGATACCTGTCTAATATTGTATTTTTTGTACTTATTTAGAGATAATATCATTTCATAAATAATTTTGAGAAAAAAAAGTAAAATCTGTAATAGATAAATAATATTGTTTTGTAAAAAATAAATGTATAGATAACATTCACAAATGCAAGGGTTAAAAATGAATAGTAAGTATGTTTTATGTATAAGTATAACTGTATAAGTGTATATAATTTGGTTCAGTCTATATTTAGGTATCACCTTTATTTATACATTATAAATTTAGTAAAAAATTAAACACTATAGAACTAAAAGTAACATAAAAAAAACATAGGCATTGGGCACTTTGTGCTTAAAAATTATTTATGTTTTCAATGTTTTCATAGAATAGAATAGATATACTACCTAATTAAAACGTGTTTTCTCATCTTTATTACATAATATAGCTGAATATTTCACGAAATATTTCAAGAAAATAAATTTCATTTATTTTTATTTTCATTTTTCAAATTATTTCATCGAGGCAATAGGTTATGGATATCTACGGTACGCTACACGTAACATTTATATGTCCGAGTTTTTTTGGTTTTATTTTGTTTTTTTTTTTACTTTTTAACGACACGTACTCGCCTTTATCGGGAATAATACAATAACGTATAAAATTGTATTAATAATACATAATACGGGTATTCAGTGAAAATTCGACGGCGCTTCAGACACCTTCACTGCAGTGGCCGTTAAAAACGTATTATAATTTATACGTAGTTACATACGACACAAACCCTGTGATAGAGCGTGTCATGAAATGTTTGGCAATTTTACATATATCAATGAGCATGTGCAGTTGTGTCATTGTGACACGCCGCGCATAACATTATATTTATATAACATAATGTTTTGTACAGTCCCGGGTGATATTCAAAAACATGATTTTCTTATATTATCGTGAAAAGGACTGCAGTTTTCATTTACAAGTGCAAATCATCGTAGTCATTCTCACGTCTCCCGCGCGCGGCTCGACGGTGTAGGCGCTGTTGTTGCCAATCACACAAATTACAGTACAAAACTATTGTTGTGTACCTATTATATTATAATTAACATACTATTATAAGGCATTCGGTTTCGGAGAAGTACCTAAATATCCACGAAACGCGGTATCGCGGACGATTTTCTCAAGATCGATGTGTTCTGCGACCTGAGACGCGGTTTTCCGTTGCTTTTTTTTTTTCTACAACCTAACCTTTCTTCTACAATTAGTTCACTATTGAATTTTATGCAATAGGTGAGCGTAGCGCTTGCGATTTCTCATCGGAAAACGATATGACCTCATTCGCGCGTCGATCCCATCGCGTGACACTTATCTATCCACGTCAAACCGAGTGCGTGGAACTACACGTCGATACGTAGCCATTGTAGGCTGGTGAGTATCATAGACATAACATATGCATAGCACAACATCATCTGAACGGTCACACACGTCGGCCGCTATCGGAACATCGGAACCCGTTTTTTTTCCTAATCACTTCATAAGACTTCTCTAATACCATTCGAGGTGCTTCGACCGGAAACTTCCTGAAAACGAGGCGAGTATTTCACGTCATACACGTGTAAATCTACTCCATATCATATACATTTTTAAATCACGGTTATGTGCTGATGGTCACGAGATCATCAGGACCTATAAAATAAACACGTGTCAATGTATGATAGTAAATTTGACGATAAGAGCAAACATTTTGACACGTTTTTCATATTTTTAGAATGAGTGAAAAAAAGTTTTTTAAATAGAAAACTTATTTTACGTTAAGCTGATAATAATTGTTCTTTTCATTTTAGTCTAATATATTTATATGTTTGACAATTCATCCTCGATCTTAATTTATTAGGTACAACGTATTTTTCACGATGTTGTAACTTAAATTTACAAATATTTTAATATTTATAAAAAGAAATATTCATGATCAAAGATAGAAATTTCATTAGTAGATATGAAAATTTCTCGTCAATATAATAATCATAATATGAATCACTTTATATTTTTGTGACCTTTATTTATAAATAATATATATTTAATAAGAATTTAATTATATTTATTATATTTTTTAAACGATGTAAGATAAATATCAATATATTTTTAAGTGTAAAGAAACTGACTAAAAACAAATTATATTTAAAAAAAACATCTGCAAACTATTTTTTTTTAAATACATTTTTAAAAAACTCGTGATTTGAACCCCAGAAAAAAATGTTAGTGTTTCCAAAAAAAAAGTCAACTTGAGGTGCTCTATCATGATATAAAAAAAATACATGACATTAAAATACGATGATATTTTATTTTTGGTTTTGAGAAAAATTTTAAACATATTTTTATTTTTCACACACTGCACTTGCATGACACTGCACGACTTATTAGGCCGGTGCCAACAGAAAAGATTTTTTTTCAAAACGTTTTTATTTTAATTTTAAAATGAATAATATTAAGGCTGAAGAATAAAACTTTTTTTCTGGTTGACCGACATTTCTTTTATCCACGAAATGAATATTGATTTTATTAATTGCATTTATGTGAGCGAATAATAGCGTTATGAACGAGCACTTATTCGTCGAGAAATGAGATTTTTTCACAAGAAAATAATGGCCTGAAAATATCTCACAATCAGACAGATCACGAGTTTTAATTTGGTGCATATCCATATAAGTTGTAAGTTGAAAGTACTATAATAATTTGTCATGTAATAAATAAAGTTATGTACAGTTAGGTGCACCCACGTGTTTTTTTACAACGAGTAAGAAAATCTTAACTATATATTGTTACTATGCAGATGGTAATTAAGAATATATTTATAGGACTAAAAATAATAATAAACAAACTACATTTATGAAGTCAAAAGTGTTTATAGTTTGCTTTAAGTAAATTTTGGTGTTTCTGATTTTTCGACTGGGTAAGTCTTCGAGATGTTTCAGAAAAATATTTTAACCTACATTTTTTTTATTTTAGAACACAGTTATCAATAATAATATTCAAAGCTACTTGATTCCGACAAATAAGTACGAACAAAATCAACGTCTTTTTTACGTTTTACATTTATCGTCATTGTTGGCTCCAGGATACCATACGTAATACCCCGATGTATTATTATACAGTTATAAGTACACTACAACACATGTATATCGTTCATTATACACTAATTGACTATCCGAAGGTTTGCATTTCACATTTTATATTTGTGTTTCGTTACACGAATTATTGCCGCCTACAACACACACATACACACACACACACACACACACATTCTTTCCTTCAATTTTTCATCGAATAAACATTATTGTTTTCATACATAGAATATAATTTAATAATAATATATAATGTACGTGTTTGATACTGAACCGTGTTTCACAATAATTTCTCATGCGAAAAGAGTTACTACCAGCAGCAGAACCATAATAATATAATAATACAATACTATGCCTAGGTAGGTATAATATTTCTATTGTTCTCGCGGCACGTATATAATACATACACATTTCTTTGCGCCGTTGTTCAGTCTGAAAATCGGGAAACATGTAAATTTTCCTAGGGAAAAAAACGACATTGAAATCCAAACGGGTTTTTTTTCACCGCATAATTAATAGTTCTTTATTATTTTTAACATAATGTTTAAACCGCATATATATATATATATATATATATATATATATATACATTGGCGTAATTGCATACAATTTTAGCTGGTGCCAAACTGTCAATAGGTTCAAAAATCAAAAAGTGAAATTGAGTCATTTTCAAAGCTGCTCGCTTTGTTTGTGTACTATTTACCTTTTTACGTATATTTGATTACATACAGATATAAAAAGTCTTCACAGCCCAATCTGTGTAATCTGTATATTTTAAACTCTTTTCATGAATATTGAATTTATATTTAAAATACAATATTATTATATGATATAATTAATACTTTTATAAGAAAAAATGAAACTATTTTCGTTATAATATCAAAACAATTAAACAGTGTGTAGTATATTTTTATTTGGTTAAATATCAGTTTCAGCTAACGCGAAATCATATGGTTGCACCTGCTACGTTTTGCAAGGGGGAGAAAGTGCATCGTCGTGCACCCTCGTAATTACGCCATTGTATATACATACATATATATATATATATATATATATATATATATATATATATATATCAGAGCCGTACCGAGCCATTTTTTATCCTGAGGCAATACTTTAGCAATGCACCCCCTGGGTAGGGGGAGGGGGGTAATACACTCGCAGTTTTTAATATTTTTCAATAAAATGATAAGATTAGGAAGATCAGTAAATTTTTCATTAGGTTTTGAGCTAAACAAGAAATAATATTTTTAGCCACAAGTTTATAATTCTCAACCTTATATTATAGGAAACAAATCAATTCGAATTTTACAAATTATAAACTGATGTATCGTACGTACATCAACTGATATAATGTAGAGATATTAAGCATGTACGTCGATCGATTCGTCGATTAAATAGAAAATAAAGATAATATAATATAATATACTATTATTAACAAAATACCTATATAACTAATAATAAATAATAATAGTATACTATTCTTATAGGCGATCAACGTCGTCGTAATTTCGGGGGAAAAATAAACATTATGTTTACGGATTAGTGTGTAGTAATGAAAAACATTATTTTGACAATAATATTTTTACATAAATTAATCATTTAATATTTTTGCGCCCCCCAGCATCAGGCGCCCAAGGCAAACGCCTCGCTCGCCTCACCCTAGTTACGGCTCTGATATATATATACCTACATACAATATTTTGACGAGCGCGTTGTATGATGTATGCTATTATCTGTACATTGCTGATACGTGTTAAAGCAGATTTAAGTATTAGGTACATATTATACATGTTCATTAACATAATATATACGCATATTTGAGATAGTATAATATATTGTACGGTGTACCTACGTCATGTACACGCATTAGAGTCCAAAGCGAGGGGATGCTCAAGGTCCCTGGTTGGCAAAAAAATTGATGATTTAATTCAAATATGACGGTACGAATGTTTATTTTTTAAGTTCCTAATTTAAAAAACGAAGGTTATACAAATATCCATCGCTATACTCACCAGTTTGTACTGACATCAAACTAGTAATATGTTTAGCTCAAAATTATGAACATGACAACAATTATTTATTTGGTTTCATCGATTATATTGAGTAATTCACGGTGTATTTTTCATGTTAAAAATATAAACATGTATTTTATATGTACTGAATATTATAATCGTCTGCTCAATAATTCTATATAAAATTAATTCATCAAAATAATCTACAATAAGAGTGACGAATGCCGCTTTAAGATAAATAGATTGTCCTGAAAATACATTATGCTCTGTTGTCGATATGAAGATTGTACGCTATCATCCTATTGGCATCGTTATACTTGCCTAAATTAAACTCGTAATTAAAAATAATAAAGTTAAACTTGTCAGTAATTTTGAGATGATGTAACATAAACGTAATAAAAGTATTGTAGGTACTAGGTTATTCTTTTATGTTATTTTTCTTTTACCGTTACCTATTAAGAATATTACACACATTATTATAAAATATATATGATCTATCATTCTGAATGTAAACGCGTTTATTTCTTCCCTTAGACTATCTTTTTCATACTATGTTATTATTGTTTTCATTTCAACGAAGCTCATAATTCATCTTTTATACCATACAAACGATAGTCCAAGGTCAGTCTCTCCCTATTGTCCCACCGCTTTGGTTACCGAAAAACGTTTTGCTACTCTGACCCGCTCTTTTATGGACGTCGTTATACCTGTACAAAGCAATATTATCACAAGGCACGTGTAATATATACACTGTATATATTTAACGGCTGGATGCGATAAATCTAACGAAAATAATAATCTAATAAATAATAATGACGCTCTGGTACGGTCGCAAGCGATCGAATTAAATCAGATGATTTTCGACAATGGTGTTTTTCTTTTCACTTTTAAAAGCTGTACGGATACAACTACACCTATCATTATGTTGTCGTATATTATCGTCCACATAAATATACGTAACAAAACTATTAATAAGACTTGACGAGAAAAATCAACAAACCAAAATTAAAAAGGACTCGAAGACGCCTTGGATAATATTTTGTCGATCGTGACCTCGTTACTATTCTATATAATATAATAATCATTCATAGACTATAGAGAACTGCGCTTTTAAATAAAATGGTTTTTAAATTCGTGAACTATATAGACACGGTTATTGTACTCGATTCGAAGGTTAATTGTGAATTTATATGGTAGTCTTATAATGACTGTATACCTAAATTGGCACCTATTATAACGGTCATCACGGAAAAATAACGAACAGTGTCATTTTTACGCCGATGAAAATAAATGGTCCATTTGTCGATCGCCGAAGTGGCCGACCGTACGGATTAGAATAATCGAACTGTACGAGCTAGGAGACGTTGTACTGGGGCGCGCGACCCGGAGACAGACTTTTCGCACGACGAATTTCGAGCGTCTATGTCGAATTAAAGCAGATAATTACAATGCAGTACGCCAACTACCGAAACAGCTTATCCATAAAGATTTGTGGTACTAAAAATGTACAATGGAAAACAGTTATGATCACCATATCCTAAAACCGAGTTTTGTGATACATTTTACTGTTATATTATTTACAACAGGTATCATTATAACAATCTAGATTACTATTAGGCTTATTGCTATAAGATTGGCTATATTTTTTACTATAATATATATATGTATATACATATATATCATAGAGTGTCGTGGTTTCGTGATAACCGAATACGTGTAATAGATCATAATATTTTAGTTGAGAAATGTCGTATGAAAACGTATAAACTTAGTGCATACACAAGTACATGTCGTACACTTGGGCTATATTATTACCTTAACACACACGCACATGTTAATTTGTGTTTCAAAATACGTTTTTTCGCCAGCAATAAGTATTAAGTATTAACGTATATTTTCAAAGGTGTACAGCTGCAGAGGATTGACGGTGCGTGACTGCACTTCCTACACGCTATTTTTTTTTTCAAAACTCGATAATCTAACCGGTTTTTTGAACCGTTCTACAACAGCTGCAGTTTTATTTTACTCTCGCTATTATACATTTCGCCAAGGAAAAACAATGCCAAATTTCACTAAAAAAATATTCTTATTTATACATTGACTTTATACGTATAATAATTCTATAATCGACTATATAAATGACATTAGTCTATCACATTAATCATTTTCAGAAGTTCGACAAAATTTCTAAAATAAACCAACGTATGATGATTTGTATTCTATTCATCACGGCATAGCTACGTATAAGAGAAAATACAATTATTTTAGATAGATACTGTAATATAATATAATATTTATGCCAATCTATAATGAGGTTAGAACGATAAATAAGATTTATCTTTTTTTTTTTATTTAACTATGGAAGTTTCTCAAAATCCCTAATTGGATATTAATTATTAAACAAGGACTTAATTTTAATTTTTTATAAACCTACTCTCAAACTCGAAATATGAGCTATAAACTATAATGATTGCGTACATACAATGTTTTTCATGCATTAAACCGTGATATGTTGGCTTGCAAACTGAGAACAATGTTAAGAACATGAAATTATAGATTACATTATTGACTTAAATAATTTTTATTTTCATGACGAATTTAATCATTTTCTATTTTCCGAATAATTTTGCGTATCACATTAATAAAACATTAATCTCTCTAAATTGACGTAAAGTAATTTAATTCTATAACACTGTTTGGAAACAATTTTAAAAGTAAGCCACAAAAAAAAAAACTAAAATAAAGAATAAGTAGAAAAATGTACCAAACTAAATAGGTACCTATATCGACTTTGAGCAGAGATCTACTCATAGTATTCACGTAATAAAAATACTTAAACGCCTCAACTTTCGTTTTCATTACTATTTATGCTACTTTTTTTAGTTAGAAAATAAGTGTATACCTATATAAAAGAGTCGACAGTGAAGCACGTACACCGCGTTATAGACTTATAGTGCTTCATGCGTTATCTTGCTGTGCTCATGCCACATGTTCGTAATCGGTTACCCGGCGTTCATTTTATCAATGTTTCTTTTCACTTAAAACAATCTCTTTTTGTCAAAACTACTTCAAGAACGTCTACAATCTCTCGATCCTACGGGATCTGGGTAAATTATTATTCATATAATAATTAACCCCAACAATAAAATGCCAAAAAAAAACTCAGTCACCGCTGTCATCGTCGTTATCTAAAACCACTAATAAGCTCATTACGCCCATCATTATAACCAAGCGCACCCAAACAAACTCTAATCTCAATTCGTCGATAACCTAAAATACACTTCCAGAGTTCCAGATACAGACTGGATTATTGCTACACCTAAAAATAATAAACGACCTTCAACTAAATCACCTGGACTATCTCCATTAAATAAACACCCAAGCACAGGAAACCGTTTCGCAACACCGAATCACTACGGTAATCTCGACATCGAAGATGATCATAACATGGAAACGACCGAATCAGCTGAACCTATAATCCACAAACCGCCACCTATTTTTATAAAATCCGATGTTAATTTTCTTAAATTTTGCACCGAAATTAAACTTTGTTGTGACACTGGCGATTTTACTTGCAAGAGTAACACTTCAGGAATCAAACTACAATTAAATACACCTGATACCTTTAGAAAAGCTGTCCACTTACTTAAATCAAAAGAAATCAATTTTCACACCTACCATATCAAAGACGAAAAAGCATCCCAATAACCTAACCAAATTTAGTATCTTCAATTACACCCTTTTTTTAAACAAATCATCCCGATGGAACAGCATATGCAGGTTCCTGTATTTTAGTACCAAACTCCATCTAACATAATATATTAATCTCTTTCCAAGAGCCCTTTATTCAAGCAACTAGTATTTCAATAAAAATAAATAGTATTCCAATAACCGTATCTTCTATATATTGCCCACCTCGTCATGCCATCCAACGCGACTCTTTCCTCCATCTCTTCAATACTCTAAACGATCATTTCATAGTAGGGGCTGACTTCAATGCTAAGCACTCCCAGTGGGTCTGTATCACCAATAACCAAAGAGGAAAAACACTCCACTTTGTCCAAAATAATTGTAATCTGTCGTTTGTGTCGCAAGCACCTGGACATGACTTTATCACAAATAAAGTTTTAAAAAACCTGTCAAAAATATGTATCCTCTCATTAACACATATTTACAACTTAATGCTACGGCTATCCATCTTTCCCACCATCTGGAAACATGCGGTCTTAATTGTTATACCAAAAGTAGGTAAACCAAAAAACTTAGCCTCTTCATAATACCATGGTATTATCATATGTATAATTGTTATCATGACTTATTGTACAAATCATGTGTATAGATTGTCTTTTTCTCAATAAAAAAAAAAAAATCTACATAAACTAAAAATGTACAAATGCCTTTTGCTTTTCTCTGTTGGTATATTATGTTATTTAACACATAATTGAGTATAATCTTTGTAATATAAAAATAATATCCTAATAGGTATAGCATTAAATTCGTATTTACATTTTACTAAAACAATCAATCTCGAAATTCAAAACCATACTCACCTTATAAAAAAAGTCTCAAATTTAGTTTCATACACTTAAATTTGAAACATGCAAATACTAAAATAGAATGGGGCAAAATGATTTTGTTCTACATAAAAAAAAAAAAAAAAACAAGAAATTACGTAATATTAATCTAAGTACATTCACACTGGGTGCCACTGTTGGGCGCAGCCTTTTACCTTATCCGGAGTTCTTTCACATTTCGCAAGTACCTACCTATACAAATTGATACCATTATCAAACATGCAAAATGTATTAATTTTGAAAAATGTTGTACAAAACAATATTGTTTAGGTACTATTATGTCATGAAATAATAATAATAATAATAATAATCATTTTATTAGATTTTTGGTTTGAAATGTGATTTTATAAACGGCATGGTGTATTACACGAGCTCCAAATACCTATTATTCTAAGCTATTTGGAACCTGCAACACCTGGAAACACGGGTGAATGCTTCGGTACAAATCCTACGGCCTGTGACATAAAAACTCGATTTCTTTTCAGCGCAAAGACAAACGTGTGTACCACGCACGTTATATGTGTTATGTGCACTTGTAACCCGTTCGCACGGGCCTAACATAATACGAAAACGCATATATACATATCGCTTGTGTATCACGATTCGGGTGACGTTTGCTAATTGTGACGTGCAGCAGGAAGTCGTCGAAACCCCATGGGTGGCGCCCGATGTGTAAAAATAAAAATGAAAACTGTTAAAAAATATCACTGTCGTACGACACACACACACACACACACACACACACACACACACACACACACACACACACACACACACACACACACACAACTCGTCGCTATAGTGACGTCATGCGTCCATACGACGGCTTGTCAGCAGTGCGTTTGTAATGTGTAACGAATCGCTTATGGACACGACGAGAAAAACGCACGTGTAAAACAGTCGTCGACGGACTACTTGAAATTTCAAAATTTTCAAGTTTGAAAACGCGACAAACAAACAGATATATTATACGCGTGCGCCGGCGGTTTTTCGCGAGGATGCGGTCACACACTTACGCCGAACACACGCACGCACGCACGCACGCACGCGATCACACGCGTACTGGTGACGACGACCGCGTCGAGTCACCTACGCCGCCGTCCAATTTTCTCTCTCGGCCTGCGTCCGGTTCGCGAAATTCGATCGTTATACATTCAACCTCCACGGCAGACTTTACGTACGCGTGTGTTCTATAATATAATACTATGTAAATGAGCTATTTTAAAAGTAGTATGCGTTTCTATAAACTCTCACATGTGATAATTGAACAACGTTCGATCGACTTTTTTTTTGCTACACTCTTTCAATACAATATTGAAATATACATGACTATTCGAATTATAATTAGCATGTTTTATTATTATCGAATACATTATTTTAATCCGTGATGCAGATGTTACGCGGAATGCGGACTTTCACAGAATACAATGTAAATATGCATATTTAATAATTTATTATATATAATATTATTCGACCTTGATATAATTAAACGCAGGGCTTAGCTGTTCTGTAGTCTACCCCCGCTTAAAACCTTCTCTTATACCGTCGTTTCAAAATATTTTGTTACTACTCAAGAGTCTTCTGTGTTTTTTTTCTTTTAAATTTTTCACCACCGTTTTTTCTATGGCCACTTGTACATCATAATTTTATAAAATACGGGAACAAATAATATTATGAAAGGAATAGGTTTGGTATAAGACATTAAATTTGTCCACACGTGCGTATTCGTCAAGTTTCGTAGTAATACATTTTTGTGTAACATATACAGTGCTAAATTACTTATGAACTTTTAAAGTTTTCTGAATTTCACTCAAATACATTAAAAGTATTATTTGAAATAAGTTTAGAAGTAAAAAAAAATGTTTCTTGGCACGCCTATTTAAATTTTATTGAAATTTACTCACGCCGTATCGTATTATAATTGGTAAGTGTCGTGCATACATGAGCTTATTTAGGTTAAAAGTTACATTTTAAATACCTATCCACTCGGATTTCGTTCAGTAGGCGGATTGCGAGAATGCCGTGCGCCTGTATAACACTTATAACGATTAACGACTGCTTATATCGTAGAAGTTTGACTAAAATACAGTCTAAATACAATCTCATGACGAAACCATCACGTATACTCACGGCACGCGGGAGTATTTATAATAACGCGCCTATTGAAGGCGGTGGCCATCGCAAAGATAAATCTCTCTTGCCTTGCGTAACGGTTTAAATCAACCAATACTCTGGATGGAAATCACAAAAGCTTCAGCATTATTTACATTATAATGAATAATCTCTACCAATTCTCGGAGAATAAATCGAATCGCAACACCATTACTTAACTTTAATCGGTCAATATGATACGACACAAAATTATATTATATATTATATTTATATATATATATAACCTACAGTACAAACATCTATAAATATACTTATTAATACGTTTATATTTTGTATGATATAGTGTATAAATATTTGAAAAAATTATTATTTTTTTTTATGATTTATGTTGTATAAATCGACTCGTATCGACGCACTATGTTACAATACTTGAATGTATATAATTTATACACTTTAATGACTTAACGCACGGATAAATAAGATAATTATTTTTGAATTTAAGGCCGTAAACAAATCCGTTTTATTGTAATCGACTTTACTGTACGTCGTATACACAGAGATTTCTCACATACACTCGTAATACATTTTTTATATACAATATCTATACATATAAATCGTGCGGAAGAACGTAATAATACGTACATACGTATAATATATCTGTTACAGGTATCACGTAAGTTTGCCGACTTCTGTATATAGTTCGTCCTCATTCTCATCGTCGTATTGTGTGAATATATCAAACGCGTTCCGAACGTATTATTACGGTGGTCGTATTTAACACAGGCAGATACTTACTGTGTACACCGTACTCACATTTACGTATTGTGTTGTGCGCATTACGGAAGACCGATGATCTTTGATGTAAATTCGTAAAGTTGAACAACACGCTGATTCACAAGTGACCGAACGACCAGCATACGAACGTATATATGTACATCAATATTGGACTTGTGGCTTGTGCACGTATATCACATCCCGTCAGAGGCGCCCATATAAATTTTTTGTTATGTGGACAAAACTATTATGATCACTTTGACATACCCACCTAGCAATATTTGTTTCATAGCTTTAACCTAAATTTAACACTCTTTTTAATGTTTTGCAAATTTGTTTTATGTTTATAAATTTTAGTATTTAGGAGTAGTTGGCACTAATTCGAAACACCCTAGAGTTTTTTATTTCAATTGACTAAAGTCATTTGAGTCAACTACACAAAAATCGATTATCAAGTGCGTATCTGACTTTTCCAACTACGCAAAATAATCCCAACTGCGCTTTAGAATAAGCCCTGACTACCATTATGACACATTGATACTGTATTAATGTTATGGTATTTATAATTTGTGGTATTGTAGGAATATTTTATTTTTCTATGTTAGGTAGTTGGTACCTTCCAGCAAGCAACCCACCCACCCTTTTCATATGTGAATTTGTCAATAGACTATGATTAGGGTGTGCGCCCCTGCATGCCGTACTCTTCAAGGCGCGAAGATATGTCAATTTTACACATATCGGTCAATTTTTCAAATACCTGCATCTCATAGAATAAAGCAAACCGACCGAAATAAAAGTCTAACACATACACACATATACGCATATGAGATACACATCTATTTAATTCGTACGAATGAAAGTGAAGTGCAATTTGTTCGTGTTTTACGACCATTATGCAATAATGCAATAAGAGTGATAAAAAATCTTGTCTATGCCGGTTTAATTTGCATTAATGAAAATAAATGTACCATTACGAGCGCAATAAAATATATTCGGATATATGTGTGATTTTCCAACAGGCGGTTTATTTATCGTAAACACATTAATACGTAATGCAGAAATGTCAGTTTTACGCTATAATACTATACATAATTATCGCTGTCCTTGAACGACTAGTTTAATTTCAAAAATCAATTTTTTTACGGATTGCTCAGAATAAATGATTGGTATATGTGGTATTTTAAATGTCACAGTGATGTCAAAACGAATTGAAAATTATGTACAATTTCATTTATCACCAATAAATGTTAATATTTTCAACATATTTTTAAATTCAATAACATTAACGATAACGTATTGGGTGTCCTGTATATTATATATATATACTACATAAATACATATTCCTAAAATCCATGACTTTACGAGATTTACTAATTGATTTACTAATTAAAGACCCGTTAATAATGTTATCATCATTACATAACATATTATTGCTAGGTACTATAAATGTCATGTTTTTTAAAAAATGCAATTTTTTCTCTTTTATCGTAATGACAGCTAATCAACAGTAAACACTTCCTCTGTAGGAAACCCCGTGGTTCATTTCTAATAACCTTAACGTTAACAATTCGACCGTTTATTGAACGTAATAAAAAATGTAATGTACAAAAATAATAATATCATGGTTGTCATTATTATGTAGATGCAGCAGCTAGATTATCATGGGGCGTTACCGTTCGATGACCACAGACAATAAATGGGACAGAAAACGAGGTAACAGGAAAGGTTAAAACGAATGCGAATTGAATTAATCTAAACGGATTTGTTTTTCGATATTATAATATATATATATATATATATATATATATATATATATATATATATATATATATATATATATATATATATATATATAATATAATCACTAAGATGTGCAATAGTTTTATATTTAGTATTAATGTATCATGTGTATATGTTTATCGAAACAACATAATTGTAAATAATATCGATTTTAAAATTAAAAAAAAGTGTTTTTTATTTTCCATGTTAATATTAATGGTAGATATTATTAAAAGCTAAATATTCCTATGATTTTATAGATTTTAATAAATGAAACTCAAGTGCGCAAGTGAAAATTTATCTTGTAAATCTTTTATTTTGAATTCTCGTAGTATTTATTCAAAGAAACAAAAACACATTTGTCTGAACGAGTTATTGATGCCCGCGGCGATCCTTACATTATTGGATCGTATTATTTTTCACTTTAGCAGTTCGTCGGATACTTGTAAAGAAATAATAATAATAATTGTACACCCTAAAGCAAGAACGATAATAAAACGTTTGCATACCTATTTCATTTTTACCTTTTAAGCGTATATTTCAAGTTTAAGTTTTAGAATGAGTAAGTTATGTAATCCAAATAAGTTATTTTATTTCTTCCGTATGCAATGATATATGAACAATAGTAATAATAATTCAAGGCAGTCAGTTCTAATGAAAATGTTTTTGATTCTAATTGTTTAAATGTTAAGCTGATGCAACACTATTTTTTCATGTGTTCTAAGAACGATATTATTTTTTATTTTATTGATGAGTTCTTTAACAACACAACTGAAAGTTATGGATGAAATTTAAAATAGCAATTATATTGCATCTACTAAAAAAAAAGACTAATAATAAACTTATGCTAATGTTAATGTGAAATAAATAAACACGTTTAAGATAAAATTTGAGCGATATAATTTGAAATTTCAAGGTCTAAAATATAAACTGTGAAAAAAATCCGTCAGTAACTTGCTTAATAAATAATAATAAATATAAGCAATAACTATATTATAAAATTAACTGACATTAACTAGAATTATAATAATTTATGAATGTGTATTTACAAAGAATAAAGTAGTGTTATATCTATACCTAAATCCTAAAGTTTTGATTGAAAAAGAAAATAAAGATAGAATAAAAAAAGTTATAATTACTTATTTAAACTAATATTATTTACAAATAAAAATCAATACAGTGTGTTATGGCTTATTAGCTATATCAATGTCTATAATTGAATTCAATATATTAATATATTTGACGTGACTTAAAAACTTTACGAATAGTATTAATATTTATATTAAATTAATTTTATCATATTATATTTCTACACCACGTTTTTGTCCATTGATCAACGCCATAAAACTATTGGACGTTATAAAAATATTTTGGTACTTAAACCACGAAAAAACGTATGGTATGATGATAAAAATGATGTAGGTAACTCATTAAAGCTCGGTTGAATAATATTATATAATTTCATCGAAACAAAATCCAAGAGTAAAAAATTTCAGTGTATTAGTACCTGACAAAAATTATGTTTTCTGAGCAATTATTCATATAAAAAGTACCATCTATTTAGGCAGAGTTAGGTCAATCGCTGAAATATTCTCCGTTTACGCCTTAAAGATGAGGTTTTAATGATTTCTTACTCGTTAGGGGCAGTGATTAATGAATACCGTTCTGTGATTATAATAGATAATGTACGCGCACACCTACATTATTATATGTGTACCTACATCTAACGTAACACAATCATGTTGCAGATGTTTCGTGTTGTAATTTATTTTTCGTGAATATCTCAAGGACTGTGCAGCACGATAAACACGATCATACCCCGATCAAACGAATTTAAAACACAGTAAAAATGTATACATATAAATGTATTATATATGCATTGCCTGTGTGTGTGTGTGTGCGTAGTTTTACGATAATTTCGGGACCGGTGTCGATCCGAACGTTTCGCCTGTAAATTAGAATATTATATTATAAACCTCCCGCCGGCACAACGTCGCCTGTCGAAAAACTTGATGGGAGAAAAAAAAACACCGAGCGCGAATTACTAAACGACGCTGTTTTACTGTTTTACATAATAACAATAAAAACAGTACAATGATAATAATAATAATAATAATAATAATAATAATAATAACACCACGACGCGATGAACGCGGCTGTGTGTTGCGTTCGACTATCAAGGCGAACGACTCGTCATGGACGGCAACGGTGGCGGCAGGACGTTGTGTTTTCACATTCACCCGAGTGTTTATAGCCCGCTGCACGGCGCTCACTCATATACCGTATATAATATTATATTCACTAACACACACACACACACACACACACTCGCATAAATATTCGCATAACCCGAAGTACGCCAACTTTCATATTATTACTATATTATTATCATCGTATCTCTCACACACCCGCGCGCGCGCGCACACACACTTATACAGTCGCCGCTCATGCGTTTACGTGTACGAGTGTCGCACGTGTGTGTACGAACGGACGTCAAAATAATATTTTTACAACGAGTACCTAACGTTTTTCCAATGGCCTCGGGCCGAGCACGACCGACACGCCATCGCCGTTTTCGTGAGCCCGTGTACAAGTATATCGAGTGTGGGATATACGATACGCACGAGCACGGGCGAACTGCGATAAGCGCGCGGCGGCGAACGCGTTGTTGCAGTTGCCAGTTGGCTGGTAGCGTCGTTTGTGTGCTCTCTTTGACGACCGTTTTCGGTTGTAAATACGAGTAGTTTACGGTGGCGCCGCCGTGTACGGTCGTATTCGAGTAGTAAAGAAAAAGTAAATCATTTCATTCGCCGGACGCCTCTGGGTATCGTCTGGTCGTGATTCGGTGTTGCGTGAAGTCCGAAAGATAAAATCGACTAAGACCAACGCGTCGTGACGGAGGAGGAGGACCGCTGTACGCGAATCGCGTTCCGAAATCCCTTTTTCACACGGATCTCGTCCCAGCAGTACTGATCTGCAACTGCGTGTAATCGCGGCCCGATAATGTTTTCAAAATCAATTTAAAAACAAACGATAAACATCTCGAAAAAAAATAATGAAACGTTATATAACACGGAAACGAGTTTTTTCCTACATTTGTCTCGCAACAACTTTACGAAAGACCAGGGCCCCCACAAAGGGGGGTCAGGTGGACTCATGGTACTAGGGCCCGGCATTCATGTAAATAATTACTTCGATGTATAATAGAAAAAGGTTTCAAATACATGTGCTTTTTGGTGCAACAACCAGATAAGTCCATGTTCCCTACAACTTTGACTAACAATATTTCAATACCAAACATTTTTTTCAATTTTAACTTCAAAGATGTATGTATAAATGAGCATAGAATTGAAATATATTCAATTGATAGGATTTTAGCATAAATAATAATTTTTAAACTAAATTTACATTGTCTTGAAAAATTTCAAAAAATGAATTTATCTGGTTGTTGCAGCAAGCCCTTCAATTCATCTCGAAAAATTAATTTATATGATAGAGGGGCCCGGATTTAATTCTGTACCCGGGTCAAAAATATGATGTGGGGGGCCTGCGAACGACATAATATTACACGCATACCGTACGTACGATTTGCATTACTTCGAATGAAGTGTAGTTTCATTTCAAGTAACAGAGGACCGTGATTCGTGCACCTACCGAGTACTATCAAGCGTATTTAATAGTTTTGGGACGCGATTCGTGTGCGGCCACGGAGGGCGCGAAGGGACCACGGGACAAAAGTCCTGAGAAACATTATTGAAATACTTATACTTTATCAAGCGCACGAGGCGTGTTATGATTATTATTTGATAGAACTATTTAAGTAAGAACAAACAATGTGACCGAAGGGTGAAATAATCGTTTTGTTATAATGGTAATACGCATCTGATTACATTGAAAAATAATCAGAAAAATGAATATGAACATCTTCTTGGATGAAGTAAAATCAACCAAAGATGCTATAAAAAATTCTGATGTCTGGAAAAAGCTAGGATAAACTTATATCGTTGAAATCCGTTTACAAAACTTTTGCATAAAAATATAAACGAACAAATATCCGAGTATTATTATTATTGGACATCCGTAAAACCTATTTATTATAATAAGAAAAAGATGCAATCAAATCGTTTCTATTCTTATATAAACTATTATTTTTTTTATTATATTATGTGTAGGTAATTAATAGCAATACTTTATGTTCTTGTTAATTAATTAATTAATTGATTATTAACTGATGAATTTTTTCCCTTATTCGGTATCCGGGCCATCACCTCAAAAGCACTAAGAGCGACTGCGTGCCGCTACTAGAACACGGGTTACAAAATATTATTGTGCCACTGTCGGTGTTACGACTCCACTATTGTACACGAGCACACGACTATAATACGAGATCGCGATTGTACCGTGTGTACACAGGTACACTGTACATCGTATACTGTTGTACAAGCACAGAGTCATGCGCCCGATGTTTTGTTTTCTTTATTGCGATCAGTATTTATTACGTTCACCCGGACAATAAAATATTACCGTGAGTTAAGTTAATGGTTCAGAAGCGTGCGCGATTGTTGTTTGAAAATCGCCATTCGAACGTCCCCCAAACGCCTGCGCTTTAACCACCGAAGGGTCACGGTGTCTCGAAGACCGTGACGCGTACGTTGGTCGTCAAGTACACGTACTACCTCCCTCCCCGGGCACCCGACGGCGTGAACTTGAAACGGTACTCGGATGTAAGAGAACAGTATCCAGACAAAATCAAAACAATGACGAGCTCATGACTACGCCCACACACGACGCCGCGCACATTATCATAACGCGCGGTTTTCACGCTTCCGGAAGTCGTATCTAGGATGCGAATTATCAGTGCTTGAAATTTTCGGAAATTTCGTGCAGCACTAATCAATGGTTATAACAATTGGACATGTTTTCCTTTTTTTTTCTTGTTCTTTTTTTTTTTTTATCATTAACTCGAAGGAAACTTTTTGTTTTAATTTTTTTCCCCTTATAAATCTAACCGTACTTGATAAACAACGATAAATATTAAAAAGACGTATCAGGTAAGCGTACACTTAAACAATCGAAGAAATTACCGAACAAAAGCCCATTAAAAATAAATAATTTTTCCTTTTCGACGACTTCTCACAACTCGTATGTGCTTGTACATAACACACAGTGTCATACGTTATACATCGTGTTTGTGCCCCTGCCCTATCCTCCCATCACATAAATTAGTATACCCACACGCAAATGCGCGTTCGTATATAAGTTCAAATCAATGGTTCTTAATCCCATTACACTTCTGCGAAACACAGTATCTCCGTCAACTTTGAGTGAAAATTTCGCTAAAAATTTCGAAACCAGTTAAAAATAAAGACGTTTAAATCAAGCGAACATTACTAGTTTCTTCGTTTACACTTAGTTTGACTTTCAACTAAATATTTCAAATTGTTTCCTTAAAAATTGCTACATTTTTTTTTTCTAATTTTTTTTTATTAACTCATACTATTTTCTATATTCTATTTACTATTTAACCAAAACGTAAAGTGTCATGAGAGTAATTTTCAATAAATATTAAGCAAATTTCAAAAATATATGCATCTATAAAGGTTGGTTTTTTGAGCACGAGTGAGTAGAGTGAACTGTATAATATTTAAAACAAATAAGTAAAACATGTGGGTACTTTATGGTTTAACCTGTTAAAAATCTAAAGAGCTACAATCAATTTAGTTTCCTCAAATTGAGCTAGTGTATTAAATTTACATAACATTACAGAAAACGTTTTCCTACCCTTGAACAATCACTTTATTGGCACCCATGACAACTATGACAAAATGTCTATTGTCTAGGAATACCACGGAATCTTTGTTTTACATCAATTCGTATACATAAGAGCGATAATCATTAGTTACCAGTACGCAATTTCACGTAATATAACATCTCTGTTTGATATTCATACCATTTTCCTCACAAAATGTTTCGTAATTGATTCTTACCTGCAACAAAAACAAATACAAATATTTTTAGTCTGCACATAAAAGTCACGGGTAAAAATAGTGTCATCAATTGATGAGTTTTGCAGCACATGCACTACGGGTACAGTACCTAGGTATATCATGTGTAGCTACACGCTATACACTGATAAATTGATAGACGAGAAACAATACTTATTGCCACACAATAAAATTAGCAGTTATAACTTCTTCTCCCCAAATCAAACATTTAACATAAATAATATTTCTGAAAAAAATTTCTTCACCCTTAAATAAACACTTAAGAAGACTGGTCATGAAGCCTACGTCTTAAACTATTGGTCCAATAATACAAATTCAAACATCACATTATAAAAAAAATACTTTATCTTTCGTAATATGATGTTATAAACAGTGGTTACAATTTTTTTGTGAAACTAAAAACTTGAAAAATCAAGTAGATGGATAAAAAATAAAAAATTCAATAAAAATGTAGTTCTATAACAAGTGTTTTAAGTTTTACGTAGAAATGCACTCAAGTCTCAACTCTAATGCTCTGTACAAAGTTAAACACGGGGTGAGCACACTCAAAAAATTACTCAGTATAAAATACAAGTGCTGCTTTACTTAACAGCTTTGTTGCTCGAAAATCTTATGAGATGTTCAACGTTCCGTCAATTCTGAAAACGTTTAAGAACCACTGACTTACACATTCGTTAATCGTCGTACGCGTATAATCATAACAATAATGTTATATTACGCTATAAAGTCTGCAGTACACGGGTAATATATTACAATATATAATATGTAGTGTATGCGTATTTCGTGTAGAACTATATACTCGGCCACAAGGATCCAAGGAGATACAGACGCTAAATTACTGCGGCGGCGGAGACCTTCGGTCGGGATTTTCAGCGTGATACTCAAACGTTGCGGCATTCTATGCGATAATATACGCGCATGATGATTTTCCCGTCTTCGGTGATGTCGGCGCGTTATTACGTCACGACGACGAGTATAATAATATAAAATATAATATACACATAATAAAACCACGAGCTCGTAAATACGCCGCGAATACGACGTGTACAATTATTAATTAACATCCTAGATACGAATAACCGCAGCACGTTACGACTGTATTGTATATACGTACAAGGTACAATGGCTGCAGACTCGACCGTATCCAAAGAAGTACGTGTACATTGTATGTGTTCGAGTGGCGACCGCCTTTTTATTTTTATTCGCAAAACTTTTCTCGCTTGTGTACGATCAACGGTTTATTATTCGTTTAGCGACTCGGCGCGCGCGAGCGGTAAATTAATACAGTGCGAAAAACAACGACAACAAAATATGAATATACACGCTCGCGGAGC
The DNA here is from genome assembly GCA_027580255.1 of Therioaphis trifolii. Lineage (NCBI taxonomy): Eukaryota > Metazoa > Arthropoda > Insecta > Hemiptera > Aphididae > Therioaphis > Therioaphis trifolii. Next base: position 132,724,714 of record CM050404.1, read on the forward strand.
TTTACTTCGATATTTAAGTGCGTGTCCAAGACGTATTTCTCTGGTAATAATATTTTGGACTCGAAACTCTAGTCACTGGGTTCGTTGACGAATCCGAACGTTTTTTTTTTTTTACTGATAAATATTTTTAGGAGCAAGCCCCTGAAGAATTTATTTAAGATCCTACTGTAAAAATTCACTCATCTGCTTCACTAGCTGCAATCGGAGACTACAGTTCTTTATAATGTATTCAATATGATTTCGAATAGTAAAATATTAATACATATATTTTGATTCACTCAGTCCTCTGTTAAAGTCTGGTCTTGGCAGTTATGTGTACCAATAGGTATGTGATTTTACTTTTATTCAACGTTAGATTAATTTCATTATTATGTGTACTACATTATTATGTGAATATTTATTCATTCGTTTTTTCCATTGACAATTTTGTACTTGCGGTTTCTTTAATATTTCGACTACGTCAGTAAATTATTAATTTAATATTTCAGTTTTTTAGGGGAGTAATTATAATTGGAGTTTAGCGAGTATTTTTTTTCCATTTCCAGAGGTATAGTTAAGAATTCAACTTGAATTATATAATGTTTAGATCAAAAGGACTAACCCACGTATGCAAATTCCCGATTTCCCCATAGGCTTATGCGCCACTCGGCTCATAGCACGTACAACCTAAAAAAATGTTTGTTATGACGTGTAACAATAATTGTATAACAATTTGGAACTCACATCTAATCGGATATTGCTTATCCATTGCACACGCCGAGTTAAGAATTAAGACATCTTAAAACGATTACATATACCTATATATCGTTCTCGCGCGCGTCGTACACATTAATGATTTGTTTAATTTTACGGTCTACAATTCGTAATAAGAATTTTTATTACAAAACCGTAGACACAGACGAATTATAAACGAGTAGGTGATTTGTTCAATTTTTTTTTTTTTTTTGGCATGAATGAACGAAATAAACGAACGATCACTAATAAAACACGGCCGGTGTACAATAATATATTTTATGCTGAGATCATAACATACTACGAATGTATAATATAATGGAACCATAGTTACTTTGTTCTTATTGTACGATAACAGCCGACTCGTGCTTAACGTCGTCGACTCCGCCCGACAGGATTCGACTAACTTCGTTTGTTTCACTACACGCACGCCCGTCGAGAATAAACTCGATAAGAAAAAAAAAATCAAATTTATGTAATTCACGCGCATGCGATATCGGCAGCTTATGTCATATTCGAAATAATTATGGCGCATTCTTTACGAGTACCTACCTAAAATCTACCCGGAACAGACTAATACACATATAGAGACTCTTGGATCTATGTATAAAGCTGCCAGCTTGTTTTCAGGAATTGTATTTCCAACCGATATGTGGTAAGATCACAAGTGTGTAAAAATATAAAGCCGTCGGGCGTCGGAAAGACTGAAATTGTTACGTTCAATCATTGCAAGTCGATCGTAACAGATAAATTATTTGAGTTATGCTCTTATCAAAAATGCTTATCGATCCAGAACGTATTAAAACGTTTTTAATGGTAAAGTGACATACCACGTCGGTATAATTTTACATTCTAGGCTCACGAGGAATGGAATTATTGTAGTTTACTAAGCCAGACTTGAAGGCGTTGCAGCAATAGCAAATCGAAAATATGAGTGTATTAATTTCTCAAGCTTAACACATGTAATATTCGAGTGCCCTATGAGGCGATATGATATAATGATACAAATACAGAGTGCTCATAAGGTATAATGTAATACGAGTGGAAAGGAATTTTATCGAGCCATATATGCACAAAAGACAAAAGAAACCGTCTCGGTTCGCTAGTTCGATAAGTCAGACGTAGCCTCTGTAAAATTTAAATTATATAATAAAGCAATTAATTAAAGTAAAAACAAATTATTCTAAAATTAATTAATTTCTCATTAACACCGAGCTGTGAATTCAGGTCGTTTACAGATGTAGGTACAACAATATTCTTTGTGGGGAATGCCATTATGTGCGATAAGTCAATCACGTCCTGTTCAAATCACGCGCGTATGCAACACAAAATATGTGGTCGACGAGTGAAATTTTAGCTTTTTAAATTCTATATTTATCTCCGACAAAGGGGGTTGAATAAAAAAAAAATCTCCATTAGTTGTATTCCATAGATGTTTTAAAGCTCTTAGATGAAAATCGAAAAGGACAAGGCTAATTCATTTAGTATAATCATACATCGTATAATTATATTTTTCAATTATACAACTATAATTACCTACGTAAACTGGTAAATATCATTAGAAGAATAAATTAACAAATAATTGTATAGTAAAAATCATTGTCTTATAATTTTGAAAATTATAAGTCCCTGTCCCCCTTAAGGTCTTGTATCAGTTTCAACTTTCCAAGGCGCTTAATTCAATTAAATTTCAATTCTATTGCAGTTTTACCTTTATGATTTTAAATTAAATTACTGTTAAATGCTATGGTGCCCATTGAGTTTTATGTGAACTAATATTTTATTAATAAATATATATTATTTCGTTTAAAACCAATCGGCGATTCTAGTGTATATTTTGTAGGTCACAATTACTTATACACTTTGTGTGTATCACCGCTTATATTTTTGTAAGTCGTAACTAATTATTTTTTATTAAGTTTCAAAAAAAAAACAAACAAAAAAATACAAAATCTTACGTATTATTTATATTGGACATATACAAATTGTAATATTTAAATTTTTTTTCAACGCTAGTACAGTACTTTAATAAGACTTTTATCAACTTATCGCAGTGAAGTGAATCAAGTGGCGTGCAACTATTGTGTAAATATTATTTTTAAAGACATAATTTTTCATTTATTTGTTTGCCATTAAATATACAAGTGACTGGACCAACCTTGTAGAAATCACAATGAATTATATTCTTCGAGTATAAATAATACAATATGGAGAAATTACTGACAAATCAAATATTTACTTCAAGTTGTTATCGTCACTCAACATGTATTTTTCATCCAATAATAATTGGTTATAGTTGAATTATACGTTTTCTTTATAGTTTGACCAATTATTAAATATTTTGCATTGGAAAGTTTGCAAATAAAATTTAAACATGTGTCAATGATGTATAACATTCATAACCAATTGGTAAGACGTGCTCTGAGTCAATTTCATTTCTATAGTATTATTCATACTATATAGTGAACGTGTTTTCAACCTGTGGCCGAGTTCTGAAAAGATTTCACCCTTCGTGACACTAATGCTCCGTAACTTTTTCGGTTATTTTCACTAATAATAATGAAATAATGAAATATGCTAGTTACAATCGTACAATTTGCATACAATATTCCAGGTCTAAATAACGTATATATTTATTTATTCTTCGATATTATGTTTCATCGTTATTCATCAAAGTGGGTGAAAAATTAAAAAAAAAAAATTAATTTTCACACCAGAAAATCTTTTACTTTATCAATCTGATAAAAAAGTTAAAACACCCAAAAGCACACCGGCTGTTCATTCGTGGACATGATACTGTTCATGGTTGTTAAACATCTGAAGTAGACCACTTCAAAATGTGTAGATGTTTAATAATTGATTAACTATTGAATACTCCTAAGTTTTACTATTTTTAAGTATCTCTAGATATATGTCAAAGCAGGTGTTGAATAAATTGTATAATACAGTACACCATATAAAATTGTACGAAACACTTATAAGTATAATATATATATATATATATATACGGTTAATCCTAAAAAATATTGTATAAATTGTAAATAACAATTCATGCTATGACTTCTAGTATTCGTTTGATGGTCAATTATTTAATAATTGTGATTATTTCTTACAATAACAATAATTAGATATATATTATAAAATTTTGTTCAAATGTAGGTAAAATATGTAAATAAATAAATGTAGAAAACACATAATAAAATAAAAAATTAATCTTAAGTTTCACGTAAATTTGTACTAACGGCCAGTTTCATTTTCAAAAATCTTCATCGGTAGAGCGTGTAGTACAAAGTCAAAATATAAATCACGACTATATATTTTGATTTTGTATTACATAATGATGATTTTTTTAAATCGAAAACACTTTTACAAGTGGACAAATACAAATCAGACCTATAACATCAAATAGTTCATTATTTTATTTCACTTTTTTTTTTATGTATTGTTTATTCAACATATTTTAGATAATTTTTAATTAAATAATAAAATTATTATTTTTATTATTTGAATATATTAACCTGAAAAAATTCTCATTTGCTTTATTTTTTCATCATAAAACATTTTCTATTAAACAATTTTTATTTAAATGTTTAATGATATCGTATTACATAATTTTACACAAATTACATACATCTTCGTTTTTACATATTTTATGCAATAGCGATATCAGTGACCAAACATCTATTTAATAATAATAAAAAAATTAACTTATAATTTGTATTATTTCTTAATTTTTATATTCTAAAGTGACAACTATTATCAATAATTACATTAAATGAGTTATTATAAAATTAACAAATTCTATTTTAATTCAACAATTATGAAATTATCTATAGCACCAAATTACCCGTATATTGGAGGAAACTATTTTCGTTTCAGATTTATTGTAAGTATATTCATATTTGGTTAGTATTCCTGTATTCACTATTATTATCGGTGTTCACACAGATTTACATAAATTCAGTAATGCCAAATAGGTGCTTGAAAATAAATTTATTAGGTGGGTTTAAAATACAAAGTAGGAGTATAGGAATTTATGTATGCACCATGGCCGTCATGATAAAAAAAAATGTACAATTATGAGGAAAACCGAGAACGAGAATTTATCAAAAATAATTTGTAATCACTTAAGATATTATATTCTTCACGTTTGTTGAATTTGATAGCGTTTTTTTTTCCACTTAAATCAAGTCGCTTATACTTTATGCCTCGTCAGTGAAAGCTAGCAAAAAAAAAAAAAAAACAAACTTTAAGTAGGTAGTCTCGCCAAAAAAGAAGTCTGAAACATGATTGGAGATCGAAGTAATAATAATTATAACAAAATTGCTGTTTCATTAACGACAGTGTTTCGTCGTTAAATGTACGTATTCATCTAAACGACATAATACCTCGGTGTGCGAGCGTATTCAACTGTGAGCAACGGGCGAATCAGTAGGTGTCGTATTATACACGGCGAAATAATGTTCTTTTGCAATTATCGTTTAGCGCGCGATCCAATGATGCAGACACCAGCCGTATGTTATATTATTGTACACTAACCGGGTGTTGAATGAGTGTAATTATTTTATTTTACTCGCGGTCAATGACGTACATTATATTTATTTTTTTTCGCGATCTATTAACGTAGGACGAACGAATGACGCGACGAATATAAAGGAGTACATAACGTTCGAACGTTTCTTATCGACAGTATTGAATTTCGTTCCCATTCGAAAACAATGATTTTTCGGCATTGCTGGTACATACAAAATACATTACCGTTTTTTTTTTTTTTTTAATCTGCTCCGATCGATTCGTACGCGTCGCGTATTGCGCGTTCGTCGAAGAGACATTTCTGTACTTTACGATAAACGCGTACGTAGCTGTTTACCAGTCACATTTCGCCATACAAACATGTACTGACTTTCGTTGCGACATTTCACTCGGATCTCTGCAAACTCGTATTCAGAAAGCACACGATTCCGCCCTCAAACTTTTTATCGGAAATCTCACGTATATTACGTCGGACGTAAAACATATTCAGTTCACGATTTGATATCGACGCGGCCCGACCGGCACTTCTAGATTCTCGCGAACGGGTTATATTGTTATTTTCGTTAATGGAGGCAATAGCGTAGGAACTTGTTCGCTCATGAGGTCCTTTCACTTATGAGTTAATAAACATAAAGATTAGAAAATGAACGCGTACATACATATATATATATATATATATCTCCTATTACTTTTGTCCGTACAATTATTATCCGTATATACACGCGTACGCATTGTATAATAATTATTATTCAGGTTACAAAACGTCAGTCATTACGCGTCATGTGTACCGAACGGATATTTATTAACTGAGATTTGATTGAAAGAACGTCCTGTGAGAATAAATATGTAAACATATAAATACACGCGTAGGTAACACAATTTTAATTCTCCCCGGAATAGCTGACGAGAAAAAAATATTGTAACTGAGATTATACGTCTAGTTTGTATGACGTAAGTCGTGATGCATGATAACCGTCAGTTTACTACACAGCACGGAACCGATCGAATCGAAAAGTTAAAAAAAAAAAATCTAGTACGCATAGTCACAAAACGCGTCGATTCAGTCGTACTATCGACTGATATTGACCGAAAGCTACGAAAAATATCATTATTGCACATATCATACACACGTATAAATTTACTTTGAGATTTTTATAAAAACTATAGATGTTGTTCAGAATACGTGCGCCAAGAGCTTGTAGTTTAGAATACAATTTTTAATCTTAAATTTATTATTATTATTTTTCTATTTAAATTTCGCGACATAGATTCCTATCGTTTATCGACTTGAAGACAATATTTAAAAATATCGCGCACGGCGTAACCGTGTTCCGACCATTGCTGATACTCAAAGTGTACACCGCGGACACGCTGTCATTTAAAGTTTAAACCGTTCCACGGCATAAGACGCGGTCTAGACACCTAGTTTGTCTGCTCGTCGAAAATAAATCAAACGATTTATCAAGCTCGACACATATAAACGTACGTCACACCAGCCCCACCAATTTAAAAATATTGAAATTTTATCATTCAATCATTTAGTACGGTATTTGTACGAATTTGTACGCAGTGCTTCAGAATTCGTATGGACGCAGGGACTGAGATATATGCGAAACCCTTGGGAGGGACTGGTGTGACGTCACGCCAGCCCCCCCCCCCCAAAGTTTATATCACATATTCCCGCGTAACGGAGAACGTACGAATGTTTATATTGTGCGTACAAATACGTACAAATATAAAGCAAAGGATTGGTAAAAGAAAATTTTAATTTTTCTCACGTCGGGGGCTGGCGTGACGTCACGCCAGCCCCTCCCAAGGGATTCGCATATATCTGAGTCCCTGCGTCCATACAAATTCTGAAGCACTGCGTACAAATTCGTACAAATGCCGCACTAAATGATTGAATGATAAAATTTCAATATTTTTAAATTGGTGGGGCTGATGTGACGTACGACACATTAATCGCTACAGCCGTACGCGAATCACGGTTGCATCACGGTTTCTAACATTATCGTTACGAGACGCCGACCTTGGTTTCCGGGTGACTTGTACGATGGTAGACGAACTACGATAATAATAATTATTATTTTAATAACGACAATAGTAATGATAATAGTCAGCGACCGCAACCGTTTCGACCCGTTTCAAAGCGCCGCGAGTCAGACACGCGCGTCTGGCGGGCGGCTGGAAACAATACGACGTCAAATACGACTCGTCGTGTGCAGTGTGTGCGCGCATGGTGTCTGTGCGACGCGTATACATTATATATATATGTACACACGCACGTACACGTAGCCCGGCGTGGAAAGCGACTGTGTGTCGACCGGCGGCCGTGAGGCTGTGCGCCTGATAAAACGTTGCGGTTTTTTCGCACTGGCGCCTGCGAGCAGACGAATGATCGATGAGATTTCGGATCGATAGCACGTCCGCGGCGCACAGTGGTCGGAAATACAAATTTAGACGGACAAAATTATTTTATTTACAAAATGTGTTCCTAATGTTGTTACATTTGAATTTTAATTTTTTGCAAAATTTCAAATATGATGAAAACGTACTTAAATGAAAGAAAGTTTATTTTTATTTTCACAAAACAGACCATATTATTATAATGTTAGTTTTAAAATTGTTGTTGTTTCATTCGGAATCATCTTCATTGACACTGTCACTGTTACTATCAGAGTCACTATTTGTGTCTACCTCAACAATTATTAGTGCCCTAATATCTTTATCTAGTGATTTTAAATTAATTTTAGATGTTAATCTAATAACAGATATGCTAAACATAGACGCAACTCGACGCAGATAAAAATTATGTCATTGAAAAGCTAAGAAGTTTTTGAGTAATACCTATATATTTGTTTATGATCATTTTAGATCTCTTCTTATATAATGTATTTAAAAATGTAAAACCACTACTAAAAAAAAATGTTTGATATTGATGCAATATATATACACCATGCATCCATTAGAATAATATGTATAGATTTAAATTTAACTTACCATTTGTATTGATGTTCATTTTAAAATAATAACTTAACTTTTATAAAATTGAACAAACACACTGAACGTGATCGACAAAGAAGTGAATTGATACTCTCAATCAACCGTAGATATTGTAGATTTTGTCTTCAATCGTTTTAAAGTTATCGCGTTTTAAAGTGGTTATCGTTGCTATAATAACCCAAAGCCTATTAAATGTTTTTTCCATTTATTGTACTGATATAAAGTAAAGTGCTAAATATCTAATTTTTAATCTTTTTTTTTCTATTTTGTCCGCCTAAATTTGTATTTCCGACCACTGTGCGGCGCGCTCGCGGTAGCGCTATTAAAACGCGCTCCTCCCGCGCGCGGCCGCGTAGAAAGCGACCTGCAGCATGACGTAAACGTGATCACCGCGTACAATAGCCGCGCGCGTATCGACACCACGACTGTGTAGTACACGTTTACGTTCATAAGGCCCATCGCACAACAAAAGAGCAAAACTGATTTAAGCAGAGTTAGTCAGCTCAACACGGTTTTTTTTTCTAAATGAACATAGGGAATTACGTTTCAAACGCACATCGATAAGACAAAAACAAAACGAAAACTTTTTCGCTTTAAACGCCATCAGTCATGACTAATACTGTCTGAAGTGTCTACACATTTTTCTTTAGTCATGACTAGACAACGAATGTTCTTTTTCTGCAGTTGCGCCTCGCGCGTTTATTTGTATAAAATATAATTGCTATAATGTCATATTAGTGTCTTCTTTTCTAATTTCCTCTCCAATTTGCTGTGTGGTAAAATCAAAAGTTGTAACACGTAAACACGAATATGGTTTTTAAATTTGTTTTCATCAGATCGTAATTCACATATAAATGATCCAATAACGTTGCGAGTGATACGTTTTAAGTTTAATGGATGTACCCATAACTTTTTTACCCGTTCTTCTAAAGTGTGTAAAGTGTACCACATGCAACCTCTTCGTCAGATGACATTTTCGCAACCAAATTTATTGTTTGTCTAGTATACGCATGTAGAAAACAAATTGTTTTAAGTCGACTAAAACAAAAATGATTAACGATGACTAACACAGTTTTGCTCTTTTGATGTGCGGTGGGCCTAACACATGACGCGCCGCACATACCTGTTGTTCCGTGTACGGATAATTTTCGGGCACACGTGACGCCCACCGCGGCGTAGGTCCATATACCGGGTCGTGTATTCGTGTACACACACCACGTAGGAGTGCGAAAACGTGTTTGGTATTCCGGTAAGGCGCGCGCGTATGTGCACGGACGCAGATACAACTACGAGGTGCATGGTGTTTATGCGCACAACGTTATTAAGTAGGTATACCACACGACGTCCTGACCACTACCACCGTTATGTCGCGAGTTGGAACGAGATCAAAATATGAATAATATAAATACACACACACACACACACACACACAATATCATATTGGACATATAATATCTATAGTGCAGTTGTCGTGGCAGACGTCTACGTGGAATACAGATGACCGTGTGTTTGTCCTAAAAAAAAAAACCGCGTCGCGACTCGTGTCGTTTTGCGGTAGTCGTTACAAGCCGCGAGAAAACCTATGCTGAGACTTCAGCGCTCATTAACGGTACCGTACGGATACCTATATTTTGTCCTTTTACAATATTATATATATATTATATACGTACCTATATATACCTGCGCGTGTGACTATAAAACACACAACATTGACATCGTTACAGTGTTATATTACATCGATGGACAACGTTCGAACCGTTTTCAGCGTTTAAAAAATAATGATTTAACCATGTTGTTTCTCGTCGAAAATACATAAATCGCTGTCGTATTAAATTACGTGTACCTGTGTGAAACCATTGTTCAACACGGTAGTACACGAGTCACGTCATTTTCGGTACGGTTTAGGTACGACTCGCAATACGAGTAGTTTTCAAGTCACGAACTAAATTTTCTGTTCCCAATTACTGTATGCAATATACAATATAATACTTAAACAACAATAAATTTACATTTTTCGGAAGTTTGACCTACAGAAGAACACGTGTGCTCGTTTAAATGATCTAAGAACGATCTAGTTATGCTTCATTAGGCCTTGAGGACCTTTTGAATCGTTTGATTGTTTACTTTTACCAGTGCCTGTATTGTAAAACGGAGTTGTACAAATGTGATGTGTACAAATGACTACAATGCTACTATTATTTTGAGATTATTTTAGAACGCTTTGTTGTGAACCGAGTCTGATATCATGGTCATTGCCGACTGCCGTTATGTTATAATATTATAAAAATGACCCTTAAACACACAAGGTTATAAACCATATTGATCTTTCAGCATTAAACATACCTACGGTTCAATAGTATGTTGTAAAATTACATTTGAACAGTTCTAAGTTCGTTTGAATGTAACCATAAATATTTTAAAAAGTATAACGACGAATGCTTATTTATTTTTCCACTGCAACAGGTGCATCGTTAAGGAAAGTTTCTAAATATGAATAGTCATGAAATCGTATATAAGCAACAAAGCACACAATCATACAGCAAATGTTTCGAAGAATAAATTTTCTCAAATTTCAACACCTACTGTCATGGCTGTTACAGTTATAAAGTATTTAATCAATTAAAATATATACTATACGGTAAGCTTGGTCGTATAACAATTTTTTTTTTTTTTAGTTATAATTACGAGTTCAAAAGCTCATAAGTAAGCAACAATAGTTACAGAGTAATTACTCGACGCGAATCGGAGTCGTTAAAATTTTAAATTTTAAATGGCCCAAGAATTTTAAAAAGTTGATCCCAGACCACGCAAACGGCCCATAAAAAACGGCAACGAATACAATGAATATTTCATTGGAGAAAGTATTCGGGTCAAAAATGCAGTAAAACAATAAAGTAACCATTGAAAACAGAAAATATTTGTGTGGTGCTATAAAAAAAATCAAATTTATGAGATTATGGTAAATTAATACCCGTATAGAAAATATTGTTATATTGTTTTATTATTTATTTACATCAGCTACAAAAATGCCCAGATAAGATACATATACATAAATACTAAATGTTAGGCAATCGTCTCGCTTCGCTCACTTCGGCGCGAGGCAGCTACGGCATTGTATTCTAACATTTTTTTTTTTTTTAATTTCAAAGCAACGATAAATCATTGCATTCCAAAAACTATAATTACGGTTGAAACTAGTTTAACTATAGTTTTGGCAGGACGTTATACAAAATGTAAGTGCCCGTTTGAAAACTTTTCAAAATTTCTTAATATCCATGACTTGATGTATAAACGACGATTTAAATTTTGAAAAATTCAATAACTAAAATCATAAACTTTGGTAAAACAAATTTATACGAAATCAGAAATTTCGAAGCGAATTAATTATATAAATTAGGTATCAGATACATAAATCGATTAAAAATGATAATAGTAAGGAATTTAGAAAGAGTATAGTTAGTACTTCAAGTAGTTCAAGAGTATACAATTTTATATTTTTACATTTTCTTCAAAATCGTATAATTTTCAGCCCTTTTCAAATTCTACACTCGTTCTAAAAACAGTTACATTGTTTTAAGAATGTCTACAGGACTATAGCGTTAAAGCTGCAGGTTTCTAAAATTATCATTTATTAAATATCGTAACCAGAAGGACATCTGTATAGGTTATCTAAAAAAACTCATGTATAGGAAATATGTATGTGCATTTACCACAAAACGTTAAATAACTTATGAAAAACCTCAAAAAGCTATTAAGCTATTAAATTAACATCAACATAATGTCGATAGGTATTAAAATCGATTTTTTTTCGCACCAAACATGTCAAGTTTCTTTTATCCAAAAAATATAGAAAACTAACTTACTAATACCAAAAAAAAACCTACATAATTGTTTTCTACCGATCGGTTCCATGCTTCGCTCAGAATCTGAAATAATTAATTCAATTTAATTTGCATGTTATGTCATTCGACTGCAGAGTAGGGAGCGCGTTACGAGAAAACATTACATAAAAGAGTACCTATCGAACATTTTCTCGACCGGTAAGTAAAGACTGTAAATTCAACGTTACTGGGTTGTTTAATACCAATGGTAATATAAAATATTTTCTAAGTTTTCATGATTATAAATATTCATGTTAACATATCAGGAACCACGAATTATTACAGTTGTGTACGCCACCATGAGTTCTAATATCAAATTTAAAAATTATAATTAATAGAATACTTTTACTACTATGATTATTGATTAAAAATCAAATATTTAAGCATAAATTACTGGTTTTTTTTTTAAATTTTATAACTATTTTAAGTTGACCGATTCATTTAAAAAACTATTTTAAAACCCAATAGTTATTCTTTAACAAAGTTTAAAAACAACAACAGGAAAAAGTCTATTACACTTGAAAAAGTATATTCTGCTGTCATTTTTACGCTTGTAAGTGAACTCTTAAATGTGTCTTGTCATATTCATATGCTAAAACATAACCGTATTGCCTATTGATAACTTTTAAATCTATTATGATTAAATTAATGTTTTGATTATTTAGTAGATATACATGCAGGTAGGTCTACGAAAGACGATTACCTTAAGATTAACATTAACCTGTCTATCATCCGATGAATTTCATAAAAAAGGCTGATGTTTTTCAAATGATACTTCTACAATTCAACATACTTTAACGGTGAAAATATTACGATTTATGGTTCAATATTAGATCGATCGAATAAAAAAAAAAATGCCATCGTATTTAGTATTATTGTGTGAACATTAATGACTGTAATCCATCAAAATGAAACTAAGACTAAACAATAGGTGTATGGCTATTGGCTTGGAATTTTTTCGGCTTTATCTACTGTGCGTACCAACGACCATACCTATATATAACTATGAAAACCAAGAAAACTGGCTTTCACTAAAATCTTCTGATCTCAACACGAATCCTAGACATTTTTCACACTTGTTGATACTCACTCATACATGACTTTTAATGTTTTACATACCATACACTTTTCTTAGTTCTTAAGTCGTGGCCGTTACATAAACACTCCGTCTCTATTTTATACACGTTTTACTATATGCTTGTTAATAAAAATACAGACCTATGACATAAATACGATTAATTTTTTTACAACCGGCTATTATGTATGAAAAATTAGTTCCAACGCAGATAATCACATAGTACGTTGAAATTATACGGTTTCTCAAGTATAAAAATCCTTTGATCTATAATTTATTCGATTTAGTATCGCTGTAAATTTTCAGCCTAATCTATATGGTAAACACGTGTTCTAGATTTATTATATTACTTTAAATAAATGCACTCGATTAAAAAAAAAAAATGTCAATAAAATCATTAACAAAGTTTCACTAATGATGGTGGAGCATTAATTGTATTACCATTGATTAAATATACATGTTATATTTAATCAATGGTATTACTAACAATGGCTTGACGTGAAAGTAAATATATTTTACAATTAACAAACGTGATGAACTTAGGACCGTACATTTACTAACGTTTAAGGTCATATTTTTCGTACTTAAAAGTAGCTTCTGAAAACGGTGGTCTACCTATCTTAATGTTCATTATATTATACTTTCAGTTTACAGTAAATGTATTTTTTTTAATTATTATTCCTTGGTTTTTTTTATTACTCAAGTTTATAACCATGATAGTTTTGATTAAAAATATTTAGTATTTCAATTTTTGACGATAATGTTGTTAATAATAATAAAACAAATAAAAACATTATCCTGAAATGTGTGTAAAATACATGGGTTATGCGTATTTATTGCAGAAATAAAGTAATGATAATAAAACTTTATTTCGATCCATAAACGCTTCAATTAAATGAAATAAAAAATTTGGAAAATATAGCCGAGTCATGGGAATATATTTTTACGAAAATATATAATGTCCGATGAAGCGGAAAGAAAGTCTTTAAATGTTTTCTAGAACACTTGATAAGATCTTCAACGAAGCACGAGTAATCACGTTATTTTATTTAAATATCAATGACGTATATCCTACGGGTCTCCGTCAGACAGTGAAAGCTTTCTCAATACTCATTCAACTCACGGTTTTGTAGAAATGTGAGTAAAAAAAAAAAAACTACAATCACAGTTGAAGTAGGTATTTCTATGTCGAACGTGAAATGCGTACCTCATATACACGAACCTATGCACGTCGAGTGCTTAGTGTGTGTCAGTGATTTTAATTATACGGCAAAGAAACGCGCACACGTTTGGAGGACCTCTTTGCATTTTCGTTGTTTATTTTTGTTATTTTATTCGGCAGAATTTTTTTTTTCTTTTTTCCCATAATACGTATAGTGACTATGCAAGAGCTGAGAACAACGCTCACAACTATCGTAACCATTCCCATTTCCCACTGGTCACATGTGCCTGCGCCTCACGTGTGCGTGCGTGCGTTTGTGTGTGTATGTGTGTGTATGTGTGTGTGTGTGTGTGTGTGTGTGTGTGTGTGTGTGTGTGTGTGTGTGTGTGTGTGTGTGTGTGTGTGTGTTTCATGGTCCATGTTATAAGCTGAAGAATATATAGCCGTATAATTATTTTCAATTATCGTTTAGAATTCAAGAGCGAGATGTAGTTTCGTGAGTACATCATTAGTGGCCATTGCAAAGTTTCTTGGTGTTTGACAATGGACGGCGCCGGCATCCTGGTCCTAATTTGTCCTAATTTCAACGTTTTTTCTGCTCATCGAAGTTGTATATTTTTTTGCTTTCTATTTGTTTTGTTCGAGCCTGCTATAAGAAAACCGAAACTCCAACAATCGTTCGAAGAATCTATAAGAATCGTGTGAACTTCATACGGAAATGTCACGGGTTTTATTTTGTATTATTATTTGTTTTTTTTTTTTTTATTGCTTTATTAAAGTATATAACACTTGATGTTTTTTTCTTATAACATTTATATTTAATGTAAGTTTTTATCAAAAATATGAGAACAGTAAGCACTTTTCAGACAATCGACTCAATTAAACCGATGACTGCATGGAAAGAAAATAAGGTATTCATATTATTTAAAACCAACACAGCATAATATATAGATGATAGTAGGAATTCACTCTTGTAGTGAAAAAAACAAATACAAATTCGTGAAGGTAGCATAAAAACATACATATTTTTTTTAAACACCGTTTTATATTATTACGAATATTTGTATAAATCCAGCATCTACTATTCAAACAACTACCTATTCTAAATTTACTATCTGTCATATTACTTATAATTATTATTGTAGAAAAATATTGTACATTCACTTAAATTGTTCGCTAATTGCATTTTACTATTAACTCGGTACATATTTAGTCTAAAGTCTAAACGGTAAATTAACAATCACAAACGACTGTTTATCTAAATTTTACAAAGGTTAAAAACGTACAAAACACATACGGTTCTATTGAAATATAAAGCTTGTGTATTCTATTCAGAGCTATATGTATTTTCCCTTTTAGTACTTAATGAACACTTTTTTTCACTGTAAGTATAGAACTGAATCATTATTTAACCGTCGACTTTTTACTATTCCTACAGTTCGGGTGGTTTTTTTTTTATTTAGCAAGTTGTATTTCTACTACCGTAGCGACGGTGTGTTGTTTAGCTTTGTTAATGTCTGTTTATCTTCAATTACTTCTTTTTAACAATATTTCACTACTACAGTTGTATATGCATTTTATGAGTAACGAGTAACGACTAACGTGACTACTTTTCTCTTATTCGTCTTTTGGTTTCAACTTGAAATTAGTAAACAAGTTTCTTTTCGATTTTCACTTGTACCCACGCAATTCGGATGTTGATTCGTCTTATCATTTTCGATCTTTAACTCCATACTAATATGTATCATTGTGTATACTGATTATTTTAATCCAATAAACAATGAAGACATTTATAGTTGACTGTGCACGATTAAATTAATTATTCGCTATAAGCATCTATTTAGATTCTAGAACCGATCGATGAAATGAGATTCAAAGATTATAAAGAGTTGAATGTTCACCGGCGGCTAGTGTCATCAATTCCCAATCAATTACAGCGTCCATTACACGTGTTTAGGTATTATGTTAATATAGGCCAAGTAGTAAAAAAGTGACAACGACCCCGGCGTATATAAATCCGTATATAAGTACCTACATGTATTATCCAAAGAATTGAAGGCCTACATATTGTCCTCGACACGGTCTCATTTTTTCATCGGCCAAACATTTGATAACATTGTTTTCTCCGTGTTACAGTATCCATTGTTAATTATCCGGAGAGACACTTGTCATTTCTTGTCCGCAGGCTTCGACTTTGCGAAATACAAAACTACGCTAACACGAATTGATTCGATATTATATATTTATCACACCTACAGATCACAATAATTTGTTTTATTTTCGTAATAACTCCAAAATTCCACTGTAGGTACGGGGCATGAGGCGTATGCATATCGATTCCACTTCACGTGTCGTTTGCATATTTCAACTCGTAACAATGTACTCGTATGATAATTTTTAACGCCATGTGCTAAAAGAGGAATTATTCTGTGTGAAATAAAATTCTTGCGAAACTTGGTCGAGTGTTATAGACCGCGATGTAATTGTGCATCAGTTTTATTGTGGCGTAAACAATTGAATTTATTTAATTTCAATAATTTTTAAAGAAAAATTGATCCAATATTATTTGAAAAATATATCGGCAATAATAATTGTTATATTCAGTTTCCTTAATATAATTGATTCTCAGTTTTACGAATTACTTTTAATTTATATACGTCATAATTGTTTTGAATATATATTTACGTAATATGTGCAGTAAATGGTTCTAATTTCACAAGTTCTATCTACACATCTATAATCTATACCTAATCAATCGTGGTGCTTATTTAAACACAGTGAAAATTTGAAGAACAAAAATGAACAAAAAAATGATGTAAAATAATTGATTAACAAAACAATATATTCTTAAAATATTAGAGGATTCATTCGTATCTGAAAAATGTAAATTTTTTTACTTTCTTAAAAATATGTTACCCATAACACACATTAAAAAAAACATTATGTTTTTTAATATTGATAATAACTGATAATATTGATCGGGATCCACCACGATCACTCATTTGCGTAAAACTAAATCTATAACCGTATACCATGCTGCAATTTCTCCCATTATATAATTTTTACTCAACAGTTAACATTCGCACACCGTTTTTCTGTTGTATTGTTGATTAATTTTAGAATTAACTATGGAAAATAAAAGAAAAACACTTACAATTTAATGAAAAAATGTAAATTTAACAAATTTCAAATCAAATGATACGCCATCCATGTGTAAAAAATTTTTATGTTATATTCAATTTTTATTATGAAAATAAATAATCAAGAGATGCTATCGTTTAATTTTTTTATTAATTTTTAGTTCAATCGACTTAAATGTGTTCTTATAAATAAAGTAAAATTTATCAAGTGAGATTCGAGTTCCAAATTAGCTACCTAGAATATACTTTCGTGAGTTGTGATAGCAAGATGCAATAAAACTATTTTTCACCAAACAAAATGATGTGTTGAACACAATTTGTTCTTATTATTATATTTTACACGCGTGTAAAGTGGATTAAAATACACAGGTAGCTACTTTCGGAAATAAGTCGATTCGGCAGTAATTACACAAAGAAATAATAAGAACATTCATATTATTCTTTTGGACAGCTTATATAGGCGTAGAAAATGAGATTTTCATTGTGATGGATGGCGAGATAATTTTGTTTGAAGTCGTACAAATCACAATTATAAATTTCTATATACTTTTGGATCGCGCTACAATTCATGTTATGCGACTTTTTACAATGGTACCACTAAATCGACAAGGACAATTAATAGCAAAATATGAGTCATACTGCCCAATCATATTGAATGGTACACGTATGTGTATAAAGTTTGTGCATGCAGAGTATACGTTTATAACACGTTTAATTTAAATGTAATTATTTGTATGCACTAAGATATTATAAATAAATTACGGACCGTCATAAATTAAATTAAAATTACATTGGTTTTACCTACATAGAGTTTACATTAATTTTAAAATACAAATATCGATCAAATTAAATTTAATTATGGGTTAAAATATGTCAAGTGAAAAAAAATCTATTGTTTAGATCAAAGTATGTTGTAATATTATACTAGATGACATACTGTACATAGCAGTTAATGTATAATAGTAGCTATTTCAGAGACTTTAACGCGGTAAATTAAATAACATAATACACTTATCTTATAAAATGACTGTAAACATTGGTCAAATCGTCCCATTCATGTGGTATCATTATGATTTCCCAATAATTATATGCATGCGTGATACTATACAATATACACACATATCGCACATTTTTTTAATTCGTTTCCAAAACAAATGAAATTCAACCGAACAAAACTATTATAACGGTTCGGCGATTGTGAAAGTTTGCTTTGCCATAATGGACAACATATAGATACAGTCGTTTTTACCAGTTTTGTCGTCAGACGGTTTATTCCATTGTTTTTTATATACGCGTAAAAAAAAAACCATAAAACTACTTCGCATATACCTAGTAAAAACTATTAAGTACACGAGCACGAGTTTATCCCATGTAGGTAAATTTTAAAACAAACTGAAAAATGCATCAAGTTAATAAGCCATACGATAAACTATTGTATGATATTACAAAAGCATAGGAAGTTTTAAATAAAAGCTATAAAGAAAATTATCATAAAAATTTAACAAAAAAATATGGAATTTTTTAATTTAACACCACAACCGATTTAAATCGTATATTATGTAATGATTAAAAATATAATAGTTATAAAATAAAACGAATAAAATTAAAAACCCCATCATATTCTATCATAATCACACTTAATTATAGTATCCGTATTACGTAAAATATATATTTATAGATCATTTAATCACTACGCTCTCCAGACTTTGAAAGTATATATTATATTTAAGTATATTAATTTAGCAAGACCAGTATTATAAAAATGAAGGTCATAATCAACCTCATTGACCAACAATTTTTTTAAACTTTTTATCACAATTAAAAACTGAACTAACAAACTCGTGTTTAATCGTATCAGCTTAAAATATATACAATATTTAAATGTTTGAGTCTTCTAAAAATGTACACATATTTTGTAAAAATTTCAAGTGCCAACTAGAATGTAAATTCAATATTAATATCTAATATTTAATATTTAAACTAGAAGTATCAAAAATGATAAGATAATTTAAATAAAATTACTATGTAAATTATTTTTAAATATTCTAAATAAGTTAAAAGTACAACAAACTGTTAAATATCACCAGTTCAACAATTTTAAGGTATTATTGTTTATTAATGCACTCAAGAGGTTAGCTTGAGGTTACAAGTGAAATCAATTTTTAAATATTGAAAAAAACTTATGTGGTAAATAATACCTATTGTTTTGAAACCATGAACTATTCACTTAACTAACCAACAGTACTTATTTACAGCAGTTCTAGTTTCGAGAAACAGTGAGGGCAATAAACGATTCGAAAAATTAGTTTCCTTTACAAATCATGATCATGTGATTCCAATAAGAGTAACAGGTGTTAGTCTACTAACAAGCCTCGAGAACTTTTCAAATATCCAATACTTAAACACGAATGGATAAACATTGATGTCAATAGTTAGTGAGGCTTGACAAGATTACTTCTTTATCCGTTTTCTATCTCCTTATATTTCATTTATTGTGGTTAGTTATAACTTTTAGTTGTTCTTGTTTAAGTAAAAGAAAAACTTATCAATTACCAATATCTGAATTGTTTTTAATATTTTCTGTATTAGTATCTAAAGTATAATAATACATATCTTTTACATTTTTTTTTGTTTTGTTATCAACATAGTTACTTTATGTATTTTTGTTAAATTTAATCAGTATCATTTTCACCAAAACTCATTATTATTATTATTATTATTATTATTATATAAATATACATTTGTAATTTTGGAATTTCATCATAAACAAATAAGTACATTTTTTTCTAGGTATTTATAGTGTGCTATGCTTAAAATGTATTTAGTAAACATTGTTACAACCCGAATATGTGGGCAGTAAACGTAATCAAGGACATCATACACTATAAATCAAACAAGAATTACAATTTATAAAATTATCCAGTCAGATCACATCACAGATAAACAAAACACAACATTTCAATAATTGGGTACTTATATAGTTGTCAAGAAATACTATGTTCATAAAATAAAAAAATTATCATTGTAATTAAATTCAATTCAATATTGTGAATTGTATACAAATTTAATGGCATTCAGTCGGTAGAAGAGTTGAAATCTGACAGTAATTAAATATGCCTCTGACAGTAATTTAAAAAAATACAAACAATTTATATGTAAGTATGCAGTTTATCTTTAAACGAAAGGAGCATTTTTGAATTAAAATAATTTTAATATTATCCACATCACATGAAGACAATCATACTGATCGTAATTCATAGTACCTATGTAGTGCCAACATCTAATATGATACGCATACGGAATAATTAATGTTATGCTTATGCTTTGAAAAGTGTAAATCAATTTCAACTGAACAGTTAACACCAAAATATAGCGCCATGCGTATAAAAAGTAATAAATACCGTAATTAAAATTAGTTCGAAAGGTTCATATTAATGACAAATTATAGTGATAGAATTGTAGAAAAAAAGTAGTAAACGAAACGAAAAAACTTATCGTTAAATAATTTTACTTTAAATTTCACAACATTTTAAAATTACATATTAATAAAACACACGCTTTTGCTGAGTACAATGTAAGTATACGTGCACTGTTTATCAATAAATTCAAACGTGTTTTATTATGTATAAAAACATCAACTGAATATGAATTGTTTTATTTATTAGTTAACTATGCGCCATTGCATTTATGATCTTATGAATTGAAAAATGATGCACCTAAAAAGTCATTTGAATATATGTAGATTTTTTCAACATATAATGACCACAGAAAAAGGATAAAATTTATCTTACGTTCACTTTTAACGATGATTTTCTGCTCTGTTTAAACAATCACTGTCGTACAGAGACTTGACATTTTAGGCCCATAATTCAATGTTATCGCTTTTACCACTATACTCTGTTTTCACACTTTTCAGTAAAAGTGATGTAATTTTCAAAAATCGTTCTCATTTTTCAGCTAATCATTTTCACACCGATAAATTTATGTAATATCCACCTAGTATCTGTTGGAGAACACATGGGAAGCGAGACAAATGCCTGATATGTGATTACCGCGTATACCGACAACTCTTAATGTTTTTCAAATGATACGTTTAATACCCGATTTTCTACGTAACGCCAAATTCTTGGTTTACAAATATAAATTAGGTGCACGCAAAAATGATTATAAATTAATTCACGAAAATACCGTTACAAAACTAGATTGCTAACTTTATCAATATTTATTATCGTTACACCGGGTCGCTTTAAATTCTAAATTAGAAACCATTAAAAAATATGCCTGAAAAACACAACATGCGACTAATACGTATAACATAGTAATGCACACATGACTACACGAGCTTACGAATGATATATAGATATGGCATTATGATGTAGGCAATTAGCATAAAGGTGGCTCCGTTTAGGTTAATACACTGCATAACAGAAACCTACGGATGACCTTATCCTAGGTCAAGTGCCGATTCGGCAACGAGGATTTACAGAAAATCTCGTAGTTTCGGGTATACGTTTTAAGTTTCTCATAAGTTACAATAGTTTCATCAACCTCTACAAAATTATAATAATATGTAATAATATTATTATAATAAATAATTATAATAATATGTACACTGTAAGTATAGGGTGAACATTATGGCGTTGTATTCGGTGATTTTAATTGTTACGGTACGAAAAATGTGAATTCCGTTAAAACAAAAACTACGTACTTCATTATTTTAGACTTTTTGATGATATTTTGAATTTTTACAACGCTCCAGTTCGCAAATGCACGAATTAACTTTTTTTTTTCTAATTCCAAATTTCTAACTACTGTCATTAAAAACAGATCCTGGTAATGTTTATCTTAACAAAATAGTATTGGTAAGTACTCATAACATACAATGTAGTTCCATCTTTTTAACTGCGACTATCAAGACTCTTGACTTTAAGCTAGTAAATATTTTAATAATTGATTATGATTAAAATAACTAGAATATTTTCCACTTCATAAATCATAAGTCCAATGACCATAACTTGAAATTTAGTAATAGATTTTATAATATATTAGTAATAATATGAGCATCAACGGCGAACGACCCTCGGATATTAAATTTTAAAGAATCGAGGTCATACGGTCCTCTTAAAAATTAAAAAAAAATTGATGAAAAATGATTTAATGATTTTAAATGATTAATCTATAATATACAATTTTATTTGTCGTGTCATGCATTATTAAATATCTTTATTGTGTAGGATTTACAACATGAGTGACACTCGTCTATATGATAAAGTATTTAAGTTTATGCGTGGGTAAACTTAAGAAATCATAGCAAAAAGATCATCAAATATTTTATTTATGTTTTACCTATACGCAAAGTTCTTTACTAAACAAATATACTGACTTTTATTTTGTTTTTATGAGTATTAATTTTTTAACTGCCCCCTCCAAAAAAGAACTTGTTTATAATTTACGTTCAAGATCGGTGTTTTAAAATGTTGAATTGCACGAGATAAACACGAACTGTACCGGTTTATTCAACTATTTAAATTAAACAGTACTTTACATATTATGAAACAAGCCCAAGAGCCAAGACAGAAGCCACCGGAATCGACAAAACAAAGTTCCTTTTCAGCGATTTTAATTAAAAATGTTTAATTTGGTTTAATAAAGAACTTAATTAATTTGTTAAGTATCGGTAGGTGATCCAACGACCGATCACGATCAATTTATCGTTCGTTAACGTCAATTAGATTTTGGCACCTAAGAGAGTGAGGCAAGTTTAAAATATTGCACTGTGCTTTAACGATAATTGGTTATAAAGTCGCACATGTTGTCAATATAATTCATTTAGATTTTTTTATAGCAAAGCTGCTTGAAAAAAAAAACCAAGACCTTCGAACGGTGTAAGGCAGTCACTCGTGTTAACCCTTCTGATAGTCACGCTCCACGCCACTTCGTTAGAATTTACTTGGTATCTATATATTATAACATAATATTTTTGCACACTTGGAAAAAATTAAGAAGTCGCCTTTTATTTCTTTAAAATAAACTAATGTAACCAAAACGGGTCAGAAGTCGATTTTCCAAAGAGAGAAGTCCGAATTCTGACCGCCATTCGTATTTGTCGAGGTATTTGTAATCACGATGATATTATTTTCGTTTGTTAATTTTTTCTGATCTCACGTGAAAAACGTTCAACAGTCAACATGTATAATTCTGAACTTTTGAGGGGAATGGACCAAAACTCTATGTTTTGACACTCGTAACTAGTGATCCCATATCGTTTACCAGCATCACGAGAAAAACAGAATTCAAATTGTTTTTTCGTCAACTCATACGGACGGGTTACTGTAATAAATCACACCTGATTTATCAAAAACGCCAGCGTTTTTTCCATATACGAATACCTACGGTGCGAAAATGTTTTCGCAAAACGTAGTTTGACGTCACGATGAAATGGCTAGAGACACATCTGATGTTATCACACTAATAACGGGCGAGTATAATTTCAGGCGAATACTCGGTGTTTACCGGATGAATCGGGTGAGTTTAGTTAAAACCATATTTTTTCTCCGTGTTTGTGAATTAAGATTGATACGTAAACACGATATCGTTCAATACGTTTCAGGTATATTTAGTTCTCGTATTAGCCATTATTTGTATTAACAAGACTCGATCTGTCGATGTGTATACGATCGAAACGTACTCTCTCGTCCTCGGAGATTAATCGTCGAGAACCATACGGTAGGGGGGGTCGGGCACCGTCGAAAAAAAATCGCAATATCCACCCGAATTCCAGAGGCAAGCCAATAAACCCTAAAGGTACGTTTTCTCTGCAGCGTCTAGACGCGACGTCAGGACGCCGCGGCTGGGCCCCACCAGACGCTGCGTTCAAACGCCGCGTCAAGACTGTTTTTCATACAGCGTCTAAACGCCGTGGCTACTCCTACTTTTTCCATATGAAATGTCATTATGCCCACTAAAATAAAATAAAAGTCCATTAAAAGTCCTACATTGGTTCTGCGCGTATGCTTTTTGTACCAAATTTTTAATATGGATCGCAAATTAATTTTAAATACAATCTTAAATAACAATCGTATGCAAAGCCACCTACTAAAAGCAGAAGCTGAAGATGATGAATTTTTTATAGATCAAAAAATAAATCCAATTAATACGTTATTTTTTAACGAGGAAATCTGAAGGTTTTTTTTTGAAAAACTTACTAAAGGACACCATTCTAATGACGACAATAAATTTCGAGAATTTTTTCGTCTCAGTCCTCAACAATTATATTCTATTTTAGCGTCGTTGCCCTGGTCCGGACGATTAGGTTAAACGCTGCAGGGAAAACGTACCCTAACATAAACGCGACGGAAAAAAACGCAAAAAACGCAAAAAAATAAAATAATCACCGTGTCACACGTGTGTCATCGTTTTGTACGTACCTGCGTCGGTGTTTTGGCCGTCGACTCGCGACGACAAGAGCATCACCACGGCGGCGGCGGCGGCCCACAGTGCGGCGGCGGCCGGCGCGCATCCCGGACGCCCGCGCCGCCGCCACCGTCCGGGTTCGCACGCCGTCGGTCCGGTCCGCCGGGGCGGCATCGGCACCGCTATCGTAGTGTCACCGCCGGTGTCGCGCCCGAGTCGCTGCCGCCGTCGTCGCCGTCGTCGGCGACCGCGGTGGTCGTGGTCGCGGTCGCGGTCGTGAAGTCGCGCCACGCCGAGCCGCGACCGCGCGGGATATTCGCCGCCGCCGTCACGGGACTCCGCCACGGCCACGATGGCGACCGGACGACACCTGGGCAACACGGAAATCGTCCCGCGTCAAAAGTCGGCGCGCGCGCACAGAGCGACGGCGGCGTGTGCGGAAAGAACACGAGAAAGAAAAACCGATCGCGCACCACGGGGACTGTGACCCGGTAAACGGTCGCGTCCGTAATTAATTATTATTATTATTATTATTTGGATATTAATATTTCAGCTCCTCCATACACGGCGATCACATGGCGCGTTCGGCGCGTGTCCTTCTCTCTCCGGCACCGGTTTTTCACTGGACGCGCGCGCGCGATACGGCGTGCAAACTACGACTGACGGCTGTGAGCCTGTGACTGTCTTGCCGCGCCGCCGCCGCCGCCGCCGGCTCGTGACCGGTCTTCGCGCGGACGTCGTTCGAGCGACGGTGACGGCGGGGGAACCCGGCGTTTATGACACGAAGACGACGTCGTGCGGTCGTGGCGTACCGGTGGCGGCGGCGGCGGCGGCGGCGGCGGCGAATCGTGTCGCACGCGGCACTGAGGGCACGTAAAAGACAGCCGCGCCGTGATCGATCGATCGGTGGTGCATGGGTACGCGATGTCCTGATGAAGAGTCCTGGCCGCCGATGAGTCCCCGGCAGTTCCCATGTACGACGAAAAAGTCTCCGGGGACTCGGCGGTCATTCGGTAATGATTATTCTTCAACGACAATTTTTTTTTTTCAGAATATTTTATTTATTATAAATTATACAAAAATGCTCAAAAATAACAAGTTTACAACGAATAATAAAATAAACATATCCACCATCCGTAAACTAAGCTCGTGATGGTGGTAAAGAGTTTACAGTTTCTATCAGTTATTATAATAATCAAACAAAAAAATAAAAACTTAATAAATACATTAACAAATGATAAATTTAAATAGGTACATAGAAGACTAAGGCTAGGTTCACATGGACGCGCGTATGACCGTTCAGATGACTGCGTGTAACACGCGTTGTACGGAAATGTTCTATTCTCAAACTATATGGATAACTTAGTAGTTATTAGTTAGTACAGCTCAGATTTTTATCGAGAATGGATGTGATAGATGCTGTGTTTGTGAGCCGTCCACAGAAGGATGAGAAGACGCAGACAAATGAGGGAAAGGAAATATTGGGTTCATCCTATTTAAAAAACAAGGCTTTCTTTAAGTCTTTATGTCACGTTACATTATCCTAAACTTAGAGAGCACGATGACAAATTTTTCAACTACTGAATCCTCAGGACCACCAAAGATAAGCACCAACTCTTCCCGACTTTTTCTTTTAATGGTTCGGTTTGAGTATGCATACGTTGTCATGTCCCATATAGCAGGCCTTTTTTCTTCGTTAATTAACGTGTCTACGTATCTATTTCGATTTCCATATTTAAAAAGCACTTGTTTTCAAAAACTATGGACGAAAATTCGATCGTTCGCATTGAAACGCGCGTGTCATCTGAACGATCCGTATTGTAACAACAGTATTTAAATTCGATGTATCACATGCGTCTACGCGCGGAAATAGAATCTTGCGTCGTTACCGCGATCGACGCCCGTGTACGCATGTATACGCGCGACCATGTGAACGATGTATGCAGAACCCGTAAGTCTAAATACGCGCGGCTGACTAACGCGCGCATACGCGCGTCTATGTGAACCTAGCCTAATATATGTATTATATTATACACAAATACTAGTCAAATAAAGTGAATAACCAATCAACAGTCAATTTATTGAGATTCAAATTTTTAAGATTTCTAGAATTATAGTGTACACTTATTTTAATACTAATTCAACAATAATAATAATAACACATTGGCATTCGTAGCGTAACTGTTACACTATAGATATTCATTCATTCCCCTGTTTAGACAGCCCGACGTAAATCTTGTTACAAAGATTGCTTCGTGTTATATGGTGGGTGATAATAATAATTTAAAATAACAGTGTCAACAGTGACAACAGTGACTGCATAAAAATATAATAATCATAAGTCATTGGTTGTAGACCATAAGCGCCAATCACCTTAGATGATTCTAACATTTTATGACAAAAGCTCCAGGTACAAAAGCGCCATCGTTCATAAAACTTTATGGTCATAAGTTCCAGCGCCTTGACAAAATAGTATAATACGAGTATAATATTGATCAAAAGATATAAAAAATAACTAATCCATTCAAATTTTATAAAATTTAGCTTTACATAGCACCTACTTAATTTTGTTGTTAAAAAAAAAACGTGTCAACGTGTCGAAAATTTTATTACAATTTTTAACGAATCTTTTCCATTTATAACGATGGATATCAATTTGGAAGAAAACTTATACCTCAACTTCGAAATATATACGTAAGAAATCATTAATTTTAAAAATGATACAGAGTTTTTTTTTCAAGAACATTCGCTTATTACGAGATTATATCCGTATCACTTCGTAATAATGTTAATCCTAGATTGTAAAAAACTCTTTTTTTTTTGTACATAGATATATCAGGAAAAACTCAATGAAGTAATTTAGCTTAATTCAATTAGTCCACGGATATGGTCAGCGGTTACAGCAATAATTAGGTAACAAATGTCCGGTGTTAGAGTCACAATATGTAAAAGTATTAAATGTACCTACTAGGTATAACCCTTAGCCTCATAATTGTTCACGCCACGTACGGCTGTTGCCAGACCTTGTGCTACAGAAATATAAATTAAAAATGTCAAATCAATTGCTAAAACAGTTTAACGTACCGCGCACTGACGTGGAAATGGTGTTTGCCACTTCATATTTTCTTGTGTGTACCATTCGGATCTGATATATTATATTCACTTCTTCTCTCCCAGAGGACAATTATTTTAATTTTTTCACTAACATAATATTATTTAATCATTTATTTCTTAATTCGAATTGCAGATACAAGTATTATACTACAGTTTTAAATGCATATAAATAATAATAAAAAGCAAATTAATTTACGTAATATGAATAAATATTCCGAAAACATTATTTTTTGAAAATCTTGAAGAACTTTGGCGTTTTGCATTAAAATCTGTTCCTCTTTCCTGATTTAAACGTATTGTCAATTTAGACGTTCATAAGCCACCACGTCTTGTCTTCATTCAAGAAAACATTTTGATTGTCAATCGATCGCAACCCCACATAATATATTCTTCAATTGGTTTCAAATAGAATCCTTAAAGAACACTCCTACAATGGTTGATACATCACACTTACTACTCATTTAATACATTAAAACAATACAAGATACATTTGAAAAATGTTACCTTTTGCTTAGAATAATATCCAAATGTATCAAATTTTTTTTTTAAAACCCTGTATAGGACACTTAGTATCTACATCATGTCATACATATGTTATTTACAGCGTGTAACAAAAGTATTTCCTAAACTTAAAATACCAACCTTATAGGTTATATATTATTTATTATAAAAATGTATTTATTTTATTAAAAAGAACCCACGGAATAGCGCAAATTAAAACGTGTCAGTAATAATAAATAATATTGAGTTTTCAAAAAAAATAAAAAATAAAAATAAAAATATTCATGATTTATTTTATCCAAGACCTCTTTCGGACGCATGGCAGACATAAATTTGATACCTATCTACCGCGTGTTTTTGAACACGCCGACTGTCACTTCATTAATGGTATCTGTGATCTGGTTTTTATTAAGTCTTCCGAGAGAGAAGGTATAAATAGGTTACTTTGTCCTTCAGATAGCCCGAGCAGTTCGGTCTTAAACACATATACCGTAAAATCAGGTGACCGTGTACAGTGGCCATGATGCGCAAAATAGTTATCGCCTCAACGTCCACAAGTTGAGAAAGTCCAATGTTGAAAAATCGCCCGACTATTAAATTAAAGCCGGTGAGTTAGCCTGGAGTTTCGTCCAGTTGGAATGACAAATCAATACTGTTAGCTCAAAACCGTACCCGAACACTGAACTAACCCAACGATGGATTTAACGCCGGGGGTATAATGATTTATCATTGGGTACCGCGTTCATAAGTCTTACGGCGTGTGATCCTCTTCCACGAGGTCGTGTGAAGAACTGAAGAACAACGTTTGTGTCTCATACGTACCTCGAGACATGGATCACAGCCGCCATCCATGAAGTGACCGTCGACACGCTCAAAATAATCAATGGGAAGAATAATTCTATGCTTATAGACAGTGGCGTATTTACGGGGGTGTTTCAAGAGTACTGCACCCCCCCCGTAACCAAAAAAAAAAAAATCAAATCCTTAAACTTTTAAAACCTTAGCCGTGTTAAACATTCATAGAGACGAAGAAGTTATTGTGGATGGAGTCCTAGACGAGTTATCTAAAAGCAAAAGACGGTTGAACTTTATTTTGTAAATTTATCAGTACGGCAAAAATAATTTTATGAATTTATCCTATTAAAAAACACATCCTTAAAAGTATTTAATAATAAATATACAATTACAGTAATTATATAAGGAATTCAGATTATTTGTAAAAAAAAACGATAATGATTTTGAATAACTCCCGGACAACCGCTTAGGTGTGCAAATATTTTTAACACTGGACCTCATTCCCAAAAAAACTTGAAAATACACCACTGTTTATAGGTATTGAATTGACGTCTGCCGTGCGGTCGAAGCAGCTGATCGTATTGTAGGTAAAAATTGAGTTTAAACTTAATTTATGCAACTAATGCGCTGTTATTCGCCACAACTCTGCGCGTCGATTCGTGTTACAAATAAACATGGTAATCCGAGAAGGACTTTTGTTACAGGCTACATATTATTACACCAAGGCGTAACTCAATAAATGGGTCCACCCTAAAGTCTATACATTTACTTCTGATACAAACGCAAATTATTACATAAAAAAAAACACGACCTAGTTCAACCTTCAAATGTCAAAGGCGTAGCGATTAACGGGCGAATGTAAATATTCCTACACGTTATTACACCTCAGGTGTGAAATTCACAAATATATATTTTATGCTAAATACTTCAAACAATCATTCACAATTTGCATAAAATTTATAATACATTTTAAAATCTTGCATCGATTTATTATCGAATGAAATATTTTTTCTACGACTAACAAGTAATGTTATTATTTCAAGTAAAATTAAAAAAAAAAAATTGTTTATTTATAAATAAGCGTGAAATGGTGTAAATGCATCGTACCCATAAATGATAACGTGATGGTTTAAAAACGGTTTAGTAGGTATTTACAGAGAACATAGAAAACGAAAAACGTGTGGTTTATATTTTCAAAATAAATAAACCACGTTTAATTGTGTTTGTGAAATAACAGTTTTTGTATAAAACTCCTTGTAAATGTATTATCAAGTATCTACATAGTTATGGAATAGGTGCGTGAATGATTATCGTGAAATGTTAAACATTAATCATAAAAACGGATAAAATAAATATAAGTACTATATTAAGTAATTTGTATAATAAGTATTTAATATATATAAAGCAATAAATTATAAATTTTGAAATTTACTGACGAATGAGAATTTTTTTTTTAGAACTCGTAAATTTGTAAAAAATTGAAAAGAATGTTGTGATTTATGACTATTAATAATAAGTTTATGTATTTACTGTTCTACACCTACATTTATTGACACTGACACAATCGCTAGTGTGATGAAGTAAAATTTTATAGAAATCTGAAAATAGATATAAAAAAAAATATCTGTTTAATTATGCACGTGAATCGTAAATGAAGGCTTGAGAAAAAAATTAAAACCTCATAAACAATCATTAAAATATTTATTTTTTTTTTTTAAGCACTAGTGGAAAATGTGGGAAAATCATCGGTAAAAAGCTGTATAGGTATTTTTTTATTGATCGACCTTCGTGTTAGTCGTAAATAACTTTCCGTGTTTGTTTCAGTATAACTTTATATTGCAAAACAGATTTTTCATTCTTCTACACTTAGATTCTCGACGAAGTGAACGACCTGTATTGATTTAATATGTATTTAATATTGAGTAACTATCGCACCAAATATTATCAGTTCAATTAAATCAATCTCGTTTTCCGATTTTTCGTGTCATTCTTACGATCACGGTTGAGCCTTATATATCTGTATGTTATCTTGTTTTCTATGTTGATTTAAGTATACCCTGTCAAAACAGATAATCGGTTGGTGGCCATTTTCAAAAGTATAATTTACATTGGGTCGTGATAGCATATACATACAGTTTGATACGTGCGCTGAGCACTGATTATATGTACCTAAACGCTCAACTCGGTTAAAGCGATAATTGCACCAACGACTGTAACTAATCTTGGTAGTTACTATTTAATAACTAAATTTTTAAAAAATCGTAAAAAAATAACTAAAATGTGATTTTTATCTGTAAAGTACGCTATGAAATTGAGTGAGTATATGAATTATTAGGTCTTAGAACATAAACAACTATGATAAATTGTTAGTTAGGAGTCAAATTGACTATGAAATCATAATAATACGTTAAATGTACCTGCAAATAACGCATAAAGATACGGACAGTGTATTTTTATTTGATTCAGTTCATTAAATTCAATAAATGTTTCTTAAAAATGAACATTGTATACATATTATTTTTTTACGTTTATATTTAACAGATAGAAAACTATTGTCACCGAATTTAGGTTATGAATTGTATTTTGCACAATAATTAGGTGATATATTAAATATAAATAAATTGAACTCAATTAACGAATTCTATGGATACAACAGAATATTTATAAGTTCGCTGTACACTCGGTTAACGTTTCACAAATGTCAACACTCAATTGCTTTTGTTGCCCACGTTTAGTTTTCAAAGATATTGTAATTGCAACGAAGAAATTATCGTTTTGCACGTCGAATAAGTATCCTGACGCAAAAGTCCCCCGAGGTTGGTCGGTGCTCACAGAATGTGGCCGATTACTAGACGGCCATGCAACAATTGTAAAGTCGTCTGTGCCGGTATTACAAAACCATACTAAATGCCTGCAAGTATCAACATTCCCCGATTTAATAATCAAAAGCGCAAACTTCATGCAAAACACGAGTCTTCATCATAGAATACCCTCGTGCCAGTGACGCAATAAGGGGGACCTGAGATTTTTGTTGAGATTTTAGCCCTCCCCCCCCCTCAGATTACAGAAGTGATTTAAACAATTTTGTTTAAACTAAGTATTCATTGATCTTTGTTTTGTAGTAGTGCAGTTGAGTCTGTAACTCTAAAAATAATTATTCTTGGAATGTTAAGGCTTGACATTTTCACTCCTATTTGTAATAACAAAAAAAAAAAATAACAAATAGGAGTGAATATGTCAAGCCTTAACAAGAATAATTATTTTTAGAGTTACAGTCAAAAAACTAAAAATCGCGCGCATTTTGCAATTTTTAAGTAAAATTGCTGTAATTTGGTCAATTTTGGACTTAGAAAGTTGGTTGAACTACCAAAATTCATTATAAAAATAGACAAAAATAATTAATGGTCAAAATATGTGATTACCATTTAAGAAAAAAAGGTTGTATTGTGCATGCGCAAGGCTAATTAAGTTAAAAAATTTCAAAACTAATAAAAATGGGTATTTTTATGTCATAAAAACCAACAAAAAATCAGAATTCAAATTGCAGGGTTCTACGTAAATATATTGAGTGTTCTCAGTTAGCGTTTACACACTGTATATTTACCATTATAATTTTATGAATGTCAACAATTAATAGTAAATAAAATGTGTGTGTATTGTTATTTTACTCAGTAAATTGCACGTAGGTGATAACTGATTAATAAATAGTTGAAGGGTACAGGGAAAAAACGTGTTTTTAATGGTAACTTTCTTTGTTTTTTCATTGTATGCCTAACCTCCCGACGGTCATAATTCTCGACTTGTCTGTTTTTTCCTTAGTTCGACCACTCTAGTGATACAATACGTGTACATAAATAATTTTATACCGGAATCACCGTTTTGGAAAAAAGTGACTTTCCTGGTTTTTTTCTCTGTACCCTTCATTTGTTCTTGATATCGTATTAGCGAGCGATGCATTTTTTTTACATACACAAAAATTTACAGGAGGTTCTTAAAGTCGTCAATTCCTCCCCCCACCCCTCAATAGTTCAGTCTTAATTTTGCCACTACCTCATGATCTTGTCTACCACTCGTGATCAAATCAGCGGTGCCACTTCACTCTCTGTGACGAGACGTATTCTTTCCGCGTCTTAACTCGACGACCAGTACACTTTTTCAAGTCTGTTTACGAGATATGGATAGAACTTTCAAAAAATGGTATCGAAGGGACGATTTGAAATCAGGTACGTTGCATTTAACACGGAACTCATGAAGAGGCGCGAGGTGAAAACACTTCGTTTGAAAAAAATAAATCAACGAGCCAAACATTTTTTCTATTCTAATATATAATAATATTTTTCACACAATTACATTTAAATAAAAATTATCAGAATTTTTTTCCTTATATTAACTCACGATTATATATATTGTAATGATCCCTTATCATTTTAAAAGTAACAATTAATTAATTGATCAATTAAACAACTTTTTAAATACACAGGAATTTATACCTTTACAAACATAAGTAAATGATGGTTAACTTTGATTTTTGAAGATGATTTTTAATCTTATTTTCTAAATCATTATGATATTTTTTATCGTTGAAATTGTAATTTATGATTTGATTTTGACCAAATTTACTGCTATTACATCAAATTTCATGATGTAATAAAGTTCCGCTCAGAATCGTTTTATTGCAGAAATGATTTATCATTGCTTTAAGGTTTAACATACCCACCTCACTTAACACAGCAAAACCAAATACACTCGAACCCCTACATGCGCAACAAGAGCGACCAAAATTTGGATAGCGCCAAAATTAGGAAGTTACAAAGTCTGAAAAGTGAGTTACAAAATATTGACGTTGATCCGGATCAGGTCGATCCATGTCGGGGGGCCAACTTCACGCACGTTAAACAATTAATTACAAATAACTGATATTTGGTCGTCATAATAATGGTTTTAAACAAACATTGTACGGGTATTATCCACTATAATAAATTTCAATATACGAGTACCTAATCGATAAAATTTCATTTAGATTTTTTGTAATAAATATTTACATTTTTTGTGTTTTTGAGGATAATCGACGTACCTACCTACTTATAATATTCTTATGAGTTTCATTTATACTTCTGCAATGTTTTTCCCCATTAACAACGCCGGAGGTCCGTCGTTTTCTGATGGATTCACCTCTGTGTGTGTGTGTGTGTGTGTGTGTGTGTGTGTGTGTGTGTGTGTGTGTGTGTGTGTGTGTGTGTGTGTGTGTGTGTGTGTTTGAGCATTCAGCTAAACACTTTTAGACGTACGTACGTGAAATTACACATCCTGCCGAAAATTACGCCTATTTCCAATGAAAAACGAGAGCGGTCGTGATATACATTCTGCTATTTCACTCTCACGATTAGCGACCACACAGGTGTAGCTGCGTAGAAACCTTCTGTCTAATTTTATTTACAGACGTATATTTTTTGTTTGTGTGAATTTATTAAATAATTTTCAAAGATAATTAACTTATTTTATTATTATTATCATACATTTTTATGAACCTATATAATATGTAGACCTCCTACGCAAACAATGACGAAAACATTTTCAAACCAATTACGTATGAATAAAATAAACTAACTTAAAATTCTATTTGGTATTTGTACTTAGATTATATTTTACGAAATGATTTTATTTGTACGAGCTTACTGAGCTCTATTAATGCCTACCCAGAAGCTGATGTAGGTAGTAAATAACTATAAATTGATCTGACGACAAACTACTCTGTTTCATTTTAAATTATCTGAGGTAATTCGAGTTCTTAGATGCTCGGTTTGATTTATTGATTTATAATAATTACATTTACGGCACATCGTATTTTTGAATTTTTTTTTATATAAAATATAATAAAACATCATTTAGCTTTTTTGATTCTCAGTGCCGTGTACTCGTGGACAACAGTCGAGTATTTAATTTACTGTCGTCTGTCGTTGGTATTTTTATCACGCCGAAAATAAAAATAAACATAAACACTAATACACTATATTAGAACATAAAATATTGTTCAGTACCAACTCAAAACATTAAAATTCCAAGAAGCTTACAAAAAATCTTTTGGTTGAGTAGATTTCTTCACCGCGAACGAAAACTTGTATTTTTCATGCCATTGCTCACAGGAAGAAAAAAACTCATCGATGTTTGCTATTACACGTAAATCTGCGATTTTCGAATTGTCATAACCTGAAAACCAATGATGATTCAATTCTTTAATCAATGATGATTAAACTAATAAACAAACATTTGTCGACATCAGTGGCGTATTAACAGGTGGGTGTCTTGGAGGTTAATCCCTCCAATATATTGTTTTTATAGCACTTTCCTCGATTGAAGTGACATGATATAATGTTGACAAACGATAAAATATTTTAGTATGCACTGCTTTGGAAATTATATAGTATAATGTAGGTATATCTCTGTAATCTGAATTCTCAGTAATTAACCATCTAATTAAAACTTCGCGTTTTATCGTTCAAAATAGAAATGTATAAACAGTTATAATATTCACAATGTTAAAAACACGCGTTTTACAGCTTCCGAACGCATCTGTCGGTGGTTTATTGTGGGCGTTTGGACGCCGACAACAGATAAATTATTCAAATAACATTCCAGCGTTTTTCAACCGGGGGTCCGCTTATAAAAAAACAGGCGTAATGACGGAAAAAGGGAAATTTGTAGTGTTTGATATATTTCTTATTGTGATTTATGAAATATTGTAAATAGGTTTTTCCTAATATATAATAAGAGTGTAATATGAAATATATCTTTGAGTTCAGACTTACGGGTTTACCTATCAACTGTGGGGCCAGATTTCAAACAATTAAGCGCTAGCAAACAAGCCCAAGGATCGCATTAAAACTTAATTTTTAACGTTATGTCTTAATATATTTTATACATATAGATAAATAATTGTAAGGCACATGTCGATTAAAATAAATAGACGTTTACAAATTTTTTTGGATTAAAATTATTTTATTTAATTTTCGTTAATTCGTATTTATCTTATGTGAAAATATATGACTAAGTTGACATTTTGGGAGTCCGTAAAATATTGGTGAGAGGTCAAGGGGTACGCGAACGAAAAAAGGTTGAGAAACGCTGACATATTCTATATTAATTATCACTACGCGTTATACGATTACGGCCCAATCTTTTCATAAAATACAACCGACGACAGTAATACTAATTGTCGACGGCAAAGATATAAAAGTGTTCGTTTTAGTTTTAGCTTTTGTGTAACAAGTCACGTTTTACTGTTGTCGAGGAGGCCTCGGATATGACGTGAGTACTTAAAACTTAATGGTTACCTATTCGTTTTTCTGGGACTCTTTACGGACCATAATAGGCAAACAAAATTGTTAAAACCTAATGCAGAGACGGCGAACCTAATGGCACGCGTGTCACGGAGTGACACCCGCACACTATTTTAGTGACACGCGCAACTGTGTAAAAGTTTGTCATCAAAAACCACTGGTCGTTGTCAAATAAATGTATTAAATTGAATAATGAGCTCGAAAATAATCACAGTGAAATTGGGAGGTATGTCAAATCGGAAAGTGTGATTCTTAATGAGTGGCAAAGTCTTCCGAATTCATTTGCATCTATATGGAAAAACTAGCTCTTTCTTCATTGACAATGTTTGGATCTACTTATGCGTGTGAGCTGCTTTTTTCTTCGATGAATTTTATTAAGTCAACTGTAAGAAATCGACTTGGAACAGATTTAAGTGAAGCACATGAGTTCAATTGAAATCAACTAATAAAATTACAGCCCGAGTCACTTCATCAATTAGATTTATTTATTAGTCAATAAAATGCAGCAACAAATTTCACATTAAAAATGCACGTGTAACAATTTTATATTTTAACATTTCAATATTTTTTATTTTTTATAAATTAATTTTTTGTTTACGTACTTACGTGTTACTTATACTTTTGGTTGGTGTTGACTTGTGTTTTATCATTCAAACCAAGGTTGTAGGAATTTTTAAGTTTGGAAAAGAGTTATCAAACTAGTTGACACGCAGAGAAAACAAAATCCAACCAAAATTTTTATTTGACACTTTGGTACAAAAAGGTTCGCCATCCCTGACCTAATGGAATATGATTCAACTACTGAGCCTGTATGACAAGCAATCATGCCAGATTGTCTGATGATCCACTGCAAATATGGAAGGATATGTCAAATGTCTATCCTATTTTATCGACAATTGCTGTCAAATATCTTGTACCTATAGTTACATCTGTCCCCAGAGACTATTTTCTAAAGCGGGATTGGCTTTAAATAAACAAAGAAATAGATTAACATCGAAACATTTAAACAAATTATTGTTCCTCCAATCACTAGAAGATAGCCTATGGTAATTTTATATAATTTTGAATACGTCACGTCAATATAAATTAAATATTTTTAGAATTATGCAAATGAAAATTGTATTATGTATACACCGTGGACTTTTTAGTTTTAGACTTTTTCAAGTGTTTTTTTATTTAGTATTTACCTATTTTTTTTTTTCATGGAACGACAAAATAAAAAGTTGAACATTTTAATGAGTAATTATTATTAAAATAATTTATCTTGTATCATAGTGATATAAGCTATAAGAAAATAAGGTGTGTTTCATGTTCTCTAAGCTTTAATAAGGGTATTCTGAACCTGAGGTTTAAATTGGTTCGTCAGGCACTGAATGATTGGTAATAAAAAAAATTTTTATAAGACATTGAAAAAACCTCGATGTTTATAACTTCGATACATCGATACATCGAAACATCGATGTTCAAACAATTTTTCCCACCTATGTACAAACGAATACCCGTTACCGCTCGCTAATGAAACATTGTTTTGATATTTTCACTGGTCTAAACAGTGATGTATTTATAGTTTTTGCGGCCCGGGGCTTATAATTTTTGCCGTCCTCATGTCTCCAATTATTATTGAATACTACGCAATATTATTGAAATACGGGTGTACAATTTATAAAAAGTATGGTTTATAATGTGATGTGTAGCATGAGCAATAACCTTTATTGGAAGAAAAACAATATTTATAAAACATTATATACAATAACATAAAAAAAATAAATAAATAAAATCCAAAATTGTTATGATTCATAGATATATCCGTGAAAACATTTAAAAAAATAGACGCGGAACAATAAAGTCGAGAACTTAAAAATATTTAGAAAGCATTTTTTTTTTCAGCAAATTCATTAATAATGTCATCATAATCCAATATCTCTACAAAATATGTCGTTCTCAATGTCGAGACTGTTCAAATGGTCCTCAGTTAACCGCGATCGTAAGTGATTTTGAATCCTTTTTAATGTTGAAAAGGATTTTTCAGCCATCATCAACGATAAAACCTACTTACTAACTGTGGTTTATGTTGGTATTATACTTTTACGCTCAAAAAACCTATACCGACCAAAGCCACTCGCTTCACTTGCGACTTTAAATCAATTACTATTTACATTTAAAATACTTAGTTTGGTACCAACTTTTCTTGGACATTTTTAAAAAATACAATAATTTTTTAAAAAAATAACAATATTAATTCATTATACATAATTTTATTAAATATATGTAACAAAA
Organism: Therioaphis trifolii; assembly: GCA_027580255.1. Taxonomy (NCBI): domain Eukaryota; kingdom Metazoa; phylum Arthropoda; class Insecta; order Hemiptera; family Aphididae; genus Therioaphis; species Therioaphis trifolii. The sequence continues at coordinate 132,763,677 of CM050404.1, forward strand.
ATAAACGAATCAACTTCATCATTTTTTAAATAAAATTCATAAAATTAATTTAAAAACTAAAAACAGATATATTATGTAAGTTCTCAGAACTTAATAACTTCAATACAATACATGAGTTTTTAGTTGAAAAACCGTCAACTATATCCTGATTTTATCATTATTATCAAATATTTTTCATTATTTAACATAGAAAGCTCATTAAGCTAAGCCCTCTACTTTAAACTTTTACAGGGGCTTCTCCCCCTGAAGCCCACCTTAATTTCTACCTATGCTTCTAATGTTTCTATCACACCTTCTATGATTATGTAGTTTTTCCTTCTATTTTTTTTTCTTTTGCTGATGGGAATAATCGGTGAATGATTAAATCATGTGAGACCAGCTACATAGTCTTGTCACGGTGCAAATGTAATAGTTATAAAAAGTATAGCTAGCAAAGTCGATAGAAGGTCATTACTCATTAGTGGACATCGGAATAAATTAAAAGTGGATTCAATAGATACTAGTTATCAACACCAGAAGTTTTGGTAAAATCAATAAAATCAAAAACCATTTTTTTTTTTTTATGAATTTCAAACATGTCATTTGGGTGAGTTAAAGTTACCAGTAACAAAATAAAGACAACCTCATTTGATTGATTATAACTAGGGCTGGGATTTCTATGCACTTTGCATTGTTTTCCAAAGCTTACTGTGCAATGCTCGTCATATCACAAATTTGTTTTATGTACATTTGAATGAGAATAAGAAAGTTTATTTTGCATTTTTTAGTTTTTAAGTCATTTTCTTAATTTTTTAAGGCATTTTAGAGTTTTTGGAGCATATTTTGAGTTTTCGGAAACCAAGTGTATGAATTTGAAATTTTATTTTAAGATTTTTACACCAACATGGTTTTTAAATAAATATATATTTGTGTACAACTTTTTTTTTAGATTTATATTAAAACTATGTATTTACAGTTTAAACTTGTAATAGATTTTTATAATGTATTTTTTTTTAACTTTTTATTATAATTTATACTAAAATTATTAAAAATAAAAAAAATTTTAGATCATAAAAGCATTTTTTTAGGGCATTTTTCCGGGTTTTTCAGGACATTATTTAGAGTTTTAAGGTCATAAAAGCATTTTTTTATGACATTTTTCGGGGTTTTTTAGGGCATTAAAATCCCAGCTCTAATTATAACCATAGATGGATTAAGGTATGAGCTAAAAGGGCTGCAGTCTGAGAAAAAGAAATCTTGTTCAGAAGATCTTTTTTTATACTTTAGTTACTAAACACATGAATACCAGAAGCCCTAATTATAAAAGGAATTTTTTTTTATGATAAATGTATATTTTTCATTAATCAACACTTTTAAATTATTTTTAAGTTCAGGGCTACCAGATCCGACTAAAGACATTTATTATAATTCTAGGTCTAAGTCTTGGTTAAAGTCTTTAATCATCATTTATTATAATTTTTTCTTAATCAAAACTTAAAATAAATTAAAATATTGCCAATACTCTATTGTAACAGTTCGGATAAAATAAAACTTCAGCAAAAGCATACTCTCCTCAAACAAAATATGGAATAGTTATAAGTTCTTCAGTTATATGTTGTATAGCAGTAGCCATTTAAAAATTAAAGGAAATCAAGAAATAACTAAGGATAAGGCATATGACACAACATGTGAAACAATGAGCCACTTGTACACACGTGTCACTTGTCATACACCTAAAGGTTACACTAAATGCTGTCAAATAGTTTTTGTATAAAATAATTGATAAAAATAAATTGAAATATATTACAAAAATGAACATAAACATATAATATAATAACACAGAATAATGTCTTTCGGTAAAATTATAATTCAATAATTTAACTTAACATATATACAACAATATATATTATATAATAACAATTAAAAAGTAATTGATAGTAATATTATAATACTTTTTATTTTTATTAACATACTTAAAGAATTATAACTTGTTTCACCACTATTATTATTATTATTATGCATTTTCAGATTCAAAATTGAGGACAAAAATAGCTTCAATTAGAATTTAAACTCATAATATAAAAATAAATCTGATGGATTTTATGTTTTTAAAAATTTAAATAAGAAATGGATAACTAAAATAGTTGTAATTTTAATTTATACATACATACATTTTTGAAAAATAACATCGAGACATTAAAATTTCCAAAAATTTAACAAAGTTAGAAATTATCAATAAACTTAAAAAATATTGATGTTATAAAAACAATATAAAAAAAGTAAATACAAACAAAATTATATAAACATATATGTGTTTGTGTGGTTATTCATGTATAATGTACATAAACAGATATATTTTAAATTAAAACATTTAAAATATATAATTTTATAAATAATTGTGAATTAACAATAAATTTAATGAATATAATGATTAATTTGAAAAACTATATAAAACTTAATAAAAATTTAACTATGATATATGTGTGTTAAAAATAAATTTACTCGCTTGTGTGAATAATGTTAATTTGATACTTATTATTTATTTGTGAATAAGCCAGTCTTAATATAATACTATGTTTTTAGTACCTCAAACCATAATACCTTAATACATTTTGTTTTGCTTTATTGCATACTAAGGTTCAAAAACTTGGGTGTTTTACTAATTCGTTTTGAACCAGACGACTCCCAAATTGTTACGGTACCATCTGCTGTTGATGTATATAAATGTTGAGAGTCACTCGAATAAATAATACTGTAAGTATAATTGTACATTAATAAAACAATAAAGCATTACCTAATAACGAAATGATAGTTCAAAACACTTACGCTATGACTGCTCCATCAAAGTGAATTATTGGTATTTCATTGACAAAAGACAAATCCCATGTACTCCATAATCTGGTTAAGAACAAATATTATGTACAATTTTTACATAATATATAGTAATTTCAATTATAATTACTTTACGCTTCCATCTTCTAATCCTGTGGCTATGACATTTACAGAAAGTCCTTCAGGAGCATTAGAAAAACAAACTGCTGTGATTTTTTTATCGCTTTCCACTTGACCAATATAAGAAGCATTTATACTTTGAAGTGTCATAATAGATTTTCCATTTTCACTATCATAAGCGATTGTTACTATATCACCAAGAGTTTCACTGATAGAAACTAAATTTATCTTTATAAATAAAAAAAAAAAAAAAAGAATGAGTATTTACTTGAGACACTAAATTAAAATACAATAAATTTAATTACTGGAAAAGACATTGGTTCCAGCGATCTCACATATGCCATTTCATTAAGATCCCAAATAATTGCAGTTCCTTCATGATCACAGCTGACAGCAACATTAAATGCTGAACTTAAAACTATACAAGATATTTTGGCTCGATGACCAATAAGAACAGTAGGCTCCTTAAATATCTCTACATTACCAATAATAACATCAAAGTAAAATCTGCAAAAAATAATTTATTGGTTAATGTGACGTAATAATAAATAACATTTATGTTCTTAACTTATTTTAATAATTAATATAAAAATTTTAAATAAATAAATAAAACTAAAATAAGAAATAAATTTAAGTATAAATATTCTGAATTTGTACAACAAATTATGTTAACTATTTAATTATAAATTAATACATATTAAAAGCCTTTACCATTTTCGTTTTATTGCATTCAGTTTTCTATTTTATTTAAATTAGAAAAAAATTAGAATTGTTTCTTATTATTTAATACAGATATGAAATATTACTGTAATTACAAACTTCAGTAATAATTAAGATGACAAATTATTCTTAATGCATGACTTAATTGTAATTTAGGTTTTTTTTTTTTTTAATGCATAAAGAGCATAAATTAAACTTATTTTTGAACTGTTCAATTTTTTATTCTTTTTGAAGGTGCGTGTGCAGCAAAACAAAATTTTTTTAAATAGCAATCTATAAATAAAATTTATAAGTGCATATTATACAAAATTTAACTTGCTTTCAATCAACTGTAAAAGATAAGGAAAAACTGAATTGTTAAAAATTGTTTAGGAAAAAATTATCCAATATGGATCTGAACTTATGAAAAAGGCTACAATTCAAAAAAAAGCCGATAAGATAATGGTGGTGGAAGTTCGTCCTTCGTCGCTTCGCTCCTCGGACAAGATAATGGTGAGGAGTGTATAGCACTTTCTATCATGGGATCACCTGGTTTACGATAGTTTAGTTGTATGGTACTTTACATTTGAATGCAATGATAAATCATTGTAAGTTAAGTACATGCAGGATACAGTAGTTGGGTGGGATACACGAGATGCATTGCTAGATTAGGCATTATTGGATAGATTTTGGAATTATTTTATATTATAAAAAAAAAAACGATTCTGAACGAAGATGAAGATGTCAGCCTTAAATTGTAATGTATATTTTATTTTAATATCCTAGATTGGGTTAAATTTACATTTGTCTATTCATGTGACTTCTGCTCGTGAGCATTGGACAAACCAGGATGTGCATAGATAGGGCGTAGGTAAATATCATATTATTTGCCTAAATGCACTATCGTGGCGGTACCACCCGACCCCGCCGTCCATATATGCTGAATGCTCCGTGGCTACGTCTATTTAAATATTAATAATTAATAATAATATATAAAATCCGCATGTTTATGGAACTGATACACACATTAAAATAACTGGAAATTGGAAGTTAGTAACGTTCTATTCAACCATGTAAAGGTACGTTATACACCTTGTGTTTACAATCTACCAATATTTTGTATAGAACAGCTGTCAGCTACTGATTATATTATAATAAACTTAATCTATTTAATTATCTTTATCAGCTGTGATATTACATAATATTTTCATTTTTTATCTTTGAATACAAAAATTTTTATACATTTTCAACTACAAAATAATTTGCAAATATTCGTGATTTTGACAAATTTTGTCGATTTTTGAACTTCAACTGCTTATAAAAAAAAATTGTGCCTATGTATTTGAATAATTTTTGAATCACTCTTAGATCAACTTATTCAAAACCTTCTATTAAATTTTCAAGCGATTTGGTAGGGCCAAAAAATTGTTATCGACTTTTATAAAAAAAAATCTAAGAAAAATCGAATTATTCAAATGCCTATAAATAGCTAAAAAATAAACGAAATATTTTGAAAATACAACTATGTAAAGAAAATGCCTATTTAAACATTTCGTAAAAGTTTTAAGTTTCTACGACCTATACTTTTTGAATAAGAACAAATATCAAAAATCAATGATGCCTAAATTGTTATTTTACGCGATTATGTGAAAAAATTGTAATTTCAAACACTCATAAAAATTTTTGATTTTATTCCAGTAAAAATTTTTTTACAGATAATTGAAGGAAAACGTATGTCAAACTTTGTACCGAATTTACAATTCTTAGTTTTGAATACTTAAAATTTTATGAATTTTCAACTGCAAAATAACTTCAAATTTTCGCAATTTTTACATATTTCGTATAAATTGGAACTTTGAGCACTTATAAAAAAAAATTGTGACTTACGATTTTGGATTTTTTTTTATCAGTTATGGAACAACTTATAAGAAACCTTGTATTAAATTTTCAAGATTTTCTGGCAAAAAAAAAAAATTTTATTGTTATTTTAAAAAAAAATACTTAAAAAAATTGAAAATTTCAATTGTCTATAATTAGCTCAATAAAAGTCAAAATACTTTGAAAATTTAACGGTGTATAGAGAACGCTAATCTAAACATTTGGTGAAAATTTCAAGTATTTACATCGATTAGTTTTTGAGTTATAGCAAAATAAAAAATTTGATTTTGTCGAAAACTGGTTTTGCGTAAAATATACCGTTTTTCCCTCATTTTTTAAGGGTTTTTCCCGGCGCGTTAAAAAAATATTGAAAATTTTTAACTTTTGACCCCCCAAAGTACCAACTAGATTCAATTTCCTTTCAGAAAAGTTGCTATATAAGGCAATCGAAGCATTTTTACTGCCCCAAATCGTGTCGACAGACACAAAAAAAAAAAAAAAAAATAAAAAAAAAAAAAAACACACATCATTGTAAAATCAATACATTCTTCACTCCGTTCAGAATCTAAAATTATTTTGTTTTGCTGCCCATGTGCAAATAAATAAGCTAAGAGATTGAATTTTTCAAAAATAAGGATATAATGTAATTTAAGATTAAAGCAATTACAAAAAAATCTTATTCAGTTTCAGATCATCCTTATGAAAAATGTTTTGTTACGTTAATCATCAAACATACTGTGTATATAAATATTATATGATAATTTAGAAAATATATTACTTGTACACATGTATGGTTCCAGATTCAAAACCGATCCAAATATAAGGACAATGTGGTGCAGTAGCTATGGTACAGACACTGTCAGAAGGAAAAAATTTGAATGCTGGCCTAGAAGGAGCTTCTTTACGTTGCTTAATTCGAACTACACTATCAAATTCATTCCACGATAGTATTGCTGCAGCCATAACAGTAACTCCTTCATTCAATAAAGTTAACGATTTTTCCTAAAACATATAAATCATAATAAGATATCAAAAATTCTCTTTCTATGCAATGTAAATAAAATATAAATATTAAAATAACCTTTGAGTAGGTTAACAGCAACGCAGATTTGTTTGATAGTCCAAACACATCATTGGTAAGTAAAGGCACAAAATCGGAAACTAAAGTCTTGTGTTTTCTTTTCCAAATATACATTGGGGTATTTTCCTCAGGTGATCCAACATAATTTCCCCATTTTAAATTTTTCAAACCTACATTAAAAATTATATGAATTATGATATGGAAAATCAAAGAATTTTATGAAAACATTTTACCTGCGATAACATTTCGACAACTAGTGTTTTTCGTCGTATTTTTCGGAGAGTAATCATCCACAGTCATTGGATGTGGAAAACGAAATAGTTGTCTAGGAGTTTGCCCATAAGTATTAACCATAGTTTTAAATGCAGACCTTGCTACTGGATCTTCTGTTTCTTCTATATGTGATCCATAATAAGTAGCAGGGTGAAACACATTAATAGCATCAATCGCTGCTTTACCAGTTTGTTTATAACCAAAAATTAAATCAATCCAATGTGGTAAGTTTTCACTAACTATTTCAGATTCGAGAAGTTGCCTTTAAACAAATATTGTTTAGTATAAAATTAATAACAAGTAATTATTTTTATAAAAATATCGGTAATAGTTTGATGTACTATCTAGAAGGCTATTTGGTGATATAATGTATTACCTACACATAGGTTATATCTAACAACAATTTTTCAAGTCCCAAATTATTTCCAAAAAATTATACTATTTAATATTCATTATGTGAAATAATATTTTTAATATTAACCTTATTAATATATTTTGTTATTATTTATATCTAGGAAATATTTCCATTATATATTTTATAAATGACAGAATAAAAAAGTATGCACACACAAAATTTTAAACAGGAAACTTTTCAAGACAAATCATATAAATAAAGAAAACCAAGTTAAAATTTCAAAAACTTCATTTCTTAACATATCATAGATATTTTTTTACCGAAAAAGACATAAATAGTAAATATATTTTAATAGTTAATTTATGTGTTATGACTAAAATGTTTGTATTCACTCAATAAATAATAATAAAAAAAAAAAAAATGAAGCAATTAATATATTTTTAAATTAAATAAAGTTAGAATTCAAATTGTAAAATTCGTTTTTCATTATAATTTAATTTTTACATAGTATAAACTCAAATTTGGCTAATAACTTGTGAAGTTGAAGCCTCAACAAATAATTAAAAAAAAAAAATTGTATTGAACACTCAAATATTATGTAAATCAAAATTAAATAATTTTGCTCTCAATAAAAATAAAAAAGAATCAATTCAGATTTTTAAATTTGATATAAACTTACTTCAAATACAAAACTACAATATTTTTTAAATAGATAACAAAACATGTATAGATAGCATACCAAACTACTACCAAAACATTAAATTAAATTTACCTTTGGATAAGTACAAATAATCTTGGATTATTTTGTGCCCAAATAGGTAACTTCACATGATCCACAATTTCTCCTGATTGTTTTACTCCAAAATTTAATTGTTCAAAGTTTGTAAACATTTCAGGTAGATAGTAAAATTCTGGTACAAGCTCTTTCAAATCAGTAGTTGATTCATCGGATGATAAACGCCAAGTGATTTCCAATGAATGGAATGATCTATCAGGTACATCAAAGTTATTGTCCTATAATCAAATAACAAATTTGGCATAGTAATATAATTTAAATGTAAAAGTAAATTAACTTATATTACTTGATATTTGATAAACATTTGGGTGTATGGTGGGACTCTTATCAGAAAATGTAAAATTGTACCAGAATTGCTATAGTGAGAGCTGTAATGATGTGGATCAGTTCCAAAACGATGAACTTCTTCTTTCAAATACTAAAATAAAATAAATAATACATTAGATTAAAAATGATTTAAAATTTAAAATAAATTACTATTCATTACGTTATAATGTTGAATATAATGAGCTTCTTTCTTTTTATTTTGTATCGCCATAGGTCGCCTCAAATCTCTAATATTTAAAAAAGTAACATTTAATTTAGTTATTTTATATTATGCACAGTCGTTCTTTAAATAATAACAAAATCTTTAATATTTTTAAATTTGCTATAGTCTACCTGTATGACGAAGCTTGATTTAAATCTAATTCTGATGTATTGTAGCTAGCCAATACAAATGGCATAACAGGATATTGCATTAAATCATTGTATGAACGAGCCGCCATTTTGTTTAGAATAGATAAATATTCCATGTTGGTAATTTGTCGCGTCCTCCACAAATCAACTGTTTCACTCAGTATTTCATTGGTGATACGATTTGGTAATGGAAAATTTAATAAATAGCTTCCAAATTCATCTCTTTCCTATATACAATTACTCATTTTACTAAAATCAATATATACATATATATATAAATAACTTACCTTTTGAGAGTGAAATGCAATTAAAAAAGTTTTTCCGGTAGTAAGAAATATTTCTACAGCTTTTTCCTTCAAGGAATATCTGCGATTATGTATTTCTTTAATTTCGTCAAATTTAAGAACATGTGAATAATCATTTTGTAAAGACTATAAAACATAATATAAAAAAATTATTTTTATGTTCACATTTTAGTTTGAAAAATTTACATTTTGTGTATTATCAGTAGGAACAATGTATACAGCATTTTCACTAATCAAAATTTCACATTTGACTTTTTTCCATGGGTGCACTAATTTTGCAGTACACATGTATGATATTTTTTCTTGTGATAATAAACTCTCAACGACGGCAGAAGAAACACTAACTTCCAAATCATCTGATATTATGTAGTGTAGAGGTCCCTTGGCATTACATTTTTCTATAAATTAAAAGTAAAAATTGTTAATAATTAAAGACTTAAAAATCTACAATAAGAGAATAAACACCAAGTAAATGATACTCTAAATCAGGCATATCAAAAACAACATGGACCCATTGTTAATTATTTTTGTGGCCTATTTCTATCAATATTAATTGATACTTAAGTAAACGAGAAAAAAAAAATAATACAATTTTCACTTCATGTTACATCTGTGTTAATTGGTTATTTTTAATTAATTATGTTACTTTTACGCAGATAAACTGCAATCAAAGTATTATATTGACATAGAGTTCTGTATATATTAATAATAATAGATTAAGTAGGTACATGTGTTTCTTTAATTTCTAACATCCAATCTGATCATTATAGTTCTGGTTTTTTTTTTGTTTATTTGAATAATATCTGTCTCTTGAGTAACTTATTTTATATTCTTCTCAATTCAAAATGCAAAGTTTAATAAATTATTAAAAATAAATAGGTAAATATAAGACAATTGTACCTGTTGTATGTATAATTATTAAAATTAACATATTTGTTTAAAATGATTTTTTTTAAATATATTTTTATTTAAATGTGGCCCATATGGTAAACAATACTACATGTCTCCTCTAAACAAAAGGTATATCACATACCAAAAAGGCTTGGAATTAACTCTCAATACATTTTTAAAATAACATCATGAAAAAAATGATATTCAATTATAAATTTAAATACAATACTAACCAGCTTTATGCGAGTATTCAGGTTTAAAAAACCGTTTTGAAATATTTAGGTGGCACCTTTGAAGGCGAATTCGCACTCTATTAGGCCCTTCTGTAGGATTTAGTTCCCACGATCTAAAAAGAAATGTTATATGAACATAAACTTTAGAAACTTTATACCAAAAATTCAGAATATTGTTTACGAGATATACTGTTTACGTTGGATATGACTCTGGAAAGAACCACGGAGCCTTTTCATGAGACATTTGATTGATTATAGATTTCCATCGAATAGTAGCTTGTATGATATTCCTGTAGTTTTGTTTAGTTTTTTCTAGTATGAGTTTCCTTTGAGAATTTTGTTCTTCAGACACAGTTGTTGTAACTGATATTGCAGAATCGCAAATCAACTTGATTAAATTATCCCATTTACAAGCACTTCTAATAAAAAAATAATAGTAATAATTTTACTGTAACAATACTTTGAATGCAGGAGAAATTAAAATTTGAAATGAATAATTATCAAACTTTCACTGAAATTAAATAATTTAAAGTATAACTAGATGCAACAAAATATATTTACTTTAAAATATTCTCATTTTGACTTATGTCAATTTCATTTAATTCTATATTCATTTGTTCGAGAACATGATCAATTTGAACGCCCCATTCATTTTTGTACACAATCCCATTGCTATCAGCAGTTAATAATTCAAACTCAACAAGATGTTCTTTTAATGCTTCGCATGTACACATTTCTTCTTCAGTAAGAGGTACAGTTAATTCAGCATTCATCAATGAATACAAATAGACAAAAAACCTTTGTTCAATCTAAAAATACATAAAATAATGCTAATGATGATTCAAAATATCAAAAAATACGACCAATACTTTTTTAATGTATCATAGTATAAACATTAAAAATGAAAACTAAATATAATTTACAAATTTTAATATATGATGTATCATTATTTAAGTATGAAAAAATGAACATAACAAAGAGAAATCTGATTAATCATTGTAGATAAAGCTTTTATCTCAGTGAAAAAAAAGACACTGATCTAACTACCAACACTCTTTTTGGAAACACCAAACACAAGATTTATTTTCATTTTACACGCCACATTGAAATCATATTATTAAGTTGATATCCAACTGATGATAAACTGAATTACATAATTCATAAAATACATATAATTTAATTTTTATGACATACACTAAATAGATAATTTGTATAGTCATATACACAAAAAGGAAGAAAACAGTATATCAAAAAAATTATACAACTTAAACCATTTGAATAATCTATAATTTAATTACTAAGAAATACTTTATTAATAGTATAAACAAATTTAATTTACCTGAGGATTAATATATATTATATTTTTGAACAATTCTTTAGATCTAGGTTCATTTAACAATGATTTCACAGCAAACATGCGTATCCTAGTAGTTTGATGTGGACTCAAAAGCCATACCAACAAATTAGCTCCTTGCGTCCTAAAAAAACATTTTTAAAATTTTTTTTTTTATATTATTATATTTACATTACAACTTAGTAGTGGTAATGTTAACTTAGTAGTGGTAACTAAGTGTTGGTAATGTTGATTTGAACTTAAGTTAATTAATATTATTACTATTCATTTAGAGTAAGTTCTGAAGATATTTAAATTATTTGCATCTATATATCTAAGGTTTAACATATTATTCTTATTTTGTTTTGTCATATTCAAAGAAATTATATCATCTTTACTTGAGTTTAAAAAAAAATTTGCACAAATTAGAAAACTAATCTACAATGTGTATAATGTAACAATCATTTTTTGACTGTATTTTATTCAAAGGTAAACTGTTAAAGTTAATATCTTAAAAATATTTTGTAAATAAAATATTTATATATTATAACGCACTAAATATATTTTCTAGTGGTTAATAACATGTTAACTGGATAGTCAAAACATAAATTAACATAGGAACATTTTTTTGTAAAAGGGTTATTAGCAAATTTTTCAATTTATTTATGCTAATTTCAAGTAACAGTTAAAATATAAATTTAATTTTTAATTAGAAAGCATTTAAAAAATGAATTAAATAGTTAGCAGCAGTTTTAGCGGTAAATAAAATAAAATTCAATTTTATCAAATTAACTCAGCAAAGTTTACAAAAACACTTTATTAGTCATTTTAGTTAGAATAAACATTACAAATAACGTTATTATTCATTGAATATTTATATTTTTATAGATTGAAAAACTTAACCTCTTAATAAATTATTATTTTTATTCTCCAGAATAATTATTCTAGTACCTTATAATATCACGAGCAGCAGTATAAATAGACATCCAAGGATGCAATCTTTGTTCTCTCGTGTTCTGTATAATACTCGTAAGATTATATAGAAGAATTGTAAATAAATGACACGCATAAGCAACTTCTGGAGTTATTTCATCAATAATTTTCTCATCTACAAAACATTTATTCATAAAATTCATTAAACTAGTACCTCACTAATGTTTACGTCACTTGACATACTTGGGGAAAAAATGAACTCAACAGATCTTAAAATTATATGTTTGTATCGTTCAATCAATTCAGTTTTAGATAAATGTTTTTGACGATTATAGTTAGATGCAGAACTAAATAAACTTGATTCACTGTTTGAAATAGAAGGTTCATTATTGGTATCTTTCAAGTTGTTTAATGATAATACTAAAAACAAAAACAAAATATAAGATTATAAAATCAAATAGTTATTATTAGGGAGCGGATGTTTATGCATTTATCATATTTTTTAGTAACATTTAAATCAATGCGGAGTAAGATATAAATTTGTTTCATCACCTTAAGAATTCAAATTTACCAATTTGATTTTGCATATTTTCGCATATTTGTTCGTTTTTTATTTGATTGATAATATTTTTAAATTTATCATGTTTTTAGAGCATATTTGAGGTTTTTCGTGATATACCAATATTATAGTAATATATTAACGGACTCGACATGCGTAATTAATAGTTCAAAACTTCCCGGCGGCGGTGGCGGCGGCGGGAATAGCGATTATTTCAATTTCTTCGATAAGTTATCGCCTTATCCACATTGTCCCGCGACAAAAATAAATATAAAACACCGTTATCGCCGGAGTCGGTATCGAACAATTTCGTTAATTGAAGTTGTGTTTTTTTTAAGTTTTAATTTTAAGAATAATTATTTTATATTTATACCTATATATTTTTAATTGTTAATAAACAAAGTAAGTTGTAAATAAAAATTTTTTTGATGCATATTTTAAATAAATTCTAAGCATATTTTTAAACTTTAAAGAGCATAATTGCATGCATATTTTTTAATTTTTTGGAGCATAAACATCCGCTCCCTAGTTATTATTATATCATCTAAATACCAGAACTTAAGTTTTTCCTTAATCGAGATAAAGTAGGAATCAAAGGTGGTTGAGTCTGTATGAGATCTTGTATAGTATCCATTCCCGATTCTAGGATAAAACGCTGAGTTTCTCTTAAAGTTAAATTAGATCTTTGTCCCTCTTTGGATGTTTGAACTTCTATTTTTTGTAAATATCGACATTGATAAACAGAATCATTTAAAACCTATAAAACAGAAAAAAAATGAATTGCAATAAAAGTAATCCAACTTGATTAAAAAAAAATAAGTAGACATTTAAAAACAAACATGAATATTTTGAGAACCAGGAGTATGAATAGCTGTGGTAATCAATGTTATTAAAAGTGAATTAATATCATCAACAAGTATTTCTTGTTTATTTAGATCTATATGGTTTTGAGACGTTGAATAAATACTTGCAATTATTGACAATGTTTTTAATAAACATTCTACCAAGCCATATTCCAAAACAGTATGCAAACATTGTGGAACCTAAAAATATAAAATGATACATCATTATTTTAAATATTTTAATTGTTAATATTTAACTATTACTTTGGTAATAAGTTTGATGAAAAAATTCACTATGCTTGTACACAATGTTAAATTTAATGCAGACTTAGGTAAGACCGAGAGTAATAATGGAAGAGCAGAAAAGTTAAAAGAACTCATTTCAACAGATTGGTCCCAATAAAGCTGTTGGTCCAAAGGAAGCCAATAACTACCAGTGAATATTGAAGCACAAGTGTCAACTAAATTAATAGAGGTTTGATGTAATGACAATATATTGGCCATTTGATGAAATCCTTTGAATTTAGTAACAAATTTCTTAGCATATGATGGACTACAACGTTGTAAAAACACACTTATTATCTGAAACAGAAGTTATTAGTTTTAAATAAAATAATTAAACATTTTAAACTGTAATCATTAATCACACATACTTTTAAAATAATAATTCTAATGGAAGGACTAGGATTATTAAGCAAGACAACCAATTTCTCTGCATCAAACATTTTATCAATAACATTTCCAGGCACACAATTTGAAATATTGATTAAAACATTTCTTAGTATAGAAAATAAACCCTCAATGATTTCACAGTTTCTTTCAGAATAAGTAAACTGTTTATTTTCATTTATTTTGGTCTGAAATAAAATATCAAATATTAATTATACGATTAGAAATATACTTGTATTACTTTATATATTATAAAAAAATAAGGCATGTCATAAGTAACTTTATCTACAATAACTATAACAAGTCTTAAAATCACTAAATTCAATTTTTAATTTTTTAATTAGAAAATTGTTGTTAAGGTTATGAAAGGTATACTTTATTTAAAAAAATGCTAATGCATAAATAATATACATATATATGTGAAAATTTATATGCATTTCATTAAATAACTGAAACAACACAAAGGTTGTTTTTTTTCTCAAAAATTAATATTTATATAGTGATATAGATTGATGGATTACTTGAGCTCCAAAGTAGACTTCTGCTTCACATGCATTACTATAGTCACAAGATTCTCTTTCATTTATATGAATAGCTGCTATTGCAATATCTTTCACACTACCATCTATACCTGAATCTTGACCAGTTTCTTCTGGGATTAAATGTTCGCTACTTTCTGATGTTCCTTCACTAGCTTTCGATGAATATGTTTTGGCATGGTTATTTTTCGATAACTCCTGTCGAACCTGCAAGACAAATACGTTTAAACTAATATAAGTTATAATTAATTTATACGATTAACACAAAAAACAAAAAACAAAAAAAAAAAAATTGAAAAACTTATAATTAATACAAAACGTGGTACATGAGTTAATTAGTAGTTATTTTACCTGGAGCTTCAATAACTCTTCATTTAATCTTTGAGTATCAATAGGACCTGAATTATCTGTTTCTGAGTAATCATTAAAATTTATTTTTTCATCATCAAATTCTAAAATCAAAGTAATTTATCATTAAATTCTATATTTGTAAATAAAATAATAATAATGCAAAAATACCTGATGATACATTCATTTGAAAATCAGGTGATGCATAAATTCTAGATTGAGGAGATAAAACAAAATACACAGATGCTTTTAAATGAGGTAAATATAAATTTGTAGTAGGGTGCACAGCTATTAGAAAGTCTAAAATCAATGAAATATAGTTTTTGTTTGTTCGTAAATCAAAAATATTTTGTACAAAATCTACTAAATCCTTTTGAACACAACTTGATAAAGCAGTTTCATTTGAATCTTCCAATAATAGTTGACACTGTACATAAAACCAAAGATAATATTAGCAAAACATATTTTATACAAAATAATTAATAAGTAATTTATTAGATTACTTTTATTTGTAATAATATTGATTCTAATAATTCAGAAGATTGAATTTGTCTTAAATTAAATTTTCTGTGAGGATGATTCGGTGATAGTAGATGTTTACAAAATTTGAAAAAATACTGAATTATCTGTTGATTTTTGGCAGTCCATATTTTCCAACAAGGCAAAATTACTTCTTTAATGAAATATGGATTCAATAGAACTCCTTCGTAGAACATATTAATAATCCATTTATCATTCACATACAAGAATGATCCTTTTTTGTTACAACCTGCTTCCAGAAGAACCTTCACAAAACATTTCATAAAAATAATAAAATAATGAAGTATTTATTATATTTAATTATAAATTTAAAAACACATACCATCAACATCGAACAGCTAGGTTGATTTAATGATGAAGTTAAAGCTTTTGTTAATAGTTTGTAACCATCAAGTTGAATAAATTCTGAGTATAACTTAGAATCTGATTGTACAAAATGTAACAAAATTTTTAATGCTTTAACTTGGTCATTAGAAGATGAATTAAACTCTATAACCTGTAAAGAATATTACAATAAATTACCATAAAATAACGCATATATGCTAGATTCAAGATTTTTGTATAAATTAACTTAAAATCTATATTCATTTATAGTTTTTTAATTAAAAGTATATAAATATTAAATAATTATAAAATATTTGATAAAATATATATAAGTACTTTATATTTTATTCACAAAAAAATGAAAAAATGAATAATAATAATGCATTAAATTTAATTCATAACAAGACTAAATAAACTCTTTCAATAGGTTGTAATATTTAATAAATACATTTTGAATTATTAGGATATTATATTGATATTTAACATAAAATAATGAAAACTGTCAAATTTAAATGATTGAATACATTGCTAATTCATATTTGGTTACTAATTTACAATCATTAAAACATAATGAATAAATAAATAAATAATAAATGTGAAAAAAATTAAATTATTCAAAATATATGTGATTTTGTAACAAAATGAGTAAACAAATAAATGAAAAATTGAATTTTAATCAAAATTTTTTGAAAAAATTTAGAATTTGTCATAACATACATTTTGTAATCACTAACCAATTAAACTCATTCATTTATATTGAAATCCTAGCCCTAGAAATTAATTTACTCACCCTTGCAAATAAAAATAATATTAATGGCATGCCACCTATTTTATTGATTATAGTCAACAATCCATGTGATTCATTAACTTTAACAGAACCAACAATTACTGTAGGTATCATCTGAGGTGGGCTTTGACAAGCACGTAAATCATATGCAGTCATCTTGAACATCAATGGTTGAGTAGGAGGAAATAAAGAACCTAAATAAAATACTATTTATCAAAAGTCATATAAACATAACATTGTAAAAATATAGTTTATTAATTTGTACAATTTGTTTTAATTATGAATACAAAATATAATTTCATAAATTAAATTATTGATTTTACCTGAATATAAATTAATTTCATTATATAGCTTACTAAATAAATTATATCCAAAATTTATCTCTGTTGACATAAAATATTTGTAATGAATCTACCCTTAATTATATTATTTAGGTATTAAGAATTTTAATATGTAATTTCATATTTTATGATTTTTATTATTATCAAAGTAAAAATACTCAAATAATTTCGCATACTCCAAAAATGAATAATCACAAAAATGTTTTCATAATTTAAAATGAATATTTTAATTTGAAAATTAAAATAATTAAAATTCAATGCTCAAATTATTTTTACTTAGCATAACATTTATCTCCTATGGTAAACATTAAAGAAATCATATTACCCGTAGGATTCGGAAGAGTCAATGAATACAAGCAAACTGTTAGTGGTTGTCTTGGCGCAAAACTCAATAATATAACATCCTAAGTACAAAACCAATAATTTTATTTTATTATTTGAATGATATAAATTTTTGAATAAAGAAACAATAAATCTGTTATTTAAGCAAATTGTCATGCTTTTTTTTTATTACCTGCAAAGGTTTGATGACTTCATAGCTTTGATCCAACATATGAGTCCAATCTACATTACAATTTAATGATGTATTTAGATTATAAACTGAATCATTAAACAACATGCTAAAATTTGGTTTCAATGGATTGTTTGAACAGTCAGCTAAATTTTCTAAATCAGGTCCAAAAGCAGCAAGAGTACTGGCACACTCTTTAGTAAGTACAGGTAATCTGAACATCAAAATATTTCCAATAGAAATAGGAGAAACATTATCTCTTGTGTCACCTAAGAGTACATTAGATGGTCGAGGTTTTTTTATGAGAAATCCATTAAATAAAAGATTGGCTTTATTTTCACACAGTCCATCTATTATTAACGTTATCTAAATAAAACATAATTTATCAATAATTATTTTTTTATATCTTTTAAGTTTAAGTCAATTTACCTCTATATATTTGTCTTCTTTTTTAATACCATTTACATTAATGGCAATATGATGCCAGGCAATTGAACCCAAACAATTAGTGAAATTCACTTCAGAAAGTAATTCAAATTTATTTTCATTTGGTCTAGTAAGTCTAACAATAAAACCATCAGTAAAAGGGTTCAACCAAAATTCTACAAGCATCGCATCATATCCAATAGAAAATACATGAGTTAAATTTTCTAAATTACTAACTTCTTTTTGCAAATTTTGACCTAGACATAAAAAACAAATTTAGTTATATAAAATATGTGGCTACACAATTAAATTAAATGAAGATAATCTAAATGAAACATTACCTTTTCCAATAGAATCCACAGAATTGTTTCTTTTAATACCTATAGATTTATTTACATGATCTAAACGTAACCACATTGACATCGAAAAACCTGTTGACAAAATTGACCATCCTAGATCTGTGTTGATGGGTAAACTTAAAGCAAATACCGACCATGGAGTTAATAGCCCTAAATTCGGTTTAAAGAATTAATTATAATTTAAGACAATAAATATAATTTTTGTTTACATACTCATTTCTTTATGATTTTCTCGAGTTAAAAGAGCCAATGCTTCAGCAGGTCTGTCACTGATTGGCGAATCTGTGATTGGTTTTGTAGGGAATTGGATACTGTAATACGGTCGCCATGCAATAGGTATATGATCAATTAAGTACATTAATGGCAGAAGTAATAAATTCTAAAACCAAATAAACATTGAAAAATTATACTCAATAAAATGTACATGTAATTTGAAACTTTTTCTTACAAGAGGTGGGTTGTTTGTTTTAAATAAGTTCAAATACATCTCTAGTTCAAATGTTTCGATGTAATGACAAGCCATTAGAGCAATAAGTTCCATCATATAAGTATAAATTTTATCATCTGTATTAGAATAAAACATTTTCTAAGTGATTTAAATTGAATCATATGAATAATATAGGTACTCACAGGTATCAGTTCTTTCAGTATTATTCACATGTTCCTTAATACAATTTAAAAGTTTAGAGATAAGCCCTACTTTAGCCAGTTTTATACAACTTTCATCACTATCTTTGCAAATAGCAATAAGTCTTTGTAAACAGTAAACTATTCCTTCTAAATTATCAAGATTTCTAGATTCAAAAAAATATATATACAATAATATTATAATATATAGTGAAATATTAGATATTTAAAATTTAAATTTAAAAAAAATACCTAGCAAAAGTCATCAAGTCTATAGCCAGTGAACATAAAGCTGGATGCATAATATTTAGTTTTTTTGTATCAGTATGAAAATTTTTATGTGAAACTGTCTCGTCAGTAGTTCTGAAAAAAAATATGCTTAATACTAATTTTTGATATGTAAAAAATACATTATATTTATTTCAAGACTAAATATCAATATTCAAACACATAAATACAGAGTAATTGAGCAATAATTATATTTTATGAATATTCAAACTAGTCAAATACATATTCTGAAATTTTCTTTATTAAAATAAATCTAAAAGGATAAGATAACTTTATGTTTTTTAACTTCCCTCAAAAGGTAGTTTTAGAAGTTAATTTTTTTAAACCAAATGGGAACCTATAATTTAATTTTTTTCAATAAATAGTGAAGATATTTGTTTAGTAAATTTTAATGGTTGAAAAACATTAATCAATGCAAAACTCTAGGTATAAGAGTGATTTCAAATGTTGCGGCGTTGTATATGTTAAATGTATTATCACGGCACACACTATAGTATGGCACATAGACTTTGCAGTGTGCGTAATAAAATTTCTATAAACTTTAAACTGCATTTAGCATCAATTAATATTTTCAATCACTGAAATTTACCAAAAAAAAAAACCTTTAGATTGGGTTAGCGAATAAAATATAGATTCCCATTTGATTTAAAAAAATTAATACCCAAAACTACCCCAAAAGGGTAGTTAAAAAATATAATACTTACTTATCATTTTAAATTTACCTGGATAAAGAAATTTTTAGAATATACATTTTATTCCATTTTGAATATTTATATGATAAAATTGCTCTAACAAAATTGTTGAATCACCCTATATATTGATTTTATTGTTTTAGTATACTCATTAATATAATACATATACTCACTTATCAGATGAATCAATATTTATCCAACTCTGGAACTCAATATCTGCTTCATAACCTTCATCTCCTGAAATGAAATCATCATCGTCGTCAAATGGTAACCAATCAGTTTTTCCAGATGGTTCTATCTCCAATAACTGATCACAATAAATATAATATTAAATTAAAAAAACATCAAATATTTGTAAACATTTATAATATAATAATGAAGTATTAACTCGAGTCAATGATTGAGCAGTCGTTATTGAATTCAGGGATTGACGATTATAAGATACAGTGGCACACTTTATTAAAGAACTGCAAACTTGTTTAATTCCAATATGACCTTTACATAGAGCTTCAACCAACAAATCTTTTACATGAGAATCTAATGTAACTACATAAATAAATAATTGTATGAATTAAAAATAGTGTAGTTATGTTATTTTAAATAAACTTTTCAAAAAAATTGATACTTACTTTTATTCTCAAATATTGATAAATTCAAGACAAGTAAGCACTCTATTAGTTTTAAATTTATTACATTTTTGTCTTCGAGCGATACTTCATCCATACCTGAAAATATTGTTGACTTAGACAAAATGAATTTTAGAGTTATAATGAGAAAAAAACTAACCTTCCACGCTAATTGGCCTTGTTAATAACAATGATACAACAGATAAAAGAGTATCGTATTGATATACAACAGATGAAACTTGTAAGTAACTTCTAATTCTAGGGCATGTCAATGAAAGCCTAGCTAAACACTGAAATAAATCTCCTAATCTAGTAATGATGCTATTGTATTCATGGTACTGATCTACAGAACTAAATTTCATTTCTTCTTTTAACAAATCTGACAATAATGATAAACTATGTCTCAATTTCAAATTAATATTCACTGACTGTGGTTTCATAACCAAGCCACAAAACAACCCGACTAAATTAAATACTGCAGTGACAATAATATTCAAATCTTCAGCTTGACTATCAGTAATTAAAATTGGAGTTGATTTTATTTGATTTAAAGTCCACATTTTTGACATAATTTTTGTTTCCAATACATTGCAACACAATTTGGTGAACACAGGATTAGTTATTAAATCTTTCACAAATCTCACCCCATTCATTGAATCAAATTCTGATGTAAAATCAAGAGAAGCTAATAATACATTAAATATATTTAATGAAATATTTATCAAAAACCGGTCAAAATCATTCTTATTTTCACTGTATGATTTATAACTTGTTTTAAATACTGGATAAAATATACGAAACAATACTACATGTTGAACATCTTTAATAAATACTGAAGCATTTTTTGACAAATGCAATCCAATTGTATATGATAGTTTTGAACTTGAATTAGACAATAATTTTCTAAATAGTTCAAAAGTCATCCATCTTTGTTCTTTCTTGATTTTATTTTTTTCATTTGATATATTATTTTGTGACGTACTTTCATCATCACAACATACTTTACAAGAACTATCTTTGTATGCGACACCTGTATCTCGATACAATGTTTTTTCCATTAATTGTAATATCATACAACTCTTTTTATAATCATGATCACCAATCATTTTTAATAACTTTGTTAAAATTATAGATAATGGCACACAACAGCATGTTCCGACAATACTGATTGTCTTTGCTAAATAAAACCATAGTTCTTTATCCTGGTTGTCCAAGTTAATCATAAGGCGAATGAGAATCATTGACAAAGAAGTAACACAACAATTTTGACCAGTATCTTGAGATGAAACTATACTCATGACATATACTTCCCCAAAAATATTATCATGATGATGTAACATGGTTTTAGTACAGTGCCGATGTCTGATTTTGTTACAATGCTGTAAATGTACCATACGCTGCCTAATTTTCTTCATATTTAACACTAATAAACCAAGTAAATTTATAACTATTTTAACATGGTTAGTGGAAAGTTCTGTATCTTGATCTCGAACACTAAGAATTATTGAAATGCATTTTTCTATTAACTTTCCACGTTGGCAATCGAGCATCACTCGAATTTGTTTTAAAAAATGAAAATGACTATTATATGAATGACATTCAAGTAACATTAATGAAAACAGCATCAATAAAGCACAAATAACGCCAAAAAGAATTTTTTGACCACAAGGATATTCTTTGATTTCATTTAGTCTTGATTTATTCACCAAGTTTTCTAATATTTGTAATAATAATGGTACAATGCCTTCTTGAGTAATTGTTTCACTTATATTTGGATATTGGTAAAGTTTTTTAACAGCTAAAACCATGTTATATAACATTTTTGAATGTATGATGTCATTGTCTTTTGAAATAACATCAAACTGTGATAGACAAATATTATCTAATGAGAATTTCATAACTATAAATGGAACAAATTGATGACTACTTTTTAAATTATATTTTAATGGATTTTGAGTACCAAACGATAAAATTTTGGTTAGTAAATCTAATACTAATAATTTTATTTGACTTGGAGTTGAAGTGTGTTTAATAATAGATTTTATATGTTCATCATAAAAATAACCAGGATATGTATTCCTTTGTTTAGTCAAATTAATTTCATCAATATCAGATTCATTTAGTTCATCTTCACTGCGTACAATATTAGTAAAATAATCAAAATCCATAGGATTAAATCGAATACGTAGAGTGCTCGGAGATTTAAGTAACTCTAATGCAGTTTGAGACTCTGATTCGCTAGATTCTTCCATTTTCGGTTTATCATTTTCCAAGGAATGAGTTTTAACCCTAAGAAAAAATGTGAAAGTCAGTAAAATATTCAAAATAATTTGAACATTCAGGTACATTTTAAATATTTAGTCAACATAATTTACTATACCTATTTGCTGATACTGAGCTTACTCGGCGAGATCTAGGTACACTTGGACTAGATTTATCATACAAAGAATTAAGCTGAGTTTTCGATTTTGATTTCATACCTTGGAATGTTGTTAACTTTATAATATCATCAAGCTTTAAATTAGTTTCATCCGTAGGAGAAATATAAGGATTAATTTGTTTGTCATCGTTATTTAATTTACAACAGTCAGCATCATCATTAAATATCGAAAAAATTGACACAAGGACATTAGCCAATTCCTTTAGTTGTTGAACTTCCTAGAAAAAAAATACATATTATTATTATAACACCATACAGATTCTAGTTTTCTTCATTAAACATGATTAGAAATAATAGTTATGTTAAATTTGAATTATGATTTTAACTAGGCAATACAATTATTAAAACAATATTTTTACTTATATTACAAATTAAAAAGTAATTTTCTAAGAAAATAACTCATTAATAAATAAGTAATTAATTATCATTTTGAAATTACTAAGTTTGATAATATGAAAAATATATCAGACAATTATAACACAACTATTATTCATGAATATCAATGTTGTATAACAAGCAATTTTAAAATAATAAAATTCTGTAAAATAAAAAAAGATTTGTAAAAAAGTTGTAAAACTTTACTTGTGTGCCGAGTAAATGTAATACTGTAAGGCATCTCCATCCTCTTTCATTCAAAATATACTTCTTCAAACTTGACAAATCTTCTTCGCCAGATACAGAACACACTAGATCAATATCCAGAAGTAATTGATCCACTATTGCATTAGATACACTAAAAATAAAAATATTATTTACTATAAAAAGATTATTTATATAGTAAAAATTTTAATATTATATGTTAAATTTGTAGAATAGTTGAATAGTTTAATGATAATAATATTAATAAACAGTAAACAATATCAATGGTACTATAATAGGAGAATGTAAATTGGATTTCGAATCGTAACTACAGTTCCAGAAATTTCTGCTCTGTGCAAACAGTTTTTCAAGTATGCAGAGAATGAGTAACGATAATTAGTTAGGTCTAGAGTAAGTATTCTACTACATCGGTTTACTGATGTATCTATTTGAAACATTGAACAAGATATCATAAATAATAATGTAAAAACAGAGTCAGTTTTAAATAAGCAAAGTTTGAAAACAAGAAACATTATTTTGAAATAATACCTGCTTACTATTAGTATGTATGATGTGTTTTTATTAGTTGTTGTTATTTAATATGTATCATATTATTTACACATTATGTAATATGTTTACTTTGAGAAAATATTTCAAATTAAAAATATATCGACATATTGAACATTTAAATAAAAATGAATAAAATTATTGAATTCTTTGGTAGTTATGTCGTATGCTATCTACCATTATCTTACATTTATTTTGAACCAGGTATTTCACGGATGAATAAAGTTTGTGAATTAAAGTTAAAAGGCATTTTTTTTATATCCTTTTTAATTATTTTTCAAAATATTTGTTGTAATTAGGAAACGCCATTGCTGAATCACTTTAAAGTTAGAAATTTAAATGTGGAGCAAATCCAATATACATAATATATTCCTTTTAATTATATTTTAATAAAAATCCTATATTTTTTTTGTTTAAAGATCACATTTGAATTATATTTAAAAAGAAAAAAAACAGATATACCTAATATATAAATATATAATACCCCTATAAGGTTAAGTGACTAAGCTAAAAATTTGTGTTGTAGAACATTCTCATTTTGTGTACAATGATACTTGATACTTGATACAAGTTATATATCACAATCATTATCATTAAATTATTTATTCATGTATTATGTGGCACAATAAAACATAGGTAAGACCCATAAAAAAAAATATTATTGATTAATAGTAATTGTAAATATCAAATACACAATGTATTAAAATTGTAGATAACATTTAAAATGTATAAGAAAGCATACATAGGTATCAATATTTTGTCCACGACAAAATTGTTTTAAAAAAGCCTAGGATGAGAAGCATTTGGAGAGCTTGGGGACAGAGCTTCCTATTTTACTCATTTTAGCTCTCCCTAAAATGTAAGTATAGTTGCGCCTATGTTTTTGCGTCTGTTTACTAAACATATTACTGAAATCTGTTAGTAGATTTTTCAATTAGTTAAAAATAAATTATTTATAATTTATTGCTTTAAATTCAAAGCATATTTTACATAATCGAAAATAAATTTTTTAAAGCAATCAAAATGCCAATTAAATGCTTTGAAAGGTATCTTATTACATTTATGATTCAAATAAATTAAATTAGTATGCATTATTTTTTTAATTTTAATGCTAAAAAACTAAAAAAAAATAGTTTACAGAAAATATAATATCTTATAAATCATCTTAGCTTACAATAATAGTTCAATCAAAAAAATTAGACACTACATGTCTGTGTTGACATTAATGAAATGAGATAAATTCCCAATAAATTCCTAATATCCAATCACTAAACAGATTTTAGTATTAAATGTTTGTAATCAGTTAAAATTCTATTCAATGATGTTTATAGTTAATATTTTTACTACCAACAGTATAACTACAACTTATAATAATTGATAAATATTTATTAAGTACAATTATTAATAATTACTATTAAGCATAATACGCATAAATGAAAATTAAGATTTTCATGTTATATTTAATGATCAACAGTTCAGTGTTCACTTATTTAATTATTTTAAAACATTGGTCAAAATCACTGAACAATAATTTTAAATTACAAACAGAGCGAAGAAACATTAAGAATTATGATAACACTTTTATGTTGAATAACTTATCTTTTCTTTTAACATACTTAAGAAAATAAATAAATTTAATTTGTGATATAATATACAGTCATCTTTCAAACTTAAAACTAGTAAATGGTATTATTAAATTTAAAGAAATCATTTTTAAAATTTAAAAAAAAAAATGGCAAAAAGAACATTCAGGTACAAATATTCATTATTGGATAAAGTTAAAATCTATTGAAAGTCATAATATGAATATCAGTTGAAACAAGTTATAATAACATTTAGACAAATAAGATTTTTATAAACTATACACCAGTAGGCCATTTTATCAAAATTCAAAACAAGTACAATAAAATAGGTCCCAAACCAAAGATTTTATTCTATCAACACATTTTTTATAACGTAGGTAAAAATGTACTTTCATAAATTCAAATAATGATATAAAAAAAGATAACTACAGTGCTTTAACATGTCTTAACACGACAATATTAAACACATATCTATAATTTTTCATATCATACATTTATCAATCATACTGATTAATAAATCTATTAGTGTTAACTTTCTATTTATTATTTAATGGGCAGAGAATGTGAATGACCTTAAATACTTTTATTTTTTCTGATGCAAATGATACACAAAATTATTAATAAGGTATTCTACCATGAATAATATAAGGTAACTAATTTTTAATTGATTTTATTGATTCCAACCAATTCACTGATATACATATATACGTATATAACCAATACAAAAATTATGTATTGGTATAATCATAAGATTTACCTAACTTAACTAAACATTTAAAGAATTTAGATAATATTTCAGGTTGGACTTAAGTATAATTTAGGAGTAAGGGCTTACAATTATTTTCTAGTATAATAAATAATCAATTTTTAAACAATTTTGAAAAATATTAACTTAAAAATACATGACTCAAGTTTAACATCATATCTTATTCAAACTTTAAAACATTCATCAACAGTACCAATGTCTTTATACCTCCCTAAGTAGTTTCTGATATTATCATAAAATGTATTAGGAAATATTATTGGTAACAGTAGAAATCTCACAAACATTTGTTTGAATATCTTATGAGATTCAAATTTTAAACTTATACTTAAATAGTACCGAAATAATGAATTAAAATAATAGTGTATGAAAAAAGTAATCTCAAAAGAAGTAAGAACTTTATTAGTTGAAAAACTTACAGTATAATTAATATTGCTATCATTTGTAAGGTTATAACGAGTAAGATAAGATAAAAACAAAAAAAAAAGAACAAAATTAAAAATAATTTTGAAATAGTACCTAATTATATTACTGAAAATTCTTAATTTCATTATTATCTAAATTAGAATTGTGATTAGTAAATAACTGTTGCCTAATTAAAATTTTAAATAAATTGTTTTATAATCATCAATTTATACACTAAAATAAGATGAAACAGCAAAGGGATTGATTATTTTAATTAACTCAACATTAGGTAGGTAACATTTAACACTTGAATTTATGTAATTATTTGAAATAAAAATTGAACAGAAATTACTTTCAGATTTAAATTTATAACAATACTACACCATAATTCTAACGGTCATATTATGATAAAGTAAGTGAACTAAGATGAAAGTCTTACCACAACCAACTAATAATCTTAAATTATTTTGTCCATGATTTTTTTATATTTTGGAATAAATTATTATTGAAGAAATTAAATCTTAACATTCTAAATTACCAAACAACATAACCATCAGCAAGCATTTAGTGCTTTATATCACTTTAGGTGATATTGAACTAAATTCAACATTTTTTTGATGACCCTATAATTTATTATCATTCTTTCTAAATCAATCTGTGTACCCTAATTAATATTACAAACACAGAAAAATATCTATTTAAAGAGCAACCTATTTATGGCAAATATTTTAGAACATTCTCCAGGCAAATTACGAACAAGTTCATTCAATCTCCTGATGACAGATAAATCACATACAACAGTCAAATTGTCATTATTCATGAGTGTTACCTATGCAAAAGATTTGTACAGTAATTTAATAAGCATGTACTCTAAATATTAAAATCAAAAGTACCTAAATTATGATTGAGTAAATCAAAAGTAAATAATTGGTACACTAAAATGGACATTAATAACTTTGTATTCATTTTCTATATATTGTTTGATAATTTGATAAAACTCAATAAAATTGCTAAATTACATCATTAATGATAAATTAAAAAAGAACTTTGTAAAATAATATAAAATTTTTAAAGATAAGAAAATGTTATAGACACATTACAAAGAAGAAATTATTATTAATAATTAGTAAACAAAATTGTTTAATACTTGTCATAATAAATAACACATTTTTATCTTATTAGATAGGTATGAACTAATTTCAAGAATACGTGACTTAACTAATAAGAAATATGTATAGAATCAATATATACTTAAACCTGTAGATTTTCAGAGATAAATTAATCACTAATAAGTTAAAATCATAGATACATATAACCATTAATTTAGTTCAGTTGATTCTTTCAATCAGTTTTATCAGATTGGTTCAAATTTATTGTTTTTTTTACCAATAATATACATAATACTTGTAGGAATTAAATCACTTTAAATCAAAAATATATTATTTATTTATATGGTTAAAGTTCAACTTAAAATTATTAACATTCGATTAAATAAAATCAAAGAATTAAGCCAAGTTATATCTAAAATGTAAATACATTTAATTTAAATTACAAAAGTGTTTTATGCATATTTTAAAGATTTTAAGATATTAAAAATATTAAATATTTTTTATACATTGACCCATATGTTAAGATTAAAAATATTAGTTCACATGATTCAATTTAAAATAATGTTTTCATTGCTATAAAAATAGATATTATTTATTTATACATAAAAATGTATTATTTGTTTAAAAATGATAGATAAGACAAAGGAAAACAACATCCGTGAATTATGAAGAAATGTTATGCAAATATTAATACATTTGAAGCATATTTTTATATTTTCAGAATATACTGATGAACATCCCTCCTAAAACTGTCACTACTCTGACTAGAAAAAAAACTCATAGGAAAAATCTGTATATAATAACTAAATTTTATCTCATACTCAATAGCATGGTATTACACTTTTAGTTTATTTTAAATACAAAAACTATTATTATTACGTGAATTTGACCATGACATTACAACTTAATTAAATAATATAGTTAAAATTCTTAACAAGGGTTATATATGCTCTTTTTGTTTTTCTAGAATTCACCGTTAACTTTATACAAGGAGCTGGGTAAAATATTTTTATTAAAATAAATTTGATGTTGAAATAGTTTAAATGTTACAAAGTATAAATGCAAATAATATAATTTTACACATATCATTTTGAATAATATGAATAGTCCTATGAAAATAAATTCCTATTAAACCTTATTGATTGTGTGTATCAAGGATACTACTAGAGATACTAGTGATTCCCCACTTTTGTACTATTATACATTATATACCATAGACATCTACTTCAACACATTTTTTTTTTTTTTTTTAATGGTCTATTTTTACTAATTTAATTAATATAAAAGTTTACTGGTGATGATTTCAGATATTAATTTTTAAACAAAAATATTCAATAGCTTTAACCATGTTACATGAACTCCAGAGAGCTCCGACCAAAATTCAAGAACTGCAGTTGTTCATAGAATATAATATATAGATATTAATTTTTGTTTTTAATGAAGTTCCAAGGAAAAAATAAGTATAAATAATAAGTAATATATTTTATTTAATAATCATTTTTTGTTTTTTTTTTTTTGCTTTTTATGCAGTGGCGGGCGCGAGTTTAAAGTTCTGAAAATGGGTTTTTTGATAACTTTTAGTTGCTCATCTTTAGTCTAAATCATCCACTTATGGACAATACTTGTACATTACATGACACATACTAAAATGCTACCAATTTTATGTCTTGTTGTAGGAATCTAAATTAAAATCAAATAAAATGATAAAATTTCAAAATATTT
This sequence comes from Therioaphis trifolii, assembly GCA_027580255.1. NCBI lineage: Eukaryota > Metazoa > Arthropoda > Insecta > Hemiptera > Aphididae > Therioaphis > Therioaphis trifolii. The sequence continues at coordinate 132,793,709 of CM050404.1, forward strand.
TTCATTGAAACTTTTTTGCATTTTTTTATTTTTTTTATTTCTACAATTTCATCTCCGTTACCAATTTTTCTATTAAAAATATCATACTATGAACCTTCATGTTATGAGTTATATATTTTTATAACCTATACATCAATGAAAATATTGAATCACCATTTCGCTAACCATTATCACTTAAATAATTTACTATTAACTTTATCATCATTAAATAATTAGTTTCAATAATATATTTATAAACCAATATTTAAAAAAAATAATAGAACAAAAATTAATGAAAAATATATGAAAACTAATGGAAAATGAAATAAGGTGATAAATAATTTTTAATCCACATCCAAAAATAAAAAGTTGATTTAACCTAATAATATTTTTGATATTAGACAAAAAGTTTTAAAAATTAAAAATGGTCATAATCATATACATAACTAATAATACTAAAAAATTTTGTAAATCATGACAAGATTTTTTTTTTTTATAAAAGCATTTAATTAAATTACTGTTCAATTTTTATAGGATTCTTAACTGTTTTTATATCAAATTTTTCACCTTAAAATATTGAACAATTGAATCACTATAAATCTTTGAATACAGATAGAATGACATGTTTTAATTTTTGGTGAGAAAAAATTGCTCCTTTGTCAAACAAGAAAACTTTAAACAGGTTTGATAAAAAAAAATCTACTGATAACTTGATTATAAATGGTAAAATATATAAACAGTAAACTTTTATACTGAAGCTTTGCTCAGAACCATTTGACTAAATAAATATTTGATCATTTCATAAAAATGCAATACATTCATCACCATTATCCTGTCCAAGGAGCAAAGAATATCCCATGATGCAAAGGACATACTTTTTATTAGTTTATATATTGTTGTTTATGATACTCATACATCATTTTTTATAATTTTGTTTTTATTATTTCATATAAATACAAGATAAGCAACAAAAAAGACTCAACAAATATTTAATGTAATAATATTGAGTATAGATTTATAAATTATACTCAAAAGTAATACCTCAATATTTATTTATCCAATGAATTTGAGTGACTACTTAAATATATGAAAGGTATATTTAAAACAATATTCAAATACTTCAATAATTTTTTTATTATTATATAAATATAAGTAATAGATTATATAAAAAAGTTAAATAATTATTACTGAATAATAATTATTTCTTATTTAAGATACATAAGTATTCGATATCATACAAAAATATTTGAATGCTACTTAATTGTCAAAAAAGAATTTTAATACCAATATTTAGATAATTTACAAGTTAGATTTAAGTGGTGGATATCAACTAAAGAGGTGGGAGAATATTTTCTGGGCGGGTATCCACTTTATTTTATTTTGAATATTATTTATATAAGGTTTTGGAAGTCAACTTTTGAAAATCAAATGGGAACCTTTTTATTTTTCAAATATAACGTGAAAATATTTAAATAAATTGTTTTAATTTATGTTGGTAATTACAAGCTTTAAAATAACAAGCGATTTAATGTTATAAAATCTACATTTTGACTGCACTTTGTAAGTGTATGCCAGGCAATATATTATGCATCATATATTTAAGTTCTTCAATCAAGAATCACAAGGTGTTGAATAGACTTTATCATTTATTAAAACTGTTTCATTAATAATAAAAAAATGTATTAAATAATACAAATAGTACAAATTTAAAAAAATACACAATCTTGTCAAAAATAATAAAAAAAGCCAAATTATTATTTGATTGAAGTACAATCATTTTAAGAAGCAATAATTCAATCAATTTGAGATGTTTAAACAAATTATGAAAAAGTCTTAAACATACGGAATGTAATTATTCAATATAGGTAACATACCAACAAAATCATTACTTTAGGTAATTTTTTATTTAGACTGACATAGAAAGTTATAGTTCTTACATTGATACACATAATTTCAGAAAAAATCCTTAATGAAGTAAAATAAATTTGATAATTTAATTAATACTACATACTGAAAACAAAACACATTCTGTACTTAAAAGGAAACATTTTTTAAAAATTTTGTCAGCAAAAATAGCTCATATCTACACAAATTTCTTGTTGGTATTAATTGCATAACTTTTACAAAGAAATATCCTAAATCAAATTGATTAAATAGGAAGTGAAATCATTTTCCAGATATGACCTAGAAAGAAAAATTGTTTCAAGTATACATAATATTATATGGACTCTATGGATTTCTCATAGAAATTATTTTGGATACCACCCTAAAAAAATGAATTAATTTTTTACTTCAAAATAAACTAATAGACTGACAGGATAATTAATAATAAAGCTCTCAATATAAATTTCATAAAATTAAAAAATTAAAATTGATAAATATTAATATTATAATTAATATCAAAATTTCTGACACAATAAATAAATGAAATTCAATGAATGATCAATAAGGTGTCTGAGGAAAAATCTGAAGATAATATTTATAAAAATGTAAAGTACATTTTTATGGGACATAATGTTTTTTTAATATCATATTATACATCAGCATATGGTAATATTAGATATATACAATTAAAACTTTTTATTTAGTTCTACATATCTACACGTTTTATTCCTCGTACTAGGCTGGTTAACCATCATTTCATTACTTCAAAATGCATTTGTAGTTTAAGAAAATTATCTAAATAAAAGGTAGTAAGTAGATAATTAACTTTAAAATATAACAGGGTTTTCTTAGTATTATAAATACAGTAGATGCCAAATCCATATGTATGCTTCATAAACAACTTCTATGAAAGATAAATAACTTATTTATTAGAAACTATGTTATATTCATAAGTTATAAATTATAACCTTTTCTTACATAATAAAGTAAAATTTGTATAATTATTTATTTATGATTAATAAAATAGATAATGTTCATAATGATGGTGTTATTACATTTAAACTTAAATTGTATTTTTAGCAATATAGGTACCTACTTAACTTATAATTAATTGTACATGATCACAGAGGAAAACGGATGAATTTTAATTATATAAATTAATGAAATTATTTTTAAATTGATTCATTAAACTAAAAAAAAAATTTAGGAACTCTAAAAACTTACTGAGCTTTTGGAATATCTTCAGGTACTTTTTTAACCTTTTCATGCACAGATAGTATTTCAGACAGCAGTAAATCGAACCATGCAATTTTCTAAAAATAAAAAAAATTATTATTATGTAGAGCAATTTGCATAATGTTTTCCAGTTTAATTAAAATTTCGTCTGACTAATGGAAATAAAAACACAAAAGCATCAATTGCGAACAGGTGAACCTCCTAACGCAATATTGTACCAATCAATTACTCACGAAGTCATTTTTAAGCGTGTTCTCCGCAACGGATTTGCATTTCAAGTAACCCTCCCAGAAAATGAGTATCCTCGACGGTTGTATCGGCGTCTTTGAGCGATCCATGTAATATGCGTCAAACCCGTAACGTTGCTACACCGTCGCACATGTACTCGACGAACCGATTCGAATACGAGAGAGAGAGAGAGAGAGAGAGAAAAATAAAAAAAACTCGCGCGAACGTCTTGAGAAAACGACGGCGAAACGTGTAGTGGACAACCGTTCGGTTCGCGACGGACGAAGGAGGCGAAAAAACCGAATGAGCAACAGAACGGCGCACAACCGGTTACATAACAGCAGCCGACTACGCTCCTAGAGTCGAGTCGCCCCTCAGACCGCGGCCGTGAACACGGCGGGCCGACGGGAAATCGAAATGGAACGTCGACTGGGAGTAATCGTGATTTTAAACTGTGTCTGTGCGTAGGTACAGAGATACTACTGATTCCAGTCGTCGGGCGCTATCACGCCGCGCCGTCCGTCACGTGACGCGCCGTCCTCCTTATCACCGACGACAACGCGCCCAGCCGCCGTTCCGCGGGTCCGCGCACAAGACCGCCGCCGCCGCACTGTGTCGTGTACCGCGCAGCAGCTGCTGTGAGGACCGGCCGCGAGACGGACGGTAGACAGATGAGAGAACGCACAAGGCCACCGCGAGACGACGGGACGGTTATAATATACTGATCTATGGAGGTGGTGCACCGAAGGCAATGATTTATAAACACTAATTAATGCTAATAACAGAGCGACGGTTACCACCGCGGCGGCCGCTGGAGTCCGTTCGACAAAATATTATCGTATAATATAATATTATTAATAATATTATGTAAATTAGACGGGCGACTCGACGTGCCTGTTGCGGACGATTCGGGATCGACGTTCGCGTCGAATTGAAATGCCTCGCTGGCGATCTACAAGATCTATTCGACTATTTATCGCCGCGAACCCGCGCACGCCCTCCCTCCCCCCCACGCCCCGTCGATAAGCCGATCGACGCTGCGATTGCGGTTCACAGACGCGCTCGCGTACCTACGCGATAACCCCTAGGGCCCCCCGGGCCCGTGCTAATTATTTTCGTTTAACAAACCCGTAACATTCCGTGTGCCGCCGATGCGCCTACCGGGTTCGACGCACGTCGCCGAGAATCCGACCTGCGTCGAAGGTGTGTCTACGGTGCACAAATTGAAATGCATCCGGCGCTGTGTAGGCGCGTATAATATTATTGCGTACACGTGCGGAATCTCGTAGATGATAATATAATAATATTGTGAACGCTATCGCGGCGACTTTTGAATAAGGTTTTGCCGACATGGTTTTGACGCAAATCACCCGTTTTTTTTTTTTTTTTTTTTTTTTTTTTTTTTTTATTCGCCGATTTTAAAATTATCAATAGGTGCACCGTAGTTGTACGCTTATTTTAAGTGTCTACCTGATTAGAGAAATATTATAACGTTGCACTGGTATTGAAAAAAAATAAGGAAATGTTTTGTATCGGCGTGTAATTATTATTGTTATAAATTGTAATGAAATATAGGCACAAATATTATGTCTCTAGAACAGCCATAGAGGTCAAAACGTAATCCAAAGTACGAAGATGGAAACCTTAAAAGTAAAACCTTGCAATGTTTACAATACCGTTATTGATTGTGCATACAATTATATTATGCACGGTTACTATTTACAATCAATGAACCAAAGTTAACCTATACCTAGGCTAAACGTTACTATTAGTATTAGATCAATCCTAACGCTTTTGTACCTACTATTTGAATATTACATTTTTTTTTTTTTTTTTTTGTACAATAATAATTATACCTACTTAAGTGTGTCATATTACATACATTCATAACGGAGTACAAAACGTTTAATTAGATTAGATTCTAAGTGAAAGGAAAGATTTATTGGCTGTACAAATTATGTTATTTTTTTTTTTTACATATTATTGTCAGCTATTTCTTTTTAGAAAAAAAAAACTTCGTCTAAAAGTTACGTTCAGCTTCTCTATAGATAAGATACTGCTTTACCTATGAAGTAAAAACAGTTCATTGTTCTCTATTCTTGAAAGTTGTTTCAATTCAAATGGAAAACTATTGTAAAAATGGTAAGATAATTACGAGATTTTCATCAACTTTAATTTAAACTATACAGCAGTGCCGTAGCCAGGGGGGGGGGCTATAGGGGCTTAAGCCCCCTCCGAAATTTCAGTCAAGGTCCTTTTTTAGTAACATGAAAAACAATTAAAATTCTTGAAAATGTTATTTGGTAAGATATTGATTTAGTATTCTCAATTCTGTAATAAAACTTATATGAGTATTAATTGTTTAAAATTGAAAAAATAAAATATATTATGATTAACATTTTAATATTTTAACCATGATAAGAGTTACCACGACCACGTACACGTTTGTATTATCATACCACCAAAATTACCGCACATAGATATATCAAATAGTATTTTATATATCTATGTGACCGCAGCTTTTGCTATGCTCATAGACCTATAAACTAGATTTATAGGTCTATACTCTGTGGCTACGGTGATAACACAACCAGTATGTGTTTATGATGAGATAATATAATTATATGAGGAATGTGACATGTGTTGTTATGAATTGCGTTTGTGTGGAGATTTTAGTGCTTGTTATGCTTGTATTTTTCGGTTTTACTTTGTACATTCCACAAGATACACCCGAAAAGCAAAATCGATGAATCACTGAATCACTGACTTGTGAATTTTGAATTTAAAATCGTCAGTATGAATGAACCCCTCCAAAAAAAAGTCAAAACATTGTACTCCTACTTTACTTCGAATTCAACCAATTTAAATATTAGTATTTGTGAACAGGTTAGTTACTTAAATATATATAATATATATATATTATATGCATATATTGATTGATATGAGTATGTATACATTTTGTACTTTGTAAATTCAAAAATAATAAAGTTATATTTAGTATAATAATAAGTCACATGTGTCTATAGTTTTATACGTTATATGAATGTTTTAAATTATATTAAAAGGAGTTCAATTTAAATTCTAAGCCCCCCCCCCCGAAAAAAAATCCTGGCTACGGCACTGCTATACAGATATGATTATTAAAACATTACATATTGTAAATTACTTTAATTTTAAAGTCATATTAAGTTGATGCAGTGGCGTAATTGGGGTGTTGCATGTGCCGCACTTGCAAGTTGCAACACCAAACAATTTTCTGGTGCTACTAAAGTATCATTTTAAAATATTCAAGTTTGTAATCCCCACTCCCGCCATTCACCTTATTAATTAATACTACGGTTTTAGATTATTAATAAGTTGAAGTACTCCAACATAGAAACAGCTAGTATTATCGAAAACCAAAATAGATTTTATTAAGAATGATGATTTTCAAAACAGATTTCCTATTTTAACATCAATCATACGTATATTCCTTACTATACCCACTACAACTGCCAGCTGTGAAAGATCATTTTCTTGTTTAAAAAGACTAAACACTTATCTGAGGACCACAATGAGTCAAGAACGATTAAGTAATCTTGTTTATTATTATATAATATAAAATTACAAGTTAAAAAAAGCCGATAAGATAATGGTGGTGGAAGTTCGTCCTTCGTCGCTCCGCTCCTCGGACAAGATTATGGTGATGAGTAGAGATACAGGAGTTGGGTGGGATACACGAGATGTATTGATAGATTAGGCATTATAGGATAGATTAGGACATTATTTTATATTATAAAAAAAAAAAACGATTCTGAACGAAGATGAATTGTCAGTGAATAATATGTTTATAGTAAATCGTAATTAAACGCCTGAAATTGAAATTTTAATACAATTTAATTAATTAATAACAATGAATTACCCTCGTATTTTTTACAATTATGGTAAGCCGAACTTATGGCCAACCTTGTATTAAAATTTCAATTGTTAGCTTCTAATAAAACATTTTTTATGAATTTTTACCTACAAAATACATAGCAAATATACATGATTTTGACGAATTTTGTCAATATTAGCACTTATAAACGCTTATAAAAAAATTTTGTGCCTATGTATTTTTATAATTTTTGAATGGGAGTTAGAACAACTTATGTGGACCCTTCTATTAAATTTTCAAGTATTTCGTCCGAGCTACATTTTTTTTATCAACATTTATAAAAAAAAAAAATAAAAAAAATCGAATATTTCAAATGCCTATAAATTGATTAAAAATGAGTGAAATCTTTTGAAAATAAAATTATATAAAGAAAATGCCAATATAAACAACTGATAAAATTTTCAAGTTTCTACAACTTATACTTTTTGAAAAAAAAACAAATAGCAAAAATCGTTTGAGGCTAAACCGTTGTTTAACGTGTTTTTGTAAAAATTTAAATTTCAAACACTCATAAAATTTTTTTGTCTGAATCCGGTAGAGTTTTTTTTGCAGATAATTGAAGAAAAACTAATGAAAAACCTTGTACCAAATTTTCAAAACTTAGATATAAAAGAAAAAAATTTTACGATTTTTCAACAACAAAATTATTTGCAAATTTTCGCAATTTTTACATATTTCGTATAAATTGGAACTTTGAGCACTTATAAAAAAAAATTGTGACTTACGATTTTGGATTTTTTTTTATCAGTTATGGAACAACTTATAAGAAACCTTGTATTAAATTTTCAAGATTTTCTGGCAAAAAAAAAAAATTTTATCGTTATTTTAAAAAAAAATACTTAAAAAAATTGAAAATTTCAATTGTCTATAATTAGCTCAATAAAAGTCAAAATACTTTGAAAATTTAACGGTGTATAGAGAACGCTAATCTAAACATTTGGTGAAAATTTCAAGTATTTACATCGATTAGTTTTTGAGTTATAGCAAAATAAAAAATTTGATTTTGTCGAAAACTGGTTTTGCGTAAAATATACCGTTTTTCCCTCATTTTTTAAGGGTTTTTCCCGGCGCGTTAAAAAAATATTGAAAATTTTTAACTTTTGACCCCCCAAAGTACCAACTAGATTCACTTTCCTTTCAGAAAAGTTGCTATATAAGGCAATCGAAGCATTTTTACTGACCCAAATCGTGTCGACAGACACAAAAATAAATAAAAAAAAAAAACACACACATCATTGTAAAATCAATACATTCTTCACTCCGTTCAGAATCTAAAAAAAAGAATTATCAATATGGAAGAAGTCATTGATGAATTCAACAGTAATTCCTCTGAGAATAGCCTAAAATTAAGTTTAAAATAAAAATAAAAATATTATAAATTATAAATTATAAATAACACCTGTTGAAGTTGAATATACTTATATACTTATTTATTAAGTTTAAGGCTTTTTTTAAATTAAAATAAAAATGTAATCCCCTTCCTAATTTAAGATCAGGGGAGGGAAGAGATGTATGTACATTTAAATATCCATGATCACATAAAAAAAAATTTCAACACTAAAAATTATAACCAAATTACGCCACTGAGTTGATGTGTAGTAGATACTGGGAAGGTATCAATTTGTTTTTTGTTTATTTTGATTATTTTCGCAAGTGTGATTATTCTTATTCGTGCTCATGATCGTCATAGCATATCATCATAGTTACTTGATATGTAGATTTGCTCATTTTCTTGATGAATTTTGGGTTTATTTTTATTTCGGGTTTCGTTTTAAAAGTTAATAGCTCTACATTTGAAGATTTTTATGAAGCTTAAACACTAATAACTAATAATTATGCACTATTTTATTTAAAACTATTTATATAGTAGTGCAAAACTATCGTTCGGCACTAATAGTTGAAAAAAAATGAAATCAATAAAGAAAATCCAAACATTTATACAGACCAAGTCAATATAGAGTTTAACACACTTTTTTATCGAAAGAAGACGCAGACTTATTTAATCAATTCGAATATAAGAAATTCGTTGACTTTAATTGTTAATTTATATTTTAACAAAAATGTTGGTAATAATTAATTATGACAATTACATTTTTATGAAAATATTATTTGTTTATTTATTTATATATTTAGTTTTTTTTTAGTTAAGAAAGTTTTGGAAAAATATCTGCACTACCATAAATGAATGCTAATTTACATATATACGTATATCTATATCCTATCTACATGTATGCATATCAAACTCGCATAGCCCGTGTAAAATAATGATACATTAATAAAATGAAAAAATAATATTTATTCTTCGACACTTTGAACTACTAAGTTAATTCTACTTTAAACAATGGAAAGTGATAAGTTAAACCTTTTTTTTTCTAGTTTTTTTTCTACTTGTTTTTTATCATTTTATATATGTAACCAACATACGTTTGAGCGTTTCGGATAATCCAAATCACCCAAAAAGTGAAATTATTTAATACATTTTCTGAACACGTATTGGATGATTTACTCGTATTTGAAACAACGACGAGAACTAAAAAGAACAAATATCGGTGGATGGTTGTTTTAGATATCCACACAAAGGCGTGACTAGACACTTAAACAAGGGAGTGCTGGAGCTACAGATAATTTTTGGGGTCCCCGAAATTAGTAGGTCTGAATTAAGTGCCCCTAATTAATGATCCTCGTTAAATCTAGTCCTGGTAATACAATTGTAGTGGACACAATTAAGAATAACGCAGGAACAGAGCCGAAAGGCGATGATGCGATAACAGTATGACACTTCTGCAAGATTTTCAATTTATTTTCACTTTTTTTTTTTACTATTACTAAATTTAATCAATTCATTTAATTTTTTACTAGGTTAAGTATCTAGTTTTCATTTTTTCAATTCATATTTCAAAATGATTATTTTAAGGGGAGCATATTTTGACTCAAGCAAAGCTAAAGATAAGTGCACCAAGTATCTATCATAGGTAATGTTGTTGCACATCCTATATGATTTTTCCGCTCAAAAAGCGATGACACATGTTCTTACACTCTGAGTGCAATGTCAATAAAAAAATTGTGGTTACCGTCTTGCTGAAGCTGAACAAATTTTTATCGTACTCTATTAAATAACATCGATTCAGTTTTTTAATTTATATTTTTACTTAATTTTAGCACAAATTTAATAAAAGAGTTGTTTTATAGAAATTTATAATCAACAAAATGCATTGACCTCAATAATTAAAATGAAAATATATTTATATTTTATTTGGATGATTTTTGTGAATTTTTTATTTTATTTTTGGTATTTTTTGTAGATTTATTGTAGGAGCGTAGGACATTTGAAAAATTTAATTGCTCAATTTATTTTTCATAACTACAGTATGCTGGTACACTAGCACCAACATGTACTTAAGTATAAATAATTTGTGCTTCTATTTGTATTTGTACACGATACCAACTACATTGATTAAAATAATTATATGAGATATTTTCTTAGATTAATTAAAAAATAGATTATTTAGGATTTTCACTCAAATATATTTTACACATGTTGTAGATACTGAATGTAGAAAAAGATCTATTGGTTTTACAATGATATTTTATTTCTGTAATCATTTTTTTGGGTAGTAATAAAGTCCCAAAAGTATCATCCAGCAACTCTTTAGATTAGATATTTTATCTATTTGATACTTGAAAGGATTATTTTTCTCTATTCTCGATATTTTTTTCAGGCGTAAGGAAAAGCTACCGAAAATCCGAGTAAAAACTATTAAATTTGTCGAGAACAACACTTTCACTAAATATGTTTTACCTAGTTATTTAATCATAACTCTGAAAATAATGTTGCTAGGAGCTTGAAATTTACACCATATAATAGCATATTATTACGAGGGATATCACAACAAAAATTCAAAACAAATTAAATAAAGCATATGAACACCGAAAAAAAAACCATTATACGGATACCCGGGCATGCAGGAATAAGAGGAAATGAAATAGCGGACGAGCAAGCCTCACTTTCAACAAATAATACCGATACACCTTTGATAGAACAAATCTCATACGATGACACAAAAAAATACGCTAAAACAATCATCAATGACAAATGGCAAAACATCTGGACCAAACTAAATGAAATCAAACTAATCAAAGGCGACACTACCAAATGGCATAACCCCTTACTCAAAAGAAAATAAGAAACAGTAATAAATAGGCTACGAATAGGACACACTAGAATCACTCACGGTTTCCTTATGGCTAAAGAGGAATCCCCAATCTGTACAACCTGCGGAACAAATCTCACTGTCAAGCACATCATATCCGACTGCATAAAGTATAATCAAAAAAAGATCAAACATGGTATATCACACAATCTCGACGTAGCCCTTGGAACCAATCACCATCTCAATACAGATTTAATCAACTTCCCCTAGCAAATCAATACTTATATTCAAATCTTAAGTAAAATATCTTATATTTTATACTCATGTAATAAACTATAAAAACCTAAGTATTAATACAATAATATGTAAATAGCATGTAAGCAAAAGTAATGTAGGTTTTTTTTTATTAGCGTTTAAATAAATTACAATACCAAATTTTAATGCATGGAATAGATTGTTTTTATATTAATTTTCAACTTGAAATGTTAACTATGAAAAATGTATCAATTCAATTATATTGAAACACTAGATACGGATAGAGGATCTAGAACAATGCGCCGTGGCCGTTTTGACGCTTTTATAATATTTTTAAACAATACCACAATTAAAATAACTAAATCAAACATAGTTTGTTACTTTTAGTTCATTATTTTAAAATATTAAATAATAAATTATATTAAAAGGAAAAACAAATTTTTTTAGTATGTTTAATGGTATTAAGATAGTGAGATATTGTATGCTATGCCTTTCAAATATGTGATATATAATTTCTATTATCATTTATCATATAGTTGCACTACTTTTTAAATACGCCAATCTAAACTGGCAATTTTTTTTAAATTTTTTCAAAAAACTAATTAAGAGGTCATCAGGATTGTGACTACAATGGGTAATCCAATATAATACCAGCAGATTTAATAACTAGTTGTATTAAAAATAAAAATTTTAATAGTATACGTAATTTTGTGGCTACGGCGAAATATTCCTACGTAGAAACGGCTTGCGGCGAAATGTCCTCCCGGCGAAACGATCACAGAGAATTGTCCCATGTCGACAGATAAAACAACATGTTTCGAATCTTTTGTTAAAAAAAAAAAAAATCCTTCTTGTCAAACAAGAACATTAAAAACAAATTTGAAAATGAGACTAAAAATGGCATAATATATGAACGGTATATTTTTGACACTAAATAGCTTTGCTCAGCATCGTTTAACTGAAAAAATTATCTATAGTTTCTTTGAAATTCAATACATACATCCCCATTATCTTGTCTGAAGAGCGAAGAATAACCCATTGCGCGAAGGATATTCGGATTTTTGTGCTCAGGTTTATTAAACATTTTTTATTAATTTTTAATAACCCTCCTTCGCCTAAAAAACAGGGTGATATTTTTTATATGTGTCCTGGGGTGTCAAAATTATTAATACGAGCCTGGTTGGATATAACTTTTAGTTAGTTAAGTTTACTAGTTACCCGAAAAAGTGTCTCCAAAAAAATAAAAAAATAAAACATCATTATAAAATCAAACACCAATACATCCTTTACCTCACATATAAATATATAATCTAAAATACTTGTGTCAATGACACCGTAATGACAAAATTGTGATGTATGAACTTCACATTTAAATAGGACGTGCATGCCTACGTGTATGTAAGCATGTATGTGCATTGTATAGTGTACATACGACGTGTATAATTAATAATAGCACATAAACCTCATTTAATTTTGAATTATAATATTTAAATTTAATCCTATTACTATCAGACATTATAGAACGCTTCATTAACTAAATTATTTCTATAAAGCAAATTTAGAATTAGACCGCTTAGGATTACTTTAGTGTTGGAAATTTTTAGATTTTTAAAATGAAAGCTAATGCGTATTAGAATCTAATATTGAGTTTTAAGAAGTCAACATTTTAAAGCATACTCGTACGTTGCGATGCAATTAGTGAAATCATAAGTACATTAGGGTGGTCTTTCACTATAGATGAAAAAAAAAAAATCAAAAATGTTTTCATCTCACCCCCTTAAACAGTGTTTATACATACAAAAATTAACTACATGAAATATTGAATCAATCAAACAAAGTTAACCCGTGCCTATTTGAACTTAAAGTTTGAACTTATATAATTTTTCAAAATTTTTCAAATTTTTGTACTTATATCATCAACCGTTGATCAAATTGAAATTTATTATAGATACTAAATTAATTAAAACTACATTTACGAAAATATTTGTTCTATAATTTTTTTAATATCTTCAATTGTTGGTGAAATATATTGCACCTTAGAATAAAAACTGTTTTTTACGTTTCCATGAATATATTTAAAACTAAAAATGTTAACATATTATATCTAAAATAAAATGTTGTACGCGTATATAAAAATTGTATAATGAGACTTAAACTGATAAAATTTTTTTTAATAGTTGATAATACCTATTTAATAACATAATATTATTGTAGTGTCGATTTGTTACTGTCAGGATACTTAATTTTATAATTTTTTACAATTTGTAGTAGGTACTGTTTTTATCCTTCATCTTTAGTTAAAATGCTGTTATATTCTTCAATTAGCTTCAATCCTCTTTCTGTCGTATCATTAACAACATTAATATGAGCTACAGTATTTGCTCCATCATTGTACTTAGTACATACATTTATATCAATTATATCTATAGGTACTATATTTTATTTTTAATTCTAACATAAATTAGTTTTTACACCATTTTAAGCAAAACGAATGGCTTAAATATTAATTAGGTAATTATGTAAATATTAATAGTATGATTAATTTACCTTCCTATAAAAATATGATCCTGAATTTGAATACATTATATACACAATGTTATGAAAATAAGCTAAATTTATTCAGTTGTTAATCTTGTAAATGGAGCAACCCATGATGAGAGTAGGAGATAATTATTCATTAAGTGGTAGTTTAAAATGCTTGTACACAATTTTCAATCTTACTGTAAATAAAATGAATATTATTAGGCGTAATATTATATTAATATTTAATAAATTGAACACTTATTCATATTTATATTTGTATTGTACAAACATTAGTACCAATAGTACCTTATCTGATGTTATAAATTTATAATCATTGACTATAAAGTAAGTAGGTACCAAGTATGATTATAATAATTATTGTAGTCTAAAGATATCTATTGAAAATTATCTATAATAAGTATTTACAGTCACGAACAAAAACATAATTATAACACATTGTTATAATTTAAAATATCAATACGTACATCCTAGCTTTACAAGCACATTGTGAGTCAAGGTAAAAAAAAAAATTGGCTTTTAATTTATCAAAATATAAACTGTATAAATATAGGATATTTAAATTATTAATAATATTATATTTATTGTTCTCGAAAAAAAAGGAAAAGTAACTAAACAGAAATAATTGTTCAATAATATATTTAAATTTATCAGTTACATTAGATACCTAATTAAAATAATAATTAATACGTCATGTAGTGGAGTATTTCCTCAGTTTTTCATTAATTTGATATAATATGTAGATATTACATGGATCATAATTACAGGGGTTATCTATTATTTATAGATAACTGTGTAAACCTTAGAGTCCATTCTGAACACACATATACCTATACTAAAAAAACCAAAGTAGTGGTCCTAATGAATGAAAATAATGTGTATGACGTCTGAAAATGTACACAATATGTTTTTTTACAAGAAAAGTCATCAGAAAATATTTTTTAGTTAGATAGTATATTAAATGTTTTCTGAGAATTACTTGAAACTAGTTTAAACAAGTTGTTTAATATGAATAACAACTATGCCTGTTTTGTAAATCCTATATAATTTCGTACATTTAAATTTAAAATACTAGATAAAACTAAAATCACTTCCTATTTAATATAAATGTATATAACTTACACATACGCAACTATACAAGTCGAAAGAAATATTAAACAAGGTACGATATTTCACGGGTTTTTTTTTAGCTCGAATTCATGAAAGTCGTAGAAAATAAACATGTACATTTAAATAAATAAATGGAACATTTTATTCATTTGAATTTTAAAATAAGTAAACTAATCTTAATTAGTTTAATTTTTGGATGTTTATAAAAAATAACAAGTACTTAAATTCAGTTTATTTAGAATTAATACATTTGCAAGTATACTCATGGGCGTTGTTTGGATAGGGCAAGACGGCGCACTTGATTCCCCGTGAAAAAAATATGAACTTTTAATTTAATAAACATTACCATAATATTATCTGATTACTAATGAGTTTCATTTAGGATACCATTGATATGCTTGGAATGAAACAAAACATTTAGAATTCTTATTTATCAAATATTAAATTTTATTTTACGTTTTTTTACATTCTGAGTAAAGCGGAGGATCTATTGATTTTACAATCATATTCATTTTATTTTATTATTTTTTTTATGACAATTTTTTAGCAGTAAATCTTGTCCAAAATTTTCGTCCAGCTACTCTAAAGATTAAAAATTGAATGTAGATTATATTTGGAGAGTTCATTTTTTCTCTTCTTAATTTTATAAAATTTAATAAAAATGGTAAAATTTATTGTAAATGAAACTTTCAATAAATTTATTTTAGTTATTTAGTCATAAATGATAAATCCAAAATTAATGTTGCTATAAACGTGCAATATTCACTTTATACCAATAACATACAATTATAAACTTGACAATTTTTGGATGAAAAATAGAACTTGAAAAATACCTCATTTTTTTGAACACTAATATCTCAAATACAAAATTATGAATTATGATTTTAAGAGTATTTACGATCTTTTACATAAAAATGAAAGCGCGTATACATATTTTTCAATAATATCCCGGGTTACTACTACGCCCTTAATTAACTTTATCAAAATCTTGCTTATCTAAATACAACATATTTAATTACTTTTAAATTCATGACAGTTTTTATGGTTTTAATGTTTTATGTTAGGTATTCGTTGTTGTGAGCTATAATCTCTAATGTTAATATGGCTGAGCTGTGACTGTAAGTAAGTAACAAAGGACTCCCTATTAAATATTTTATTATGATAATATCGCTTCAAAACTCCAACAATCCATATTATATTCAATGAAATGTTAGTACATTATTTAAAGAAAACCTAAGTATTTATTTCAATATTACGCATTGTGTAGTTCATTTTGCATAAATGTAAATACAATATTTCGTGGCATTTTATGATCTGATAAAGGCTATGCAATTTTATTTAGATTATATTTTTTACTTAAGTATACTGAATTTAATTTAAAATGTAAAATAAATGATCATAAAGTATTGTATGTAACCTCAACGTGTCATGTGTAAGTGTATTTGAACCCAATATAAAGATTCATATAAAACGTACCCAAACGTATAACATTTTAGATCAATTAGTATTCAACCGAACGTGTTACGGTCTCATTTATAATACCTATAAACAAAGTGATAAATAATAATACTGGGATTGGTCTATTTTTTTTTTTTTTAATTAAATATTTTGAATACAATTTGGCATTAACACTTATGGTGAAATTTTTTATAAACGTCATAAATATAGATAATACTTGTTGTGTATCACGAATATATATACTTATAGTATTGTTGTTGATAGAAAAGCGTATAATATATTATTTACCTTTTCATATAGCATTTATGATGTAAGATATGGTCTAAGTCATAGAACGATCGCTTAACAATACATAATGAATATTACATATAAATGTATTTTATTAACAATCAATTTATTTATTTATAAAATAAAAGATATTTAAAATAAATAAATACGTCATTTTATAACTTATCTATTTATTTATAACAGGAACATGTTATTTTTACGATTGACTCATCTATATTATTTAAAATTGAAACCGATGATAAATCATTTGTAAAATAATTAAAATCAAAACACAAACTACAAGTATTGTTTAATATTAATATTAAATTAATAATTGAAATATAAAATTCGCTGAATCTAAACATTCGTAATATTTGTATAGTTATGTATAGTGTAAATTAATAAATATCTATTTCACAGGAAAAAATTGCAAGAACTTATTACTGATATTTTTATGCCAGATTTCTGCTAATTCACTATACTGTTTGATTCAAATATAGCAATGACATTTTCGTGGTAGGAGGAAAGTTATAATATTACCGCTGTCGTTAAATTTAAAAGAAAAGTGCCCTCTCTTCCCACTTATAATTTCACCGCTGAAGTTCGTATATAATATAAGGACTTAAAATCAAATATTGCCAATGTTTTGTAATACAAATCACAAATGTCGAGTGTATCAAATTGTCTATACCAAAATGTTCTAACAGCCCTCCTGTTCAATGAACTGTTTATTATAAAATTATTTTAAATGTTCCGCCTGCACAGTTAACACTTTCATCACACAGTGTACATGGTATTTTTGTAAAACCAAGTGAAAAATGAATTGATAAGACCGTTAGATATCCTATCTGTTGGTTCTTAATTATAGTAATTGGTCTGCTTTATAACAGTATAATGTACTTTTCCTTATAAGTTGACACTTATAAATAAATGCATTTGGATTTTAAGTTAATAAACTTTCCAAAATATATCACTAATTGTGGGCTGAAGACAATGCCGTCCTAACCATCATTATCGCCCTGAGGCAACAATATTTGACCCCCCCCTCCTCTAAAAAATATAAAACCTCATTCCATAAATATGTTAAATACATATTAATTAAAGGTTCCCCTGCATATTAAATATTATTGTAATCTTATTTATATACATGTATTTATTTTGTTTTGATGACTTTTTTGAAGTTGACTCCGATTTCATTATTATGGATACATTATAGAAAAAATTACTGTTTTCTCGAAAAAATATGTAGTTTCAGTTTTAGTTCATGTATAAATCATACCTATATATGCTATACAGTACCTACCTCTATCCTTTGGTAATATTAATGTTTATAATACATTATCGTAGGTATGTAACACAGAACACTAATCTTACTCATTGTTTATATAATTTTATATTTAATAGCATACAAATATAATTTGATACGTACTCGTCTTTGATATTACAGTAGGTGTAAAAAAATGAATTGTAATATGAAACACCATTTTTTTTTTTTTTAATTTAAATTTTATTTCATTAGCTTTTATGACGCATTGACGCCCCCTAAATTCATAGTACATTGCACGCCCTGGGGCACTTGTCCCATTTGCCCCTCCCTTGGGACGGCTATGGCTGAAGAAGTCCTGTTTTCAAAGCAAATGATGTAGTTCTTATGGTTTTTTATTAAATATGACATAAAACATTTTTGAATATTTTTTTATTTACTACACGAAAACTTGAGTTTAACAATAATGGATATATATTTTTATGTTTAGAGAAATTATTCTCTAGGTATGCCTTTAAATGAACATTCTACTTCAAAACTAAATAATAATTTTTTTTCACTCCCCTTTGTTAAAAAATGATGAAAAATAATGTTCCAAATGTTGTTGTGTGGATATTGTAGTGGAATTGTAGTCTTCGTGAAGACTTGAAGACTTCATGAAAGCTTCTTGTTTTCGAGAAAATTGAATCTAGTTGTGACCATAAACGTATTTTCACTATTTAGTTAGTCCTCCCTTACGAAAACCCCGGCGACGTCCTTGTTGATAATTATAACCCATCTTAACAAAACTAGAAGTAAATAATTAAAATGTTCAAGTTTCAATTAAATTTATTTTGAAAAAACATTTTGGGGCTTGCTCAATGTATACTTTTAAATTTTAAGAAAATAACACAGATTTAAAATTTTATTTACTTATAAATCAATAATAATATATAACATGCTCCCAAAAACAGATTAAAATATGCGATATTGAATTTTACACCATAACTATTTTAATTTGATATATAATACTTCACCACCATCTGAATCTTATCTAATACCAATTACGTACAATTTCGAATAAGCCGTAATTTATATTATAATTGCTTTCCTTGTGCCATCTTTATAATATGTTCAATACAAATTCAATATAAAAAAGACAAGTGGCATTCGGGGACTGTTCTGGGATAAGTTGATATAATTTAAAATTTTTTTATTATTCTAGTTATTCAGGAATTTGTATCATAGAAACTATAGGCCTATGATAACTAAAATATGAAACATAAGTTTTTTTTCTCATAAAATGAGTTTGTTTTGTTGGTATGACAATACGGTTCGCCGCGTGGTAGACAGAGAGGAGGATTACGGGATTCCACAGGTATTGGTCACGCTTTTTCGTTACGAAAAATTGTTTTTCAGTCACTACACCAGACCTGTGATAAAAGCTATGCAATAGCTTAAAAGTGTTTAGAGTATCTATGCAATTATTTATGATGAAAGTAGTGGATATTTTCATCGCAGCACAGAAAAACATTAAATCATAAATATGTTTTTATAGGTCATTGTTATTTGCGATTAATACGTTGGTAAACAAAATAGGTACTATTTATTATTGTTTGGTTGCCGTGGAAACTGCAGTTAGAAGAAAATGTTCTACCCATGTCAAAACCCTAGTATATTATAATGTAACTGAAATAGTTAATTTCCTAGTAGATTTTTGGATGAATTGGTTAAATTTAACGTCGGGTCATATGGTCACTTATGTAAATGTATAATGTAAATATCTTGCTTTATCTATACTTGCAGACTACAGTAATATATTACTCTACAGTCCTCTCATTACTTACTCGTATAAATTTCTATTGGTAATTCTGCTAATTACTAAATGGTCATTTCTTTTCTAGGTTTATTCCACGTGCCCAGTGGCGTCACGAACATTTTACCTATAGGGGCAAATATCAAAGCTACCCACCCACCTAGACATACATACAATTTTAAAACATGCTTTAATAAATCGTTTTTCACCAGAACATAAATATTGATACAGTTTTATTACAAAGCTATATTTTAACATTTCGTTACATTTACACTTTGAAACAATACAGCATGCGTTTCTGCGTGCCAATAGGCTATTGCACTATTTGCACTGTTAACTAGAATTAATCAGTAAAATATATCCATGTGACCAAGTATAAATTCTGTCGGACTGATTAAAACTTAAATATAACTTATTTTGTGATGATAGTTTTCATTAAATAATTTAACAGCCAGACAAAATATTACCACCCACCGAAAATATTTTTGGGCAACTGCCCCAAAAAAATATGTTTGTAACGCCACTGCGCGTGCCTACATAATAATAACAAAATAATAGTGAGCATAACTTCAAAACATCTGTCAAAGTAGCATACTCAAGCCTCTATGTGTTTAACACCATTTGTCCCTAAATATATAGTCTAGTATTCTAGAGTGAGAAACACTGGCGAACTACAAAGTTATAATAGGCAATCCGGTAAGCGAATTTCCCGACTCTAATACCATTGGTAATAGCATTGATTATAGAATAGAATATTCTATAATCAATGGTAATAGAATAATTTTATTCTACTCTATAATAAATGCTAATACGTTTCAGCGTAAAAGCGAAGTGATGACTGACAGCCAATACAGACGATGTCTATAATCTCTATATGCCTATACGGACCCGAGGGTAGACTCGGCAACAGTCGACGTGACGAGCTGAATCAACTTAGGGTTCATAATTATTATAATTTATGAAATGTTTTTTTTAATTTAATATTATCCAGTGTGTTTTTATGTAAAATAATGTTAAAATGCAATCTATTTATTTTTTTAACTATGCAGGTATATTTACTTATAAATGATTTAAAATACACTGTGCTCATAATAATACATAAAATGTATAATACCTAGTAATAAAGAGTAATTAATAAAAATAAAACCATTTATATAAGTTAAACAATTAGATTAACCTTAGTATCTACACTTACACATTACATACAATATTATGTTTTTAATGTCATCATTTTATTCATTAATGAATAATGTATTAATATTGTTTACTTGTATATTTCTTTTGATTTAGCATTATTATTATTACTATCACTTATTATAATTATTAATATTAAGGTTTATACTTTGATATAGAATATTACGAACACAGTTTGAAAACGGTGTATTTTACTCGTAAATAACCACTACATGGTTTACAAATACAACTTTTGAAAAATAATTTTCTTTAAGTTTTTGATTAGGTCACAACAAATACACAATAATTAATACTTCAATGATATAATAAATGTTATTTACAAACGACAGAAATTTCACGCCATAAAGATAAAGCTAGGCTGACTAAATGACCGAAACGAATTCAAGTAAGACTCTCATCTACAATATAAAAACAATTGAAAGTGAAAAGAAAAGAAAAATTAAAATAAATTTAGAATCAAATATACAATCAAATCAAGTTAATGCAACACATTGTTAATAAATAAATTAAATTGTAACATTTAATTTGTACAAATTATAAAAATATAATGCTCTAAGTAACTATTTACTATATACTACTAACATAGATACTGAGGCTAATCTAAATGTTTTACTAATGTTTTTTTTATTATTATTCCATTATTGTTATACATTTTAGATAATATAACGATCAAAGTGTATTTTATCATATTATACGGAGAAGATCAAAAATACGAAAAAAAAAATAATACCTAATATTACCGTAATTTGACATTATATTACATACAAAAACATTAAATAGATAATATTAAATTAAAAACAAAATTTTTTATAATGAGTCTACATAGAATTCGCAAAACTATATAGAAATCGTGTGTAGAGTTGATGACTTCACCCCTGCTCTGAAACGTACTATAGTCATAAATTGTACGCCTCGCTGGCCATTGATTATTCCTAGATCCTCTTTGGTACATCTTGCATGAATAGACTTATAAATAAACATAATTATCTAAGTTGAATGAAATTTAAAATGTTTATTTTTTGTCAGTTAAATTTTTTTTTTATTATTATTTAATTTTTTTTTTTTTGTAAATTATGAATTTTTCATAACAATTTTTAAGTTAGGTATTTAATTTTTTTTATGAAATAATGAGTTAGTGAAATTTTTTTTTTTTGTCGAAGGTGATTATCGAATCTACGTTAATGTTTTTGAAACATGTGATGCATTTTAGCATATAGGAATAGGCAATGTGCTTACAAAAAGTCAAGAAATATTTAAAAACATTATTACCTATCAATATATTGTTTGGGCAACATTTTTTCTCTCATTTAAACGAAGTTGAGAGTTGACTTAGAGACTATCCATTTTCTGTGAATATCACAGATATGATTATAAAATGCATTATATTATAGTCACGAATTAAATTATTTGAAAATAGCATATATTAAGAAAAGTATACCTAATAAATGTGTACTTAAAAATTAAATTGAATTACAAACATTTTTAAAAAAATCGTAAAAGATATTTTTACATTACATTTATATTATATTCTTACAGTGAAATTCTATAAGATTTGTATTGGTTCCAATATACTATCTTTACTCTAATTTATCAACCTAAAAGTATTGTGGTCCTCGAGGATGTTAGTACGTGTCAGTCCTTCCCTGTCTACCAATATAATGTCTGGCTTTTCCGAAGTAATGATTAGAAATGAAGATTATATTTTATAATCCCCCCACATATACACTAAAAAATAAGCCTTAAATCAGCGTCTCCTCCAACTTCTCCCTTCAACAAACATAAAAAACGAATTTACATTCCAAACTTACAAGTTATAATTTATGAAAGTCTAATTAAATCCATGCGGTCTCACGAAATATAAAAGTAGGAAACCGCAAAAATATCAAATATCAATAAAATACAAACTCTTCCATCCAAGACTTGACATAGTATCTTTGACGCCCCTCCATATTTGTCTCTAATGAAATAATACATAGGTAATAATTAAAGCCCTGTCCCCTTCTTGATTTCACACATTCAACAGACATCCATAATATCTCGATGCGAAAATTTTACAGCAATTTAAATCCACTCAAAAAATATTTTTCTTTTCTCACCCTATTAAAAAACTCAACTCATCACTTTAAAAAAATCGGGGTGCAGAGACCATCTCCTGATACCACAAAGAATTCGCCTAAAAAATTGTAAGTAGTATATAAATGAACTATAAAAAAGTATAATATAAAGTATATCTAAGGTTAGATTATAATACTATAATACTATATCTAAGTATACAGTTAATTCATGTAAAAAATGTTTTATAGGAGTTCCGCTATGACCATGGCTCTTTTCAAGTTATATAACATGTTACATTGTTTTTGTTTACAGTATATTTTATCACAATTACCTTCTTATTTTACAATTCTTACTTATTGTTATTATATATTTCTTCATTTTCTAATCATATATATATGTATGTAATAATTGCACCTAGTTATAGATATAGAAATTAAGTAGATAGGTATGTAAAATTTCAGATATTTTTATTTCGAAATTTTTCGTTATAATTCAATCTGAAAATTTGAATTATTTTATTAGTATTTACCTATTAAACACTTATTACAATATTAGTTAATCTGGTAGATTAAAATCGAATTATTGTTGTCTTGTTTGATGTCGATATAGCACTAAATTCAATACGTAACGACTATAACATAATGAATAATGATATCCAATAGGTTAAAAAGTTCAAGTAAATAAATATAATATGGTCCTTCATATTAGGTATAATGTACCAAGTACCAATATTTGCACGATATTCTGTACCGATAAATATTAATCTATAATCTATATAACTTAATCATCATAGCATTTATACGGCTTCATATGTTGACATATTATGTTGTACTAGGTTTGCATGATATTCAATAAAATACCAAATTAATTATATATTTATACACACCTATTGCAGTTAATCGCTAGCGTTTTCATACCCTTCTTTATTGATCCGACTCCAAGAAACCTTAGTAAACAGGGTTACACCAGATTTCAATAGATATAAAATTTATTATTATTTATAATAATAAAAATACTTGTAAGATGAAAAAGTACAGATATACTAAATTAATAATAAATTAAAATATAAATTAAAAATCTATCACCTAGATAGGTATACTACTCTATAGAAGATTAATGTTAATGGATTTAAAAAACTTTAGATGAGCCATTTTTACGGTATAGTGAACGATACGTGTAGTATAATTTTATTTAAATATGAAATCAATGATCAATGATAAATCATTGTTTTCGGAAAATGATTCTGAGCGGAACTCAAACTAATAAAAATTTGGTACTTTTTCGTTATAATGATCTAATAACCCCCACCATCACTAAATTTAGGTACACATTTATGCATGAATTGACGCAAAATGGCATAAGTTTAACATAATTACATCGAATTATAAATGACGTGGATTGGCTTATTAAATGGCATATGAAATTAGGTCGGGGAAACGAGTTCCAGGCATTCCGAAATCAGTCATTGTGCAATCGGCACTAATAGGGATGTTTTATTGTTTTTAAATTAATTATTATAATTATTATTACATATTGTTTATTTATTACTTTATTGTTTTTAAATGTATTCACATTTTATCATAATGTCATGTTATATTATTACTAAATATAGTTTCTCCAACATAATTCGATGTACCTAATTATGTTAATTTATACCCTTTTACGCAGATTCGTGCAAAAAAAATTTTTAACGGGGAGGGGCGGGTATAACAAAAAAGGGCTGGATCCGAGTTGGGTCCGAAAATAATACTAGTTTTAAATTTTGTACGAATTGGGTCTATGTGAATAAAATGTTTTGTCTGAATTGGATCCAAGCGTATCAAATGATGCGTTTGAATTGGTCCATGTATTTATCATTTCGTAGTAAATAGTAATATTATAAAGTACGAATATGTTTTACAAACGATTTATTAAGTATTAAACCAGATGACGAACGTTTACAAATGTTCACGGAATGTTTATTAGACAATTATGCACATCCTGACGTAAAGTTCCCTCCATGATTATGGTCTGAATTTAAGCCCTGTACAATAAGAACTAAAAAACGCATGTGAATCCTTTCACTCACAATTCAATTCCATGTTTTATTCTGCTCATCCAAATATATATCAATTTATACAAGTTTTAAAAAATATTCAAATAAACGTTTCTTTTAAAATGAGAAGTCCAGAAAGAAAAAGAAGAAACTGTACAATATATACGGAAGATTTCGTAAAAGAAAAAATTACAGAATAAATATCAAAAAAAATTAATTGCTACGAATTCGTAAAAACTATGTCTAACAAATTTCAACCCTTAAATTAAAATATAATTAATCATTAAAAATCAGATGAATGACGAACAATTGTAAATCAGGAAAAACATTTTTAACCATATTACCTGTAGTTACTATTCATGCATTACAGACAGTCCTAAGTCTGTAAAAATGGGAAGGATAATGTTTTTTTATGGGATCCAACTCGTACAGTAGACTGGTTTACACGGAATCCAACTCGTACAGTAAGCTATTTTACACGGTACCCAATTGGTGAACAATCTGAATCATGGGACCCAACTAGTATACGCCGTGAAAAAGTACCAATAATTTATTTTAGTATCAACTAATTGAGTTTTCGAAAAAATGAAGCACCTTAAGATAAACGATTAATGCAATTTTCAAGTTTCAAATTAAAAAGTAATGAAATAATAACCAGAAAAATCCATATCAATTTAAATAGGTATATTCGTAAAATGATCCATTTCAACATACTTAGACATTTCTAGCTTACATAAAAAAAAAACGTATTCAATTATTATATACAAATTTAAATATAGCTAAGCCTACTTATAAAGAAACTTGTATACAAATTTCAGATCTTATAACCAAAAATTACAAATTTTATGATATAAAAATAAAAATTAATCTGAAATGTTATGTAAAAAGAGTTATTTGAGCTGTAATTGCGACTTAAAACGCGTGTAAGAAATAATTCATGAGTTTATCTTTATGAAACTTGAATATTAGATAGGTAGGTATATTGTACGAAGCGAATTAATTGGGTTAAAGAAAATTTTTACCGGGTATTAAAAAATTCTAAATTTCATAATGTAAATTAATGATTTGTATAAAAACTCGAACTTTAAACGCGTATAAAAAAATATCGACAAACGATTTTTGAAATGTTTCAATACTGTTAGTTAAGCATATAGGTACATATGCCTACATAACCTACTACTGTGACTCAATACTGCAATGGCCTAACATCAGTAGCCACTAGCCAGTATGTACTTTTGTATATAGATCCTATCTATGAGTCTATCAGAATTGTATGTTAGAAAGATGAGAAATCAATTCAATCAGAGAAATTTACCGGGGTATATGCATATTTGGCGGAAATGAGTACAATCAATATTATGATTATGTAAGTACAATTTATAATTCGGCAAAACTCTCCAAACATATCAAATCATTAAAAGTAAAAGTTTTTGATTTTTGAAATTCAGCACTATTTGTTCCAGGTTTTTAAATTAAAAAAATATAACCATGCATATTTTTTTTTTAATCAACGAGATATTTCAAATCTTTTCTTTTTCTTTAATGACTAGGTGCTACTACTTTTTTAAAGTTAAAGAGAATTATTGCTTTGGAAATCTTAATATTTGAATTTGTATTGTTGGACAAATATAGTTTAAGAGATATAGAATTTTAAGTATTATTCTTGTAACATTAACATTAGCTAAGCATTTTAATTTTAAAATTTTTATTTTTTTTGGAAAAGATAATATACAATCTGTAATAATTTATTTTACAAAAAGCAATTTTGATAAAATATTTACAAATCATGGTTGCATGAGTGAAGGGGGTGCCCAGTGACACTACTTCAATTGGGGGATTTTATTTGTTATTTATTATTTGATATTTAGTTTTTTTATTTATTTTTTTTTATTTATTTATTTATTTTTTTTATAGCAGGTCGCGAGGCCAATTCCGTTTGAAACGACGAGTTGGGTTATTAGGACGTGTAAGAGTGGAGAGATTAGCGATGAGAGTATTGGGATGATTAAAAGTATTTTTGTGAAATTTTTTATAGTGACTGGATGCAAAAGTTAGGAGGGTTGGAATTTTTAGGTAATTGTGAAGCGTAAGATTACTGACTTACTGACATACCATGGAAATTTGTTAGAAGGCGGAGCATAGGCGAATCTAGGAATTCATCGCAGGGTGTGCCTTTACCTCAAAGAGGCCCTCTGTAGTTCACAATAAATCTTAGTTATCATACATTTAAGAGATGTTTCCCATTTGAAATAACAATATTGCTAATATTAAATAATACCTAGTTATACTTAAAAGATTAATTTTTATCAGTTTAGATGCTATTTTTCATGCTGTAAAAGTGTAAAATACACATGTAATGTTTAAAAATTATTCATTTTAATAAACCAATGCAAAGTTTAATATAATATGTAACTAGATTACTTTTGGATACATTTATAACCAACAATTAAATTGTTAATCAATTATGTTTAAAATTCTTGGAAGTTTAATATAACATCTTAATTTTATTATCATTAATAACAAAGAATCGTATTAAATATATAATATAACTGGTAAAAACCAACAACATGTTTTTTTACACATTTTATAAAATTAATCTTCTTCGGGTAGGCGTCATAACTTTGAACTCTTCAATTTCATTATTTATGTCCAATGAGTTAGTTAATTCCTACTCCACAAATAAAAATAAGAGAGATTCTAAGCGATCTTGAGACATAGTGCTTAACTTAGACTTAACTACAGTCATTTTTGAAAAAATACGCTCACATCCATAACTAGTTACGGGAATCACTAAAAACATTGATAATACTTGATTGAAACTGTTAAATACATTTTGTCGGTTTGAAACGGCCAATCAAACTAACCGTTTATAGATAGTGTGTAAACATGTTCCGGTTGGAATATTTTAAGCTCCTTTTAATAATTTAACTTCTGTTGTTAGTTCGGTTACATTAACTCATGAGTTTGAAATAATCTGCAAATATAGTATAATCATATTGACTTAGTGTTAACTTGATTAGATTACCTACAGCATCAGCTATAGGCTACATTAAATCATCTAGCAATAAGAAAAATACATTGATCTTCATTTCATCATAAATTGTTTCTGTAAAATACTGAGTGGTTTTATTTGTGTCAATTTTCACAGAAACTTTTCTCTTTTTTTACCTCTGGAATGGTAATTTCATGTTTATTACACATCTCAATTGAATGTCTGTACACTTCTCCATACTCTTCAAGATTGTTTCTTATTTTGACGATTGCTGATGTCAAATTTTTAATTTACTCAACAGCTGATAATTAGTCTAAAATTGGAGATTGAAGAGCTGAACTCACTTTTAGAATTGTTTGTGAAATAGGCTCCATTGTAAATAAGGCAAAAACAAAATTAAAAGTTTTCTTTTGACTTAAGAGTTCAAGACCTTTAGCTCTGTATTTACAAAATTGAGTACTATCACAAATTTCTTCTATAATGATTTTAATAGAATGTTGTAATTTATGATTTATGATTTAATAGCAGAAATAGCTTCGGCCCTACAAGCCCACCTTTTGTTGTAGACAATGATTTTAATGTTTTTAATTTTTGATGACATTCATTTAGGGCCCCCTTAATATAATAATGGGACTCTTTTGGGAGCGCGGAGCACCCTCAGCATCAATTGCGGCGCTGACTATGGCTATAAATAGATATGTTCTCTAGATACAAATTGCTGATCTCTGATCGACTATTCTTATCACGATATTATTTATCGACAATAGTAAATATGTACCCATAAAAATGTATTAAAATTTATAAATTGTTTAATGTTAAGACTCAAAACTGTTGTTACTGAAATGAGTATTATGGGCCCTACACAGATATACACGAATCACAGGGTGTGCCCTGGCACACCTTGTAGATTCGCCTATGAGGCGGAGTTTTATGGATTGAAAGGCTTGAAGTTTATTTAAGTTTGATTTTTTAGTTGTTCCCCAAAGTTGGATAATACCATACGTCATTGATAGTCGAATGATTTGTTTGTAAATGAGGATTTTATTATTAAGATAAAGATTTGAACGGAATAGTTGTCTAAATTTGTGTAGTTTTAGATAGCAAAGAGAGGATCTTTTGTTTTTAATGTGTGTTGCCCAATTTAGTTTCTTATCAAGGTGTAATCCAAGATATTTTACCGAGTTTTGTGTTTGAATTATTATATTGTTTATTTATATTGGTCGACTGTTTTTTTGACCGAGAGTAAAAGTTATTTTAAATTTAGAGCAATGGAGTCGAGGCAATATTTACCGTATCGTAATTTCTTCACTCTAATACTTTGAAATTTATGGGGTGTATTGGGTGTATCACTTACGAATTATAACATAAGACCGAAAATAAAAATACCAGCATGTATTAAAATTTCATAAAAAAAAAAAAAATACATAATCTCTTTCATATTATTACCTATGATTTAAATACTGATTGTCTGTAAGAAAACTTGAAAAATCAGAAAAAAATAGTTTTTTCATAAACAATTCGAAATTAAGTTTATTTAAAAATAATTTGTAAAAATTAAGTTTTAATTTGAAAAGAGAAAAATTTTAATTTAACCGAGAAATTGGTGTAATATAGTAATATTGGTACGCTATAAATAGTGTAGGTACCTATTCAAATGTACGTAATACCAACTGGCCACTACAACGATAAGCGAATAGTAGTAATACCTACGGTTATTTTCCGTATAATCTGAAAAATTATATTGTAATGAATGTAATGAATCGAGTTAAAGTTTAAAGGGTATTTAAAAAAAAAAAAAATGTCGATAGACTTTCAACTGAATAGTAACCTATACTATGAAAAATAAACGGTGATCATTGATAACCGTTCGCGACGCACTACTGTTGTTTCTGGGATCATTCGATCGCACACACTATGATCTAGGTATCTATAAATATATAAGTATTGTTCACTGTTTAGACGGTGCACACTGACACCGCCACGGCGCCACGAGACATGTTGTATTCTATACAGTTCTATTATAGGTACTTCTATAGTCGCGGTCAGCGACTGCGACGTACGAAATACACGTCTTATCAATTTCATTCGGTTCGCTTTGTTTTGATTTTGCAGTAGGTACGACTACGTTCTATTTTAACGAGATAACAACAACAGAATAATTACGATTTCATCGCGTTTCCGCATATTTTCGCTCTGGTAACTCTCAGACTGGACAGCCTAGCTGCAATGCCTGTCGGTCGTTTCATTCACGTCGGAACACCCACCTGAAAACTATGAACGTTGAATTGCATAAAAATTGTTTTCTCACGTCTCACCGCCGAGGACAGCATTCAGCGAGTTGTTTAAAGTTCTACTGAACCAGGACAGGTATACGTTGTGTTTATTGCGTATGATTCATTATTCATTAAGCCCGAAATCAAATTAGGTAGGGGTAAACATTAAGCAGATGGATGTTGACATCCAAAAAGAGAGGAATAACAAACATAACAGGTTCCCAATGACCTTATTGTTACAAGGCCGTTGTCGTCGTTTGCTTAATATGCAATCATATGCAGTACATATATTTTTTCGTTATTATTGTGGTTGTTTGTAAGTTATAAAGCTCTAAAATGGATGTCACCAAGTTGGACGAAGAGGAATTGTCGTACGAGTTAAAGGCAAGAGGGATAGCACCACCGAATGATGTGAATGAAATGAGAAGTGTTTTACGAGGTTTGGTAAAAATCGAAGCCGAAGGTAACTCTTTGATGGCTACCGAAAGCAGTGTTACGGTTGATGTAAAGAACGAAGTGAAAACGTGTGTGAAAAAATTGCAAGCTATTAACACTATGATTGACAATATCCAAGGGGACAGGTACAGTGAACAATATAGAACGGTGGATGCAAAATTATGCCATTTAATGAATCGTGTGGACAAATTACCGGCTATTGAACAACAAGATCAAAGAGACCGGTCTAATTTATTAAAAGGGATATTGTTCTTGATGAGGAAAATGGAATCAATGACATCCAATACTAATGTTGTTGAAACTAGTGCAAATAAAAATGAAAATGCAGGTAAAGTAATTGATTACTTCTATTTATGGATGTTAAAAATAAAACAAATACAATAAGTTGAAATTAACATGGTATTAGGGCTAAACAATAGTAACAGACTCACAATTGATTTTATATGGATTACTTTTATAAATAAGTAAATGTTGATTACCAACTTAAATCAGTGTTTTGAATTTGGTTTTCCTTTATTTTGTAGCTGCTGGAGCTGGTACTGTAGTTTTGTACGAAAAGACAACTACTACCGAAATGAATTCAACTTATGGAAGTTCTGCATCAACTGCTTCAGATGAAGAATTGGGCACGGTAAATAATCTATTTAAGCCGATTTTATCATGATATTTTAAGTATGAATTAATGCTTTTTGTCTAGGAATATTTTGTTCAACAAGGCGTAGCAATAAAAAGCTTAAGTAAATTACATAAAGGATCCAAGCGTCATAAAAATGCAGAAACTCATTACACAGGAATATTAAAAATTATGAAATATGTAAGATTTTATGGCTAAAATATTCTTAAATTAATATAAATGTTTATTATGTATTATTCAAAAATATTCTTTTATTCAATTAAATGGCATATTCATTATAAAAATGGTTTTTAGAAAACTGCTAAATATATTGAATGGAAACCAGCTGAAATGTCTATAGTTCCTGGTGCAGATGAATGGGATATAGTTGATACTGATAACAGACAAAATGGAAAAAATTTGAGTAAGTTTGTAAAAATGATGATATACCATGTGTAAAAACGTATATTGTACTCTATCCCTTGAGAGAATGTATGGTTTGAGCTCATGTGTGCATACACATGCATAATGTGTAATCAATTAGAAAATTAAAGGAAATTTGTTCAGATAAACCAGTTTTGGTAGTTAGCCGTACATTCTCTTACTGAATAAAGAATAGGTAGTTGAAAATAATTGTATCCTATTTACCTATCCCTTGAGAGAATGTATGGTTTGAGCTCATGTGTGCATACACATGCATAATGTGTAATCAATTAGAAAATTAAAGGAAATTTGTTCAGATAAACCAGTTTTGGTAGTTAGCCGTACATTCTCTTACTGAATAAAGAATAGGTAGTTGAAATTTGGATGTAAAAAAAAAAAAAAATGAAAATTGTAGTGCTGAAAGAATATAGTATATTATGTGACATACCAATAAATTATACTTTATAGAACATTCACACTATTTTATTGTATAATTACTCTTACTTTGATACTGAAAACTGTCTAATTTTGGTTATCAAATTTTCAGGAAATAAAGATAACAAGAGTTTAATTATTCTTAATTTAAAAAACATGATATAATTTCAAAATTAATTTAATATTTTAATATTTTGACATAATTTTATAAAGCGTTGACTATATTTTTATTTTATTTTCAGACGATTGTAATATTGATATAAAAATCAATTTGGCAACAATGAAGAGCTATAAAATGAAAAAACATAAGAAACATCAAATTTCAATTCTTCAAATTAATGGTTCACTTGTTACATTTTTGTTTGAAAGCTCACCCATAAAAGATTTTGTGACTGCTTTAAAAACACTTCTTCACACAGAAAAGTATGTCATAGTATAGAATACGTTATTTTTGATCATTAATTATCTTTTATCTGTAATTATATTAGAGAAGTAAGACACCACAAACCAACTGGAGTGATATTAGTGTCAGGAGAAAGACAAGATTCAGATCCTCTATGTCAATCAATTAAAGAGTTAAAAATATTTCCTGATCAACCACCAACTAGCACTGTCTGGAGTTTCATTAGTGAATTCCAGAATCATCCAGTGGTAAAAACATATGAAACGTTTGCAAAAATTA
Source organism: Therioaphis trifolii (assembly GCA_027580255.1). Classification (NCBI taxonomy): domain Eukaryota; kingdom Metazoa; phylum Arthropoda; class Insecta; order Hemiptera; family Aphididae; genus Therioaphis; species Therioaphis trifolii. The sequence continues at coordinate 132,826,951 of CM050404.1, forward strand.
GTGATGTTCTTTGTAAGTAATTAAATTTTGAGTACAACATGCAATTATCATGTATGCTTATCAGAATTAAAGAATCTTATTAGTAATCAAATACAGTATGCATATTATGTATAACTCAAGTTTTAATAACTAATAGTTTGGTACCTACAATTTTAATGTTTTAAACCAAAGCTCAATTAAAATAAATAAGGCGCACATGAGTTGCGTCCCAATTCAAATTAATGTGTAAGCCTAATTTTTTGTTATATCCTGGATGCAGTTTATATTATTTATCACTTAAAGTGCAGTTTTCATTAGGGGTTTATTGTTTGTCACAAAAAAATTTACCATTGTTTTACATAATTTACAATTTATAATATAATTATTTTAGAAATAGTACATATAAGTACATATAGTATTACAAAACAATAATAATTAAATACTTGCCTGTAATGCAAATCAAACATTTATAAAGTATAATCTTTATACATATTTTTATTTTTATTTTTTGACTTATATTATCAATCAACTTAAAATGTAATTTCAATATCATTCAATTGATTTATTCTATTTAAAACTTAACAAAATGTAATATTTTATGTATTCATGTGTTCAAGGTTCAAGCTTTTCGGCAGTGGGCTTAGAGTAAAACTATTCCAAAATTAAAAGTCCTAATTTTTAATGATAAACTGGGCTTTGCATCCAAATTATTTAATCAGGTTTTGGGTTTTGGATGTAGAAAAAAAATTTGGATTCAGCATTTGGGTTATTTGGGTAAATAAGTTAAATTTTCTGTTGTAGTTATTTTCGACAAAGGTCTAATTATTTTTTTACATTGTAAAATAAATTTACCTTTCATTCACTTAGGAGTTAAAATATATCTTCAATTATGGTTATGGGGGATTTTTTTTATTGTACTTCAATCATAAACAAATTTTAAACATAATATTCCAGTATGAAAAAAAATCGAGTTATTTAACTCATTAAATAAAACAGTATGAGTAAGTTGAAATTTCAAACCTGACTATAAATAGATTTCCAACCATAGGAGAAAAGTATAAATATAAATATTTATTTTGTATGGTATATATTTTGATATATTTAAATAAACATGTATAAATTAATCAAGAAAACCAGTCTTAAATTAAACTCTTTGCCACTTTAGGGATACAATTACACAACACCATTATTATAATAATAATGAATTAGAATACATCTTATATCATGTCTTTAAAAATAAATACTAACAACATAATAGTTGAAATTTCAATTATAAATTATAGTAGTTAATGAAAAGATGTATTTTTTTTTTTTTTTTTAACTTGAAAACTATCAAAAATTGTATAAATATACATCTGTACAAATAAATATGTCACTTAAATACATTATTAATTCAGATTTTTGTTTTAATTTATTTAGTTTGAGTTTTGGGTTGATTCTGGTATTTTAATCTTTTGGTATTTTGGGCTATAGTTTCTGTGATTTATCCAAGTTGATACAGATTTTGAATTTTGAGCTACCTACTAATTCAATGCAAAGCCCTGGTAATAAATATGTCCATGAAAACAAAAATAAGTTAAAGAAATTCCCAATCAATTTGGAAACCACTAAAAAATCTAAATATAATAATTCAGCCTGAGACACAATTTGTTACCTTAAATTCAAGATAAGAGTGGGATGCAATTCAAGGGACTGGTACCCATTTGGTGTGCACTAAATAGGTATTATATCTTTTGAAATATATTGCAATATTGATTAATCCTGATAATTCAAACTTACTTAATTAACATCTAATTAAATATAACATTATAGTTTACTATAATGAATGAATAATTAACTCAAAATAATTATTTAGTAACTCGTACACCCGATACAAGACCAGATCATGAAGTAGTTGAGCTTTTAAATAGAGCAGAAGAAGATGATGAGTACACTATGATAGATCATCCACCGTCCGTGTTACCACCGAGACCAAATTTAAAGCCTAGGGGCAATCCATTGAATCAAGCCACTTTTTATCAATTAATGGATGACGAGGGACGAATCACAAATGAAGAATATATAAAAAATGTTATTTTTCATGGAGTAAGTTGCATAAATTTATAGTACATACCTTATGTATAACATTTATTGTATTATTAAAATTTTAAATTTTTTTAAGGGTTGTGAAAATTCAATAAGACACGAAGTGTGGAAGTTCTTGCTTGGATATTATCCTTGGAATTCTACACGAGAACAACGTTTATTTATTGATAAACAAAAAAAAACTGAATATGAAAGAATGAAAGTGCAGTGGATGAATATGTCTTCTGATCAAATATCAAGGTTTAATATGTATAGAGATCGAAAAAGTCTCATTGGTAAATTTATACTGACGCAGACCAATAATTGCAATATGTAATTCAATGTTATTTTTTCTTAAATTATCCACAGATAAAGATGTTTATAGAACTGATCGAACTCTTGATTTTTATGCTGGAGATGGAAATGATAACCTTGTTAAATTACACAATGTATTAATGACCTATGTTATGTATAATTTTGATCTTGGTTATGTCCAAGGTATGAGCGACTTACTATCACCGATATTGATGATAATGAACAGTGATGAAGTTGAATCATTTTGGTGTTTTGTGGGCTTTATGAACAGAGTCGTGAGTTCAGTAAAATATGATTTTCTTTGAAAATTTTTGTTTAAAAATTATTCTTTTATATTTTTCAGAGTACTAATTTTGAATTAAAACAAACTGGCATGAAAAAACAACTAAACGATTTGCATTACCTACTAACTATAGTATCACCAACACTAGAAAACCATTTGAAAAAAATGGATTCCAGCAATATGTACTTTTGCTTTAGATGGTTACTGGTTTTGTTCAAACGAGAGTTTGTCCATTCTGATATTATGCGCTTATGGGAAGTATTATGGACAGATGTTCCATGCGCTAATTTCCATTTGCTAATATGTGTAGCTATATTGGATAATGAAAAAGATACGATTATCAAGGAAAATTATGGATTAACTGAAATATTGAAAGTTAGTATTCAATTAATATAATTTACTTAATTTTGTTAGTCTCCTAATTATGAATGTATTATTATTAATAAATATATATTTTTAGCATGTTAACAATCTATGTGAAAAAATTGATTTGGACAAAGCTTTGACTACGGCTTACAGCATTTATGAACAGTTAAAAGAAGCACAACCATCATTACAAGATTCAGTTAGCGAGTTACTTGGATTTTCAGTATCTGATTCTGATAATATATTATCTAGCGAAAGCAATTCTAGGGAAGAAGATTACCAGCGGGGCTTAGCAATGAATTATTTATAGTAATCAAACAATGATTACTTAAAACTTTTTATAACTGTGATCAAAATATAACTATAATCTTATTTCAAAAAGATTTAAAATCAGCTTGTTGATATTACATCAAAAATATTTTAATTGTTTCAAGTGTCATGCGTGTCCCAAATTGCTTTTTGTTAACAATTTTGTGATATTGCTTTGGTCATTTGTTTAATGTGAAATTGAATTCATCATTAATTTTATGTATCTTTATTACTGTTAACCTATTACCATGTTTAATGATTTTTGTAAAACATTTGTTTGATTTATTTATACAATTATGTTCTTCTATACCTTTTCATAAATAAGTTCTTTTACATTTACACTAATGGTACTAGTACAAGTATTTGATAATTTGACTTGATACCAAATTATTAATATTCTTTCAAACATATTCAATTCAATTTTATAATGTTTTCTTTGCAAGCTAATATCTTTACATTATTATCAATTTAGTTATTAAGATTTAAATATATTCAAATCCTTCAGGGTATATAACTATCATTCGCACTATAATGTGTTTAACATATATTGGTATAATTTTTTTGTACTTTTGTGTATATTTGGTATTTTTGTAGTATACTATCAATAATTTGGAATACAATTAAAGAAATATACTCTTTAAAATAAAAATGTTTGTGGTTTTATATTATATTTGTATGTTTATGCCCATTTTTTTCTTATTGGTCTAAAGTTACATATAAATGTAAAACAAAAGAAAAATTAAAAAAAAAAATTTTTTAAAATTGCATCATTTCAGTTGAATCAGTTTTAGGTATATCTTCCAAAACATCGAAAGTTAAATCATTGATATCCAATTGCATGACAGAATTAAGCATTTCTGCATTTAAATTCTCTTCTGGTTTGAAAATGTATCCGTTAGCACGATCAACATTTCTCTTCACTAATTCCATTGTTCGTTTATCCTTCACGTTGAGAGGTAAAAATGATACAATGCTTTGTCCCTCGATTAAACTTACTATGGCTTTATTCAACCGGTGATACCTAAATGACAAAAGTATAAATAAAACATTTATTTGCAATTTAACTTTGAATCAAAAATATTGAGCATAGAATTTTATAGACGTATTGATGCTAAAAAAAATTGGTGTATTACGCAAAAAATGTACTTAATAATATGGCTAGATAGTAGATTTTTAATAACTTTTAGCGCTGTACTAAAATTTTATTTTGATGTTTGCCAATAATATTCATAAAAACATTTAAAATACTTACCGAGCAGTAAAGGGATCATTCTGTAATGCATCCAGCAGCTGATCAAGACTTAGTACATCAGTATAAAAATCTAGATTGAATAAAAGTTTGGACTTGTGTTCAATAGCTACATCAATTTTCGACAATATATTTACATGAGGTAATGCCATTTGATACATGGTAGATGTACACATCAAAAGGGCAGAAATAAATTTACCTGAAAATTATTAAAAACCCATGAATGAAACAAAAATACTTTTCATCATAATGCATAAAGTTAAGTTTTAAAATAATACATTACACTAGTTTCAAAAAATTAAAAAATGTACTATAGTATTTAGAAAATGATTTATTATACAACACACCCATGCATTTATTACTGTAGTAATGACATTACATCTTGTATATCGGCGGTTCTCAACCTGGGGTACGTTACATGATCTCTAGGGCTACGCGAAAAAAATCGAGCAATGGCGAAAAAAGTGGAATTTAATGTAATTGAAATAGTTTGCTATTGATGAAATATAATAATTTAATAATTGTGTACTTATTACAGTACGAATAGTCTGCGATATTATATGTTATTAATGCGATACAATTTTATTGTTATAAAATAAACACTATAAAATGTAGATAATTCAATAGTAGATAAATATTTGTATATTATTTTTAGACAATTTCTCCTCTATGAAACTGATATGATCTTATCACAAGACATCAAAAAAACAAGTCATTCAACATTTGAATGGGCTCATAGCAGCTTTTGAAAAATACTTTCCTAAATGTGAAAAAAAATACCACTGGATCACATTCCCTTTTAGTGAAAACTATTTCAATTCTGCAGTTTTATTAGTACAAAAAAAAAAAGAAAAACTAAAAGTACTAAAAACGGATTCTTCACTTAAGGCAGCATTTGAAGAGAAATCTATTATTGCCTTTTAGGCTGATGTGAAAGAAGAATATCCTGAGTTGTCATGCAAAGCATTCAATGTTCTGTTACCATTTACAAGCACTGTGTTGGTAGAAAGGGTCTTTTCTACGTACACGTTCATAAAAAAATAAGTATCGTAATAAACTGTCTGTAAGTTCAGATTTACGGGTTTATTTGTCACGTGTGGAACCAGATTTCAAAAAATTAAGTTCAAGCAAACAAGCTCAAGGTTCACTTTAAAATTAAACTGTTAAATTTTTCCAAATTTTTCTTTAAAATTAATATTATTATTTTTCAATATGTATATTCCAAATTTGGGGTACGTGAAATAGTGGTGATAGGTCAAGGGGTACGTGAATGAAAAAAGGTTGAGAACCGCTGTTGTATATCATTAAATCAAAAAAGCCTTAATATAAGAATAATATGCTTTGTCTAAAATGTGCAATTCAATTGAATTTTAAGCATATTTACTTAGTTGAGTGGTATTAGTAGACGCTAAGTCTAATATTTTATTCACTATGACATTTACTTTTAGTTCATTAATAAAATAATATGATTTGATAAAAATACCACCCAAATTCCTACAACCAGTTTAGTACAATCACCAAATTCTAGGAGACTAAATACTAAACATTCATGAGGAGGGTAAATGTGAATAGTCAGATAACTTTAACTAAGATAGAATATCTAAGTACATCACATGTGCATTGTGGTATACACAACATTAATCTCTCGTCAAAAAAAAAAAAAAAAACAATCGACAATGAAAATATTTAATGAATTAAAACAATGACAGATAATTGAAAATGTCATGCATATTTTATCCTACACCGATATAAGATGGATAGTTTCACTAGTAAAATGTATACTTTCTAAGTATAAAAATAACAATTATAGGATAGCAGATTATTTGAAACCTTGAAGTTAGTAAGATTATCCATAATTCAAACTAACGGTTCTTTTTTGTATAGATACTATTCATTTCAAATATTTGCAATTCATGTATTATTATTTTGGTTTTTAATAGGTTTATCCTAATTGTAATATGATAAATTGATTAAATTACATTTATTTTCAAAATTATTCTCATACATTTTTATCCTATTAGCCTAATACAATATTATTGTCTATTTGACTGAACTTAAATAAAATAAAATATATTAATATACCTGGATCACAGCAATAATGACAGTCAATGAGTTGCACACAACATAATCGCATATCTAATTCATTTTGAATAGCAGACATAATATTTTTCATGGAATTATGATGAGTGTATATTTCCACCTAAAACAGAAGTAAATTTTTAATAAACCACGTTTAAAAAGTTTTAAGATTATTTATATACCTGTCCTGGACAATCAAATAACAAATAATAGTCAGAATATTTCCTCAATTTGTCCAACAACCAATCAAGTCTTTTTTCCAAGTATTCTATACAATATATTAAAGAGCCATTGGGTCCTAAATTTACATAGTCCATGACATCTTCTACTGTAATGAGATGTGATATATCAACTGCTGCTTCATAACATAGGGAATCATTAGCAGGATCTAATAAAATAAACATAAATTCTTTCACTATTTTTTTTTTTTAGCATAAATGCAGTGAGGTACACATTATTTCTGTAAATTTGAATACATAAGTTTTAATTTAAAACACTGTATTTAGCAACAATTACAAACATATCACGTCAATTTATTAACTCTTAGTTGTTAATTTTTTTCTTTACATTTTACCATTATTTTTCTTGATTTAAATTTCACTCTAGAGGAAATAACATACTTAATTAAAATTAAAATTTACCAAGGACATTAACAGATAACAATAGAGCTTGAATTCATAAGAAATATATTTTAAGGTTTATTTAATAAATTAATTTAGGCAAGTGATAAATTTGTTTTATATGATTTTCAATTAAATGAGTCATTAAATTTACATAATTTTACACTTTTCATCATAAATACGTTTTTACATATTATTTCACAATAATTCAGTTCTTCAACATATTAAGACAAATTTAACTATTAAATTAATATAATAATTCATTTGTCGGTTAATATCAACACAAAATTTCATTGGTTAAAATGGTAGATCATTATGGAGATTATTATAATATGTTTCAACATTAAACAATATCAGTTAGAATAATATAAAATTAATTAAAATTTGTTTCTTTATTCTTTATAAATTGACCAACCTATATTGACTATAGCAACTCTTCTGCCCTTTTCTTTCAAATAATTGCTCATTGCATTGCAGTATGTGGTTTTGCCAGAACCAGGTGGTCCAATAATAACTTGACCGTAGAGAGGCATAATGATTTGTAGTGAGTTTTTATATTTGAATCAATGATGATAAGACTTCTTGAATAGCTCTTAAAGTTCTGAAGCTTTTATCATTAATCATCAGCGAAACAAAAGTTCTGCGATCAATATTCAATGCGCGCATTAAACTTACAATACTCGCAGTTAAATCATCGTCTTCTCGACCAAAAAGGACTCTGAAAAATAATAATAAAAAAAAAAAATGTTATAAATATCATTATATTATTTTATTTGTACTTAGATTTACTACACTCATAACAAATTGAAATTTCTCCAAGGAACTTTATATATTCCACTGATATAAGAATGAAGGAACAATCAAGCTTTGATGCTTTGACCTGGTTTTCAAATTAAAGCTTGTTGATGTTTACTGATTTAGCATACTATGCACTACTACTAACACTGAATAATTTTTATTTAAAATTAAAAATTTGTATTATTAAAAATCATTGTTTTCTTCCTCATTGAACTCATAAATCTTACTCTATAAGATTTGTCTGTCATAGAACCATCTGATATTTCACTATTTTCTACTTGCAGATTCTCTTCATCGATAATAATCATTTTTTTTTTTTTTTTTTACACATGATTAAATTGTCACATTACATTTTTTTAACCATAGCATAATTACAAGCTTACAAATACTAATATAATTTTAAAGTGTAAATGTAAAAAAAAAAAATGTTTGCTAAAATGTACATACTATACAAATTTAACGAGGTATTTTATATAAAATTAAACCTATATAGGTTTAACTTGTTTTACAAATATTGCCTACACATTGGAAACTATAATATGCCTGTTGGGGTTAGTGAATAATTTGTTTTTAAAGCAAAGTCCGTGCATGATTCGTGTGAATAATAATAAATAAAAATAAAAAATTTCCTTGAAATATGATATCAATTTTAAACATTATCAAATAACATGATACAAACAGGCTATCGCAGTGACAATTTATTTTCAATAGTTTAAAGTAGATAAAAATGTTCTGATGTGTTTATTGTTAATAAATAATATTACCTATGTATTTCTTACTTTGTTTTTAAAAATGTAGATTTTAAAATATGATAAAACAACATCTACACTTCTTAAATATAGTAAATTAATTGCCCAGAAATATGCTTTCAAAATTGTTCTAAAAAGTACTTAAGTTTTCACTATATCGTTAGACCAGCTGATACAGTTATAAATTAATAATTCAATAGGTATCACAAAGCCATAATGTCCATGAAGTAATTTTCAGTAAGCTAGCAAGTATAAGTGTTTCATATGATAAATCGATGAATTTCAATAGATTGTAACTAAAAAAACAAAGTATGAGTAAAAAATACTGTGAACCTACACCATCATTCTTAACTCAATGAAATACACAAGTTCCACACAGAACAATTTACAAATTTTTAAGACAAGTGTTTAAGTAAACCTGTTCCGTGTCTTGCCTTAAAACAGATAAACTATGATAGCTTAATATTTACTGTATATCGTATCCTTGGTCATCAGATGACGTAGGCTCTGGTTTGAACAGGTACAAAGAACCTAGTCTTGCGTTTTGGGTGATCACAATAAAGATAGTATCGCTGTAAATGTAAATCAATTCGAGTTATAGAACATGTTCGAGTAAAAATAAATATTCAAATTAAATTACTCAAAAACTGAAACCAAGAAATCTGTATAAAAACCATCCAATAGAACTGCTGTGTTTTTGAAGTCCATTTTAATCAATTCCAAGCATTCTTTGAACACACCGACGAAGTACTTTTTAGACTTTAATTAGATAGGTACTACAATTACAGAGTGCACGAACGTTAGGAAATGTCAATTAAATTAGTAAAAGCAGAAACAATATCAGACTTTCCGGAGTAACAGACACGAATAAACGGTTACTATACAGTTTACAGACACAACCAAGAAACGTTTCTTTGTTTCTTACGAGTTTTGATTCAATTCTTTCACTACCGATTATAACATCATATATTTGAATGGTATCGATATAGAATGATAACAATCGAATGTACTCAATATTCGATGTTTTTTTCTCTAGTTCAATTCGAAACACGAAGAACCAATCTGAAATGAAACTTTAATGTTTACGTTTAAAAATTAAAAATCGTTCTGTGGTGATAATATGCTAAGTCGATCAATATAGATTTAAATTATTAATAATTTGAAAAAGTCTAAATAAGACATAAGTCCGTACGATTTTTGATGATCAATTTTGAACTATTGAAAATTGATTCGATTGAACAGTAACTGTTGTTGTCACACGATTGGATCATCGCAGGAAAAATTTTTTTGTGATCCATGATGTCAAAAATGTCCACCAGAGTGAATCACGTCTATAGTTTATTTATTATTAATTAGTTTATTTTATAAAAATTTTAACAAAATTATTCCACTTTTGTCGAACCGATGGTAAACCGACAGGAAATCTAATTCAAAAGAAGGAAATAAAAGTATATTTATTCACATAAACGGGTTATTTAATATATTTTACCTATGGAATGTTATGTTCTCCGATTTACTTTTTTTGTTTTTTGTTCTGCCACAAACATAACAACTAGGCATTATTTCTATAATAGAAAATAGACAAAATCACAAAAAAATAAAGGTACCTTAAGGCTAACTGAAAATTTTAAATTTTTAGGACAGGTTCGATCAAAAATTTAAATTCCAAAAGGTAAGTCATATCTTTAGATTTTATCAATGTTATCATAATGACGATGTTTATCACATAGAGTAACACTATGATGTTTATAGTTTATACTGCTACCTAGCGGTGAAACATATTGTGAAAGGACGCGGCAGTAGGGTCAATGACCGATATCTTGGCTTCAATTTACCTATCATCTTATCAGTTATCGTTGATAAAAAAACGATTTATGATCATAGATAATAAAGATAATTCTTTATTATCTATGTTTATGATAATATAGTAATATACAGCAGTATAATGATTATGTGATTTGAATTTTTGATTATTTATTATATTTTATTTTATTCATCAATCATTATTAAATAATTTAAAACCATGTTTAATTGCCAGGTTTGTGATGCTAAATATGTATCAGTGTCTGGTTTAAATAAGCATTTAAGAACAAAACATAAAGATACTCCGAAAGTTAAAAATCTATATTATTGTAATGACTGTGATGCATCATTTGATTTGAAATCTAATATTATAAAACACACTAAGACTCATTTATATGGTCAGAATAGTAATATGTTATGTTCATGTACAAATTGCACAAAATCATTTCCATCTTTAAAAGGATTAATTGTGCATTTAAAATCTCATAACATTAATATCGAGCCCACAATGTTAAATTTTAATGCTATAGAAGGTATATTAATTTATAATTACATTTTATATCTGTTAACAATAATTATTTCTAACTTATTGATTTTTATGTACTCAGTGATTTACCTTAAAGTATTTGTTTTTACTTTTGATGTTTCTGTAGACATGTTTGTATTATTACAAAATTTTTCAGTCACTACTTCAAAGTATCGTTCCTCGTAAAATGTTTGTTCAGTATTAATATTGTTTAAATGTTATAGGTCAAATATTAACATTTCTTGTGATTTGGCTGAAAATATTGGTTTTTGCTTTCGATATTATTGTGGACATGTATGTATTTTTATAATAATATTTCATAAACTGAATTTGTCAGTTATGTAAATGTAAGTTAATAACTAAAAGAGTATATTTTAATTAAATACAAATTAACAGATTTTAACAAATGGAAAAAAAAATATAGAAGATGAAGAAGAGTGCCACTAAGTCAAGTTGTCATCAAAAAAAAAATATTTAACTAAAGAGTATGTGTACTATTTTTGCCACAGATAATTTAAATTTGAAACTTATTTGAAATTATTATTATTATAACTATAGACTTTGTTTGTATTGACTTTGTATTGTATTATGGTTTTCCCCTTGGTCTTTTTTCCTTTGTTTTTTTGGTTTTAATTATGTACAATTATTTATTTTAATAATGATTGATGAATAAAATATAATAAATATTAAATAATCAAAAATAAAATTCAACGATAACTGATAAGATGATAGGGATTAGACGACGTGATTCACTCTGGTGGACATTTTTGACATCATGGATCACAAAAAAAATTTTCCTGCGATGATCCAAACGTGTTGTCACGTCTTGTCAGTGTGATTATAAATTTTTCGAGTATGAAGTTACGCACGGCTTTATCTCAAATCAGAATTTTCTGAAACGAAAAAACCGCTCCATCATTTTATCATTATCATTGTAGCATAATAACACTCGCCGTGTTCAATATTTCAACAAAAATTGAATTCATATCCTATTGATTTCGTCTTTTTAAATTGTTTTCCGAATCGTACAGGCGCACCTCGAAATGGAGACTGTAATTGGAATTAAATTCAACGATTTCGTGCTCATAGCCACGGACATGACTGCCGCACACAGCATAATGGTCATGAAAGACGGTGAGACTATTTATATATAACTCGGCGTTATTTACGATTTTTATTAATTTCCCGTTGTATACAGACGAAGACAAAACGTACAACATCACCGACAACGTAATAATGGGTGTTACGGGTGAAGCCGGGGACGTGCCTAGGTTCGCGGAATTCATTACACAGAATGTAAAACTTTACCGCATGCGTAATGGGTATGATCTGTCTATTCCAGCTATTGGAACTTACACCCGCAAAACTGTTGCCGAATATCTAAGAAGCCAAGTAATTTTTTGATATCCAATAACTCTTAAATTGATTGTATATATTACTTGAGACCAAGTAAAATCCCTGTGTACACGGCAGTGATGTGTTTGCTATTAGTAGGTTGGGGTTGCTGCTTGTTTTCTTAAATCTCTTGTTTAAAAATTAAGACCTATAAACATATATCCCTCGAACAAAATAGTAGTGATGTAGAAATAAAATGTATGTATGTATAATTTTGATAGAATATTTATTCCATAGTTTTAAAAATATTTGTCGAAATTCATAATAGCATTCATTTTTATATAGAACATTTAGGTGAGTCAAATAGTTTAACAATAAAACCATCATAATTTCTCTTAGCCAGACTTAAGTGATGTAATATCATTTTAAAATATAGATTTCAGTTACTGATTTGGGCGTCCTTCACAGACAACGGGGCCCTCTTCATTTAATGCATCTTAACACTTTCCTTAAATATGCCATTAGCTGGTAGTTTTTAAGTCATTTAAATTCACTATACTAACATATCAAATCATGCATATATCCATGTAAATATTATTATTTTAAGAACATAATATTTGTCTATAAACAAAACTATAGTATTTTGACTTAGTGTAATAAATTATAAAAATGTTTCAGAGTCCTTATCAAGTAAACTTCATGCTTGGAGGATATGATCCTTCTGAAAAAAAATCTTATTTATATTTTATTGATTATTTGGGAGCTCAAGTCGAAGTTCCATATGGTGCTCATGGATACGGTGGTATGATGTCAATTTCAGTTATGGATCGTTACTATAAACCAGGTATATAAAAATATTTTATTAAGATAATTTAAATTAATGTTATTCAAGTTATTTGAATAGTATTTTATCTATTTAAGATAAATAAGTTTAGTGTGTGTGTGTATATATATATATATATTTATTTATTTATTTATTTATTTATTTATTTATTTATTTATTTATCAAATAGTAATCAACCTAAATTTGACAATTTGAACCTGATTTAACCTTGTTTTATCTTAGACATTTTGTTATAATATTCATTAATGATTCAATGACTTTTCATGTACTTTTAAATTATTTTTTACTGAGTACTGTTCAAATTTTTAAAAGTATATTTAAAAATTATTTTTCTTTTGTTGAATGATTTATTTTAATTTTGAAATACTGTTTTTATTAATAGTCTATTCTATTTTGAGTTATCAAAATAAGCTAATAATATCATTCTAGTAAAAGTTTTTTTTTTTTAATAAGAGTATAGTGCATGTGCCATTTCATAAGTAATAATAAAACATAAATATAAAAAAATACAAATATAATTTGTAAGATAAAAACAAGTAAAATACCATAATTGATTAAGAGATGTTAAAGCTAAAATTATTGTTTTTTTTCAGATGCAAACTTCCAAGAAGCTTATGATCTTTTAAAAAAATGTGTATTTGAAGTACAGAAACGTTGTATTATCAACATGCCCAAATTCAAAGTTAAAATGTCATATTCTGAAGGTATTTTAGAACTACCAACAATTACCAAGGATAATATTGAACAAAATGTTATTGTTAATGTAAAAGTGTAAAATGTTTTTTTTTTTTTTTTTGATATATTATTTTTACATTTTTTTTCCTAATATGCATTATGAAATTAATGGAAAAATAAAATACTATTGGTGAACTACTTTGTAATTATTATCAAATAATGTTGTTTCACCATTACATACATATTATATTCCTAAACATGTTCTGAAATAAAGTAAAAAACAATGTGCATTTTTTTCATGTTATTAATAGTTTGATTTACTATGGCCATCAGTTGAACTGTGAATAAAAAACCAAAAAGAAAAAAATCCTTTTTTTGTAATAATACTTATTCCATTTCACATATTTACAATATAGTTGAATGTAACTTAAATAATATTTTTTTAAATCTCAAGTTACTATTTTTTCAATATTATTGATTGGTCTTGAATATTGTTTATAATTATTACATAATATGCATTATGATTTATGATTTATATTTTACATACTGTTGTAAAATTGTTTTATACAAAAGCATTCTATTGAAGTATAAATTGCACATAAAATTTTAAATATAGAATATTTAGTTTTTATTTTAAATCATCATTAGTATTAACCAAATCTATAATAACAGGCTACATTTTTATTTATTTATTGTGTATTATAAATATACATATAGTGAAACCTCCCTTAACTGACACCTCTAAATATCGGACGTCCTATAAATATATTACACAGTTTTTATCAAAATAATATTGTATGATATTTTTATATAATAATTTGATGAATAAAGTTTTGAACCATTAATTTCAAAGTAAAATATATTAGCTAAAAAGTTCATTATAAAATGTAACTTTGTTTTCTTTTATAGTTGATGATTCTATTCTTACAATTTAGTTCAAATTCAGCATACATACACCAATTTTTATAAAGGAATCAAATATAAATTATAAAGTTCTTGTTCAAATATGTTTCATATACTATTTGTTTGCATACTGTAAATTTTTTACTCTAGACAAAAAAAAAATGATTACATTGAAACTTGATTATTTTTTATGCTGTATCTTAATAAACATATTTATAATTGTTTTCTTCTTTTTCTATTTTGTTTTTGATAACACCCGATAATTTTTTTTTCAATAGCTGTAGACATCAAACTATTTATAAAAAATTGTTTAATCCTATATTTTATTCTGCTAAATAATGTTAATATGATTTTTTTTGTAAAAATTGTGTATTTTAAAACTATGCTTATTTTTTGCTATGCCAGCAAGACAATTGGTTAATTTTTTTTTGTAGATTTACATTTGTATTTTAGGAATAATATTATTTTTCTGTTAAGCGTCAACTTAAAAAAAACTTTATTACTGTGCATTATATCCATCATATCATGTGTGGTGCAATTAGTAGTTATATTTAGGAGTGAAACCTCTATCAACTTAACTACCTTCCTGTAGTGGATAATAGACGTTTTGTAACATCCCATTGACTGAATACTCATGAGTTATTCTGCATAAAAGACTAATTTATTTTCACTTATTAGTATTAATATAAAAGTTTCCCAGGATTCACTGAATTTGATAAGAACAAAGGTTTATTTGTATGAATTCCTAGAGTACATAATCTCTATATGGTTTTTTTTTTTAACGGCAATGGCATCTACAACTCAGTTTTAGCTCTGTAGAAATACTATTTTTCTCTATAATTATTGCAGTTAGTACCTATATATTGTATTTATTGATGTTATAGGTAAAATTGAGGATAAATTACTTGTTAAACTCTCCCCATTATGTGAATTGATAAATCATTAATTTCAACGAAATGTGTTGTTTTATTTCCCAAGTTATTCTGAAACAAATTAATTTGACTAGGGCATA
Organism: Therioaphis trifolii; assembly: GCA_027580255.1. Lineage (NCBI taxonomy): Eukaryota > Metazoa > Arthropoda > Insecta > Hemiptera > Aphididae > Therioaphis > Therioaphis trifolii. The sequence continues at coordinate 132,842,860 of CM050404.1, forward strand.
CCTACTAATTATTAGTTCTCTCTTCTCAGAGTATTCACAACATATTCTCCTTTCATTTCAGTGTCTACATAAAAAAAACTCTCTTAGATATTACAATGATATAGGTAGGTACATAAATTACATTAAATTATATTGTTTAAAATATATAAGCAGTTTCCAATTAATAATTTAAACTTTTTTTCTTAATGACTTGCTCAACTTGTAACATGGATCAATATTGATGTTCTCTATTGTTTGATACTACTTTTAAAGATTACAGACGTATTATTTCCTCTTCGTAATTATATTGTATATTGTGTGTCAATGAAGACCAGGCAAAATATATGGTCATACCTAAGCATAAAATAACTTAAGAATAAGGCATAAACCCTTCCATTAACTGTTGGTTTTTTAATTTTGGCGAAGCGGAACAGTTTGTGTACACGTAAGGTTGATTGTGATTTCTAAGAAATAAAATTTAATAGAATGGTAAAGATATACAAAAATATTAGTGAACAAAAAAAGTTTCTTTGAACTAAATATCAACTATTAAAGCTAGCTAAACCGAAAAACTGATGAAAACTAATGTTGTACTTAAATGAATTATATGTACCTAACTTAATGTCGGTCTGGATCATGAATGGGCCCCCAGGGAAATATTTTCAAAGGGCCCCTAAATAACAAAATTTATTATCGAATTGTCAGTGTGCTCATGTCTTGAGTTGGTGATCATGACCAACGCTTAACTCAATTTTTTCTAGTATTTATATTTTTATAGTTTGATTATTATCAAGAGAACGAAAATGAATCAACTATAGTCTGTCGGTGTAATATCTAAATTTTATTAAGTATTATATCTATTCAACAATATTTCAAGATAATTTTCATTTATGTTTTTTTATTTCGGGAAATTCCTTATTTTTATTCATAAATAAATTGAACAGTTATTAATATAATTTTTGCTATTGGCGTGGTCCCGTGACCCGTGGGCCACTTATTTTAAGAATAAATCTCAGGGCCCCCGGCGATTGCCGGGTATCTGGGCGGGCCAGACCGACACTGATGTAACTACTGAATATAATAGAATAATGAAGGTGAGCCTTTTTGAACACTGACTCGGTTTTTTGTTTTTCCTCGTATTATTTATTAATAAATACATAGAAAATTACTTCTTAGACGCGTGTTTATGTCACCCACCCCAGTAGCCGGAGTGAACGCCAACTTACTATAAATACTGACATTATTACTAGGTAACTTACAATAAAATTATGATGTTACTATGCCAATATAACTAGTGAAACTGTGTGTCAGTTACTACCTATTAAAAATTCGAATTTAAAACGTTAAAATTTTACAATTAATTGAAAATTATTGTATTATAATATATTCGTAAATATTCTATTAGATGGTATATCATCCTTGTACCAAAATACCAAATACAAATAATTATTTCATATCAATGCGTAGGTGTACCTACATTTAAAACAAACAAAATATTGACTATTATCATTTTATCTGTTTACGATTGGTATAATATTTATTATTATTGATGACTAACAATTAACATAAAAAAGTTAGTACCTACCTATCACAATTATAAAGACAGAACAAAATTAAAAAAAAAAAAAAATTGTATAGTTGCAGTGGATATCATAGTGTATTGGATTATTTGGATTGATATTGATGTCTGGCCAACTATTGTATATATATATTTACAATGGTTTTATGAAAATATTTTAGCTGAGTAATGAATTTTTATAATTATATAATTACCTACGGTAATATGGTAACCGTGCCCGTATATATGTTATGCATTATCTATTATATATACGAGTATACGACTACACGTTTTATAAGTTATCCCAAGAGGGCGAGTTAAAAAATCATTTATTCGTACTAGCAGTAAATACTGTCTGATTATCTTGATACAATGTGATCCCTTGATTTAAGATCCAGCGAAAAAATTCCGGAAAAAGGAATCCTCCATAGATAATAGGTATTATTGAAAAATGCATTGCCACTTTGACTTTGTAGACAATGTATATGATGTATATCAGTAAACATTTGTTTGAATTAAAAACTGTACCAACACTTCTTTATTTATATTTATATTTTTAATTTCATCGTTTTATTTATATTAATTGTCATTAAATAATTACTTATAGCCTTATTGTGGTATAATTGATTTATAATCTTATAAAATAAATTGAATATAAGATATAACAAATCTATATAACATAAAGACTACATTCATAATTTAAGTAGATAATTTAAAATTTAGATAATAATTAATTTTGGGGCCCCATTAGAAAATTTGACCCGGGCCCCAAAATTCCTAAGTTGGGCTCTGGGTATTAATATTTTTAATACACGATAATTCGTATACCTACCATTACCAGAAACACTATCTGTACGCTCCACTCAGGATATAAAAGTTCATGGATTTAATTAGGTATTTGTACCCACACACATAATATATATAATCAAATTTATTTATTTACTCTAATAAATTAATACATATTATTAATATTATTATTATCATTATTACTATTATTTAAATATACATATATGTATATCTGTATAAGTTTGATTTGTTCATAAAACACCCGTTCTATCTAATGTTACGAAGTATAAATCAAACAATTGGTATAGCTATACCAATATCACATAGCTAATATCTGAAGACACCTATTTGGTATTATAAGTATCATAAGTAAATAAGGTACTCGACTCAATAGTTTTTCCAGGCGTGAGGAAAAACTGCCGAGAATTGGAGTAAAAACGTCGAAATTTCCCGTAAACGACACTTTCATCAAATCTAGTTTAATAATTTCGTCATAATTCCAAAAGTAATGTGGCTAAAAACTTGACATTTTCACCATATATCATTGACGTATTACTACATATCTCAAAAAATTTTCAAAAAAATGTAATAATTATTGAGTTAAAAATAATAGAACTTTAAAGATATACCACGTTTCGTTACATATATTTCTAAATTTCTAATTAAGTTTTAAATATTTGGTGAAAACTTCTGAAAATTTGATATGACTTTACTCTTACATTTCTCTAGTTATACAGAAAAAATTCAATAATCGTGATTCCAGATTTTTTTTATAAGCGTTTAAGTAAATTATTATACAATTTTTACGGAATAAATTCTTTTTACGTCAATTTTAAACTTTAAATACTTATTAGTGGAAATAGATTCATCTAATCAGAACGAAATTTCGTATACATATAGAACAAAAATTTTTGAAATCTTTTGGCTAAAAAAAAAGTCTTCTTTCTCATACAAAAAAACTTAAGATAATTTTGAAAAAAAAACCTACCGACAATTAAACGATAACTGGTAAAATATATCAAGGGTTTATTTTAATTCTGAAGCTTTTCTCGAGATCTTTTCACTAAAGAAATGGTCTATCATTTCTTTAAAATTTAATATACCCACTCCCATCAAATTGTCCGGGAAGCGGGGAATACCCCATGGGGCGAAAATACGAACATTTTTTATTACTTACCTGCACATAAATATGCTTTTAAGCAGTAGGTATCTTATAATATGAATATTTAGGTACAAGGTACTTATATTACTTATAATTTAAATTATATGCTTAAATGTTTAAAGGAGTTACATTCAGCGATTCTATTACATCTCAACCAAACTTGTCTCCAAACGTATAAGGTTCTTTCGTAATATTGTTATTGAAACCTATATTTGTGCCGTTAAGACGATAAGTTATAATTAAATGTATATGCGCTATAGCGATTTTTGAAATATTTTATTATATAGAAAATAAAAGAGAACGTTTCTATACATTTCTGAAATTTGCTTGGATGGAATAATATATATAGTAGCTTATTGACAGTATTATTGTTTCACTAACACTAATTAATAAATACTCTATTAAATATTAAAAAATAATTGGTTATACAAATTAATTTTCAACCTATATTTATAAGTAAAATCGTATTGTTTGGGTTCCCCCAATCATCATAAGAAAAAAAAATGTTTTTGAAGAATATTATAAGAAAATATTGGGAGGTATTTTTTAAGAATCATATGAAATACCTACTTTTAAATTTTTAAGGGAGTAGTTTTAAACCCTACCTCTAGTTGTGATTATATACAATGACATTATGTACGATGTACCCTGGCACATTGCACACATAAATACCTATATAAGTTGGTAGTAGCATTGTATAATTTAAAACACACACACACACACACACACACACACACACACACACACACACACACACACACACACACACACACACACACATACACACACACGCACGCACACGCACGCACGTGTAGAAGGTACACGCGTTATTTCCAACACTCAACAGCGTACAATATTACCGTGACCAGGTATAACATGATACAATAATATTGGTCGCAAAAAGTTCACAACTATAATATTATATAGTGTGGTAAACGATTTGTGGAGTGGAGGAATTTCGAATGTGATTTAGCGAAGTGTGTAAGCTAACCTTTATACAATATATTATACTCGACGGATTATATTGTACATACGTATAATAACGAACTATTAGATAACGTATTGGTATCGTGGTATAACCCGTTCTGTCCATCGCGAGTCCGCGTGACGACACATATCTGAACATTTCACGAACTCAACGATTTTACTTCTGGTTAATAGGTACACGTTCAACCGTTTATTTCAGCAATGAATGTTTATAGTTTGAAAACATGTCTTCGCTAATACGACCTTTAATGAACATTACAAACCAAAACAGTCTCCCGCGGACTCTGCAAGATGAATCGATCGGGTTGTTCATTTATCGTGTCACAGTGGCGGCTATCCTCAAATTAATATGTGTTGCTGAAAATATTTCTGAGGACCCACCCACCTTCATATATTTATTAGAAAATATAATTACCAATTATCAAAATATAACTTGTAATAGCTAAAAAAAAAACGTTATCCTCTATTTTATAAATTAATAAATTATACTTATAACTATGAATTAAAACAAGAACAACCGTTTTTTAATTACAAAATATACATTGTGCAATACCCTTAGTACAATTAAATTAAATATTTGCTTAAAACCACACTTTTTTAGTACTGTTTCGTTTTTACTTATATTATACTTATAAGTATTAAGTAATAAGTCATAGTGTTATAAATAAATACTCTAACACCTAACATCCATTTCACCACCAACCCAGGTACCCGCCCACCTACCAAATTTTGTATGTGTTGCTTAAGCAACACATAGACCATAGGATAGCCGCCACTGTATCGTGATATTTTCTACGAGTAGGTTTATACGCGCCGGTGCGTCACACGACTAGGATTTCACGCGTACTCGTCAAATTCAACTATTTTTTATTTTCGTCGGCGAATCAACGAAAACGTAAAAAATACGTGTTTTTCAAAACGCGATGTAGGTATGCGAATAGTTCGTTGTTTTTGAACGATAATAAGTCTTGCGGATAATTTATGGCCCAGTCAAAGTTAACTAGAGACCGGAGACGAAGAAAAAATGTAGAACTGGAAACATTATACGTAATAACATGAACGTAAACCAAATTCCTATTTGACGTATCAAAATCCAAGCACCGAGCTCAGATGCACCAAAATTCGCTGTTACGGGCAGTGGCGGAATATTCTATAGAATCCGGTAGCCCGCGGTTGGGAAAGGCTGTTGGGAAGACCAATAACTTATAAGACATGTACTGGGAAGAATGCCATAAAAATGGACGTTGAACTGCGATTGAGACTGTTGAAAGGTGGTGCACTGGTGCCAATAGGTATACACGGGCGCCAATGATGCAAAAAAATTGGGGTAGCTTAAGCACCAAACATACTTAAAAAAATATGTAATCCGTGGGGGGCGAAGCCCATGATATTCACCACATAACATATTATATTCGTCACATCAAATTTACCTAAATGAAATGACGTTAACAACGATAATTGATACCAATGACATTTTGAATAATAATAAAAAAAAAAAAAAATTAAAAAAATACTTATCAATATTTCACAGCTTTTATAATAATTTTTATACTAAAACTGAAAACGCCATGACTTATTGGTTTCACAATGATTATTTTATGTTACTTCTGTATCATTGTGTAAAAAGGATTATATCTCGTTGGACACGTATATAATATATAATTATGAAAGCCTGAAAGCCAATCTTGACCCGTCGAGGAACGCATCCAAGATTTTATGCACCACATCACTAAAAATCACCTTTTTTCACAGGAATTTTTTTTCATCATAATGTAACAAACGGCATTCAGTGGTGCCCAGTGTAAAATTATCTTTAATTGATGGTGTAACCGGAGGGATATTATCATATCATAATAAAACCAAAAAAGCACACATAAATTTAATATTGATATAATTAAATATTTAGTTTATTTACATGAAAATATGAAGTTTCATTTGTAACATTCCAGAGATGTTGATACGATGTTTTAAAACATGTTGTGTATGTGTAATATTAACGTGCCTGGGAAGTTATTAAATTTGGTCATTAGCGCTCTTAAATATGTTACTTCAACGTTACAATGACAAAAAATGGGATGTTACAAGTTGCTTTGAAACTTCTCTGAAATGTTTAAGTAACAAAATATTGCACAGTGGGAGCTTACACCGTTTAATCATCGATAAAGCTGTTATAAAAAAAAAAATTTATGTAAAAATGTAATTTTGGCCAAACGTGTCGCTTATGCCCTTTCGCCAAAATAAAGCCCGTTTATTATATGTAGGTACTAAACACAATGTGTCGTATAGGTATAGGTGCCTACTTACAAGGAACTACGCAATTGTAGTCCTGAGAAGAATAATATGTTCCTGTATATTCATAATAATATTAAATCGAAAAAAAAAATACGTTTCCGGTGTTTGGAACGCGTTTTTTCTCGACGTGGATATTTATTGATAGATGTCGAAATTCTGAACGAGAAAGGAGCAAAAAAATTTGTTAAAAAAACCCCTGTTACTCTCGGAAATTCGGAACCCGACCGTCGAGTATTCCGACGCACCGCCGCCGTACGTCACACTTGCCCACCACGACGGGGACCCGTTCCGATCGCCCGGTCCGCCGGCAGCGCATATAAGAGTGTTCCGACGATTCCGCGTCCACCATGTGTCGACACTGCGGACCGGCCGGCCAATGAGAACGCAGGAAAATGACGTACTTTCCGAAAATAACGCGATGACTCATCGGCAACCACGTCGGGGGCCTGAACCGCCGTACATCGCGCGCTCCGTTCATTCGTGTTCCGTGTGCCATTCGGTCGAGACGGCAGTCGTTCATCGCTCGTCCGCGAACACAATATTTTAATTTTGTTATTATTATTATTATTATTTTTCGTCCGTGTGCCGCCGCGCCGTGTTATCACACACACACACATCAAGCGTTATCACACGCACGTTTATTGTTGTTTTTTATCTAGTGTTTTTCGTAACTTTTTCATCTTTTTTTTTTTTTGCGAATTTCTCCGGCCACGGGGAACGGTCCGTATGTGGTTCCGTGTTAATCGCGCGGTCGTCCCGTCGTGTGTATCGTAGTTCGCGCGCGCGTCGTCACCACTGCTGATAGAGGTGTGTCGTCGTCGTCGTCGTCGCGCCCGCTCGTCGACGCAAAATCTACTGTGATATTTTTGAATTGGAAAAAATATGGTAAATAATTCGTCCAATTCTATGATGCTGAACGAAGCGTTTTTCAACGATCAGGTAATCAAAGTGGAAGGTAACATGGACACCAAGATGAACTTCATGAAGAGACCGAACTCGTTACGTTTTAACGATTCGGAGAACCCAATCAAAAAGCCCAAGTCGTGGGAACTGACGTCACCCGACGTGAAGAAACTCAACATGGACACGCCTGAAATCGAGCGGTTCATAGAGAATCCTCAGATAGTCCTTGGTCAGACCGTCTTGTCTGTGTCATCCGCATTATTCTCTGAGGACGAAAAGTTCTCGCAGCCTTTCTTCGACGAGCTCGAGAAAATACGTAATAAAGATTCTAATAGCAGCTTCCATACAGCCGGCCCGCCATTGACCAGTAGTGGCAGTAATTCGTCGGAATACATGTCAGAACCACAGTACTCTGAATTGTTGCCTTCAAACGACTTCACCAACTTAATACCTAATCATATTATCAAAGAAGAACGGATCGTACCTAATGATACGTCATCACCGCCCATGTCGCCCATCAACATGGAATCCCAAGAAAAAATTAAGCTTGAAAGGAAACGACAGAGAAATCGAGTAGCTGCATCTAAGTGTCGCCGGAGAAAACTGGAACGTATTGCCAAACTTGAGGAAAAAGTTAAAGCCCTGAAATCCGAAAACAACGATCTTTCTTCAACTCTGACGCGACTTATGAACCAGATATGCACGTTAAAACAAACGATAGTTGCTCACACAAAAAGTGGATGTGATTTTGCAACCAATTACCTGTGACCTGTAAGTTGATATCTACCTATGTTTAATTTTTCTCTTTTTGAAAATTATTTTCAGTAGGTGTCTACTTGATTTCAAATTTTTATAGTTTTAGACAATACATTTAAAAATAATTGTTGTATAAGAGATACATAATACAAACGGTTATTTTAGTTATCACACTTTGTGTTGAATAAAACCTTACTACTAATTTCATGTAGGTACCCAACTTTCTAGTTTTTATGATACCTAATATAAATAATTTTAGTTGGTACCTAGTTGGCTCATACAAAATTATTAGAACTATAATAGTTATTTTATTAAAATAATAAATAATTTTTCATCAAATTTATAGTGTAGGTACTACTTTAATTTTCATTATTTAATTGAACATAGCTGAACAAATATAAATTAATAAATTACTTATTTGTTATTTGTCTTATTTAACTATAAAAAATTAACAGTTTATTTATGTCAATAATGTTGATATCTAGGTATTGTCAAAAAAATATGAAGTACATTATCGTAAACTATTTTTATTAATTACTATGATATTTTAATAATAAGAAGAATTCAATCAAAACTAAATGTTTCATATTCTAGAAAGAATGTTGTAGGTATCTTAGTTTATTCAAGTATAGAAGTTCATTATAAAAAATAATTCTCCAATTCAAAGAAAATGGTTAATGTTTAGATACATCAACCTTATGATTTGTTTAAATTATTCAGCTTTAAGAAATAATCAATTTTTCCCTCAGAGCATTTCTTATTATATCTGTTAAAACATAATTAAATTGACATTATTATTTTTTTTTTTTTTACAGTTATTAAATTTGAATACAGTTGTTGAACTCATCGAAAACATCCTGAATTTGGATGCTACTTCCTGCCTGTCTGTGAGTTTTTCATATTTTTTTCTACAAAACTTTTAATAAACCGATAAATTGCTTCAAAAATTGCTCAATTTCTTTGTAGCCTATTTTAATAATATTTTTAATATGTATAACTTTTTGACTGTAAATAATGTTATTTATTTATTGAATTTTATTTAATATAAAACAAAGAATATCAAATTATTAATTTATATAGTAAATAGGTATGTATGTAATACAAACGTGCAATTATTAGGTTATCAAACTTTTAATTATATTTGTCTATTATTTTATACTTTACCATTCAGTGTGTACTATACTGTTATTCACATTACGGATAATATTGTACACTTAACTAGTTACTCAATTTAAATAAATTAGTAGCAACGAATTAATTTTGCACTTGATGCCTTTTAATTGTACGTGAGCCATAAAGTACTATACACATTATGCTCAAAAGTTGAAAAATGTTGAGTATTTAACGATTATCCGGTTATATTTTTATGAAATAAAATTATTATTGTGCATCTATATTTTTATTATTTATATTTTTTACGACTATGGAAAATGATGAAGAAATTGTTTCATAAAAAAAACGGCTGCCTTTTTATACATTTTTTCAAGTTTATCTTAACTTTAAACTATTTAAATGTCAAATAAAGGCTACATGTTTAATAATGCAATAACTGATATTTTAAGCTTTTTTACCAGACTATTATAGGCCAAAGTTAATTAGATGTAATTTTTTTGTAAAACCATTATTATTGTAAATCTAATAATATTCATTTGTATTGACAATATTCAATGGTGTTGTCTTGTTAATTTATTGATCCCTCCGTTTTCTTGCAGACAACTCGAAGTGTATCTGTTATGTTCCTAGGTGCTCTTGAGTGTAACAAAGCAATTTTTTATTGTAATGTTTTTAAATGCAAAAAGCAATCATACATTTATTTTTTTGATTATATTTATTTATATTGTAAAATTGGATATTTTATTATATTATTGTATGTGTAATTAAATAAAATCATTGTATGCAAATGATTATTGTGATTTTAAGATAATTTTTTAATTTTAAGGCTTGTGTGTGATTTTTGACCTAAGTAATGTTTAATTTATGTAAAAGTTTTATTAAAATTATTTTATAAAAAATCAATTGTACATTTATTTGTTTATTTTTTTCCATTACCACGCTTCTTTGCCCATTATACATCATATGTTGGTATTATTAACTCAATTGACTCGGCAATGGTCGTTTCACTCTTTGCCCTCCGGGTGATGAGTGAAGTATTGTCACTGGTGCGACGTACGAGTGTAATCAACTCGGACGCGGTCGTCGCAGAGAAACGGAGTTATGTAAATGGTTTGTTTTCGTCGAAAAAAGTTTAAAAAAATGCGCAATAAACACCCGATTATTCGGTTTTTTGTCAGATGGTGGCTCTCTACGCGACGATGACGTCAAGGTGAACCGGTTATGGTCCGGGACGTCGGGCGCGCGTACTTGGAATATTATATAGGTGCGTTTATTACGTTATTAAATCGGATGCATGTTATTCGAGCGATTGGTGGAAAAACGACAAAAACTCGTGTAAGAGATCTCTTAATTATTACTATATTATACCCGGCCGCGCGTTTTTATTATAGTATATACTAGTGTGTGTGTGTGTGTGTTGAGTGTGTGTACAGAGCGATTGTACAAAGTCTGAGCCAATATGCGTTTATCTCTTTCTGTGTGTGTGTGTGTCTTTCCGTCCTCGTCTCTTCCTCTCGCGCCACAAACGACCTTGGGCTTTTCGTTTGGCAAATCGTCAACGCTCTGTTCTCACACACGCACACACACACACACACACACACACACCGACGTGTTGCCATATATTACTGCGCGTCTAGTTCGTGTGCGCGCGGTTATTACCAACACGAGAACCACCATTAGTACACACGCACACGTGCGCACATATTACATTACACACATACACACGCACACACTCACACTCGTAAATAAATAGAGAGTGGTACGGGGAAAATATAGAACGGTTCCTCGGTGTCGTGTACAAACGCGAGAGAGGACACACCGCCGTGTACATTGCGACCGATTCAATAATAATAATAATATACGATTTCAAAACATTTTCGTTTTCGTCGGTCGCGCTGTGCCCGTGGAAGCGGCCCCTCTCGGCGGCGGACCCCGTTGCACCGTCGGTAGACCACCGACGCGTCGACACCCCGGCGAAAACGAGACACTGTGCAAACGCGTTCGGTTTTCACCCCATGCGCGCGACGGTCGGTGCGCCGCGCCGTGACGAAGAGGGTCACTCGTTACTTGTACGCTATGTTTTCATTTTACGTTCATTGTACTATATATTATAGTCGTGCGCGCTCGTCCGAGAGCCGTGCGGCGGGATCGTGCACGAGGGCAATTGTTTTTTCAAAAATTACTGACGACCCAGTGGCTGGCGGCCCTGGGATTTAGTTTTATGAGGGTGGGGAGCAAAAGTTTTTCAAGATAGCACAATTTTGTTTTCAAATATCAATTTTAACTTATAATGAATGAGAAATGTAGAAAACTTATTTGTTATGATCAGTGCCGGCGCTAGGAGTTTTGCCGCCCTGTGCCAATTTTTTAAAACACTGCCCTCATATAACTTTTTTTTGTCCAAAAAATCACGTAGATTACACATAATTTCAAAAACTTAATAAAATTGTTAAACATAATAAGATAAAATTGTTTTAATCATTTTGAGATGGCTTCAATAGAAAAATAATTCAAACAAATAAGACTGTTGTTAAATGATAAATGTATTAAATCATAAATATTTTATGTGTAACTTAAAAACAATATAGAACATTAAATGCATTAATACTTGTATTAAACGAGTTTTTGATACTGCACAAAACAATATTATTAAATTACTTTTGTTTTTGAAAAACTGTTTGAATGATCGTCATGTAACCAATTTATAACATTACACAGTATGATTATTACTGATTTCTTATTATTTATTATTATTACTTTATGTATTACAAATTACAATCTAAAACTTAGGCCCAGGGACCAAATTTTTGAAATGTTCGACTGTTTAGTCGCATGCGATAAACACGTTAGTCGCATGAAAATAAAAATAAGCTATTTTTGAATTATGATATAGTTTTGTCGCATAAAAACCATTCGACTATTTGTCTACTGGTATAATGGTGGTGACAAAATGTTTATCGCATGAAAATTTATAATCACTTGATAAAATAGTAAACAACATATCAATCCTTATCAATTAATAACCATTATAATTTTATTAATTTTAAATGTATAAATTAAAAAGCTGGTAAGTGAGATGATGGTGGTACATGTTCGTCCTTCGTCCCTTCGGTCCTCGGACAAGATATTGGTGATGAATGTATTAAGTTTTAAAGAAATGATGACTCATTTCTTTAGTATAAAACGATTCTGAGCAAAGCTTCAGTGTAATATAATATATTATTATTTAAATACTGTTTACGTATTTTGCGGTTATTTGTATAATTTTTGGTGAGTTTTTTTGTAATTCAACCCTCATAAAATATTCAATTAGATATAACTCATTTAAACTTCAATTTTTATAACAATTATAACTCATTAGAAATAAACTTAAAAGAAATCAGACAATATCGAAAAAAATCGTATAATAATTTATTAAAGTGTGTATAAATAAAAATCCTGAGTCACGATTTTTGAACTTTTGTTAGGATAATTAGGTAGGTATATGAGTAAGGTCATATTAAATTTTCAGAAATTTTTGTCAAATATTTAAAATTATATTACATAAAAACTTTCAAACAATTTGGTAAATTAAAAGTTCTATATTTAAGTCAAATGTGCTATAATTGACTAAATACCTAAAATCTGAACAGTGAAAATCTCGTTTACGGCGGATTTTTACCGATTTTACCGTTTTTACTCAGTTTTTCGATAGTTATTCTTGATTACTGGAAAAACTATGGAGATTTTGGAAAAATGACCTCTTTAAAGTACCATCTCAGTTCAATTTCGAATCTAAAAAGTTGCTGGACGAAACTTTTGGACAAGGATTTCTATACGAAAAAGTGTTTACAGAAAAAAAAAATAATAATAAAAAAAAAATAATAAACATCATTGTAAAACCATAAGATCCTTCGCTTCACTCAGAATCTAAAATGTCAGATTTTGATATAATGACGAATTTTGTCGTCAAAAATTTTATAGAAAATGCTGTATGTGTAAACGAAAATAATTGCATAAGAAATGATTTTCACAAACCCTTGTCCGACCCATTTACACAGTCCGAACAAATGTTTATAAAAAATTTTCGTTTAACGAAACACGTTGCGCGGTGTCTTATTGATATATTAAGACCATTTTTAAAATCTCCAAGCCGTTTATCATCCATCGATATAGACACTAAGGTACCTATGATTTATGAACATTTAAAATAAAATTTCAAATTTGTAATTTAATGATCTATAATGATTTTTGTCTCATGCAAATTATATATTGTAGGTGTTAGTTGCTTTAAACTTTTAAAATCAAAACTGTTATAATATTATCTTAAAAATCTGTGTTTGCTGTTTAATGTTTATACTTTATACAAAATTCAAATGTTATCTTATCTTATCTATAATCGTGATTGCTAATTTGCTACGTATTTTATCATATTTATTACATTTTGAGGTTATAATAATGTATGCAAATTCGTTACCGCAGTGGTTCGTGCGACAAATGTTATTCCATTCGATATATGATAAAATTTTATCGATACTAGTTCAAAAATAGACTACAATTTAAACGCTCGATATAAATTAATCGCATTCGATAATTTTATCATTTTATCGCATTCGATAAATATGTCGCATAATCTATAGCTCATTTCAAAAATTGGGTCCCAGGGGCCTTTTCGGATAGGGGCCCAGGCGGCAAATGTCCATTTTTTCCCCGTTAAATCTGCCACTGCTAACGGTTAGCCCATAATATTATGCATATATTGTTTATTTATAGATAGTTATTTGAATCTACATAGTATGACACAATACCATTCTAAATAATTCACATTTTTTTTTATTTTAAATTTACAATGAATAAATATTATGGCTTATGATTTATGAACAATAGTGAGAAACACATAGTCTTATTTATAAACGATGCCGCCCCTAAAATCTCAAAAAAATTGCCGCCCTATGCAATCGCTCGGTTCGCACGTGCCTTCCGCCGGCTCTGGTTATGATCGTTAATATCCGATTAAATAGATAGGCGCATTTATAGAAAATAGGTAATATTTTTTTTTAATGAATTCGTCGATTAAGTATATAATTGCATGATAAAGTTTTTTAAGCACAAATCAAATACCTATCTCTTATACACTAAGCTTGTATAGAGTAATTAAAATAAGATCAATAAAATGAAGTATAAAGAAAAAAAGAACAAAAAAAAATAAATAAATACATATATATATGTGTGTGTGTGTGTGTGTGTGTGTGTGTGTGTGTGTGTGTGTGTGTGTGTGTGTGTATACTAATATATTGCTATTATAAATGTAAAAACACTAATAAAAATATTGTATTCTAATGAATTCAGTTCTAATTAATCTCAAAATGTTCGACATTCCAGAACCAACCCAAAATGAGTCAAGGAAAAAAAACTAAGTATCCGTGGAAAATAAATTTGAAAAAAAACAAGGTTTCAACAAAGTTTGAAAAGAAATTTAAATAATTTATCATTCTGCCTCTATGAAAATTTTCATGAGACACAGCGAACTGTTATTATATGAATTGTGTAGTTAAATTTTTAATGAAAAACTGTAAGTAACATCCAATGAAAAATTGATAAGGATAAATTTCTTTTTAAGTTTCAATTAATACCCGTTTTCAATAAGTGAACATTTTCCTGTACGTAAAGAATACAGATGCATTTGTTTTCATATATTTATATTAAAGGTATACAGGGTCCTATTCCACCAACACACTTTGCAACTTTTCAGTTTTCACTTTTTACTTTTCAAAATTTGCAAAGTGCGAAGTCTTTTCATTCCAAATAAAACTTAAATAGACTTTGCAAATGATGGTAACATTATGAAAATTGTGTTTTCATTTTGTTATCATATTGTTATCATATTGTTAAACAGCTGTTATTACTTATCATTTTTTATTCGGCTTAAAAGTTAAAACCAAAAACTTAATATTGTTAGTCTGTTGTCTGTGTTTCTAAGTTTCTAATATTTATTACGTTTAAATTAATTGAAGTAAGTATTGTCTGTGAATAATATATATTTTATAACATGATGAAAATTAAAATACAAAATAAACTTATTCTCTTGAATGCTATACGGGAAAGAAAAAGTGTATTGTTTGGCAATTTTAAATCTACATCAAATGATGAAAAGGTGGAATCTATTATTATTAGTTGATATTCCATGAGTAGCTCTAATACCATGTTGTTGTGCACCATTGCCGAGCCAGTTCAATGTAGTCAATAGCTGATGTTCTGCTGTGATTGCCTTATTTCGAATACTCGTATGAGTTAGGATATGTTCAATCTTACTTAGAATAAACGCTACTTGATTTTTGTTAAGTCGAAAACATTGACGGTACTGACGGTCACATAAGTCAAAGTATACTCGGTCTCTATATACTCGTAGAGGTCGTTCGTCATCATAGCCATCATCATTTAAGAGCCACTCTAATCTTAACATAATAATTATAATCCTAAACTTTAATAACAGAATTTATATAATATGCACAGATGTACTTTATTATAACTGTTTCAACTAAATTGTTTTGTTAAAAAAAATCACTGAAAATTATTGTAGAGTAAAATTTCTGTTTGCATTTTTTATCAATATTTAATGAAAAGTCGAAAAGCTTTTCATCAAAAAATATAATGGTGGAATGAAAACATAGAAAACATAACGAAAAGTGGTAAACTTTTCAATCCTCACTTTTCACTTTGCATTTTTCATTTTCGATTTTTTGTGGAGCAAAAAAACAAATGAAAAGTGAAAAGTGAAAAGTGAAAAGTTGTAAAGTGTGTTGGTGGAATAGGACCCAGGTTTAATATTTTTGGTAAGTGTTACTTTGATTTAGTGTGCAATTTTTATTTATTTTTTTTTTTTTTACTGAAAAGGCAAAGAATATAAAGTATAATAATATATACCTGATATAAAAGTGTTTTTTGTTCTATAGATTTGATTCAACTTCGGCGGCAATGGCCATTCGGTTTTTTTTCTACTTCATGTTTTATTTCTTACATGCTATTTGGATAAATACGTATTTTTACGATATAATTTCTAATACAGTTATTTGTTAATGTTTTTTCAATTATTATGTTATTGTTTGAAATCTGGTTTTATACATCGGTCTGTTTGAGGAAATTAACTAAATCGTATGTTTTTCTGGTAGTTGGGCCCAAGGGCTGCGTCGAGGTTATGGTCGTATTTAGTGTTCAGTCCTATCTTGATCGTATTTTAAACAGTCTGAGATGATACACACTCGACGGCGAGTGGTTCCGCACGTTGAACAAATATTATCGGTGAGTTCTCTTTACAGCCATAAGAATACCGCGCGTAACATATCCGTAGTTAATTTATTATTATACGGTTTCTTCTTTCCGTTTGAGATTGGGGTTCTCCCATCTGATTGCGTTTATCTTTTGATTTTCTCTAGTTTGATACCTAGTTTCGTATGTTTTGCCATTTGTCGTTTTTGTGATTTCTCCGATATATTTTTTTCCTATGATCATTGGATATTTTGTTCGATTAAACAAAGAGTATCGGAATTATTTACAGTGAAACGAGGTTTATCGTTTATCTTCCCCGAAAATACTATAGTCGTCGATAAGGGAGGTCCGGATCTCGGTGGACCCTCCCTCAAATGCGTCTCCGCTCTCTGATCAGCGGTTTGTCCGCACGAGCACGTGTTTTTTTATACGGTGGGTAGACGAGTAAAAATTAAACGCTTTAAACGCCACGTCCCACGCCTGCACGGGTCGAGAAAACGAAACGAGACTTTTGCCAAATCGGACGGGACAAATCAAACTGTTTTTTTTTTTTTTTTTTTTTTTACTTTAACCAGCCACTTTGCACTTTGTAGTCGTCTCGACGACGCGCGATTTGTGTTTTTTGGCGCAAGAAGCGATGACGGCGGGAAGAAAAATCATTCGGACTTTCGCTGTTGCCTCTCACCTGGACCTAAACTACCTTATTTATTATATATTTTTTTTTAATACGTCATTTAGATATGCTACATTTAGTCAACGTCAATAATAATATCACGTACGCTTGTGTACAACAGTCATTTCAAACTCAAAGTTTTAACTGGGCCAAAAATACAGAATAAAATACTATGTTAGCCGCGATAAAAAAAAAAAAAAAAACTTTTTGAAAAAAATAAAACTGTTAATATAAAATTTAATTCACTTTGACTCCAAAAAGAACCGTTAAAATTTGGATTAAAAATTTTAAATATTTGTTATATTTTATTTAAACTTCGAAAATGCGTATACGTAAGCTATATACAAAACTTATTCTCTATGCAATATACCTCTCTGGAACAAAATGAAATGAAAATGTTATTTAAAAAAAAAATAAAAATAGTTAAGGGCCGCGTGTTTGACATGGCCGGTGTACAAAAAACTCGCAATTATCCGCCGAATAGTCAATATTGGCCGTAGGATGACATTGACGTAGCAATTAGATAGGATAATCAAATCCCGCGTGTCGACTCGCATAATACATATTAAAATCGAAACGCTATTAACAAATTATTTAAGTATTTTAAGGAAACCAGACGAACGATTACCTGCTCTTTATGTTTTTATTTATATTTTTAAATATGTATATGCATAACATATAGTATAACGGATCGTCATCGTAATGATTTCGTGTTTTTAGGATGTACATTATATTTTTTAGCGGATACATATAGTTGCGTGCGCGTAGCGGAAGATAACGGACAATCAAGAGTTTGTTGCGATATGTTTTAAACTGGTATTTAATATGTGTTCCTGATGCCGTTTACAGGGCCGTAGAGAGAAAAGTTCAGGCCAGGGAGGAAAATGCTTTAGGGCCTCTATTAGTGGTGGTTCCATGAGCTACAATCACCTTACCAAGACCAAATAAATTTAAAATATTTATACCTTTTCTATTTTAAATAACACAGTAAAAGCACAAATTTGTAAACAATATGACCTATATTATTTATACCTTTTTTATTTTAAATAACAAAGTAAAAGCACAAATTTGTAAACAATATTACCAGGGTTTTTAATTACATTGCTTTTTAAATAATTTTACATCTTTTACATGTATTTATACATTACACATTAGTTATAAAATACATAAATTATAATTATTACTACAAATTAGCTTTTCTTGCTTTAGCCGAAGCAAAGCAGTCGATGATTTCTTTAAAATCCAGTTGCCTTGTTTGCTGGGTAAAACCGTAAATACAGCATATTATATAGAGTATTGACGCGAATGACACGATAACAAATAATTTTACACCAATTACTTTTTAGTGAAAACTAAATATATATACACATATTCGATATTAATTTATCATTTGGTTAAAATGCCATCAGCTAAAAATTGTAGACAAGCAAAAAATATATTTTTTTTTTAATTAAATATAATTAACTACGGTCCCTCTTTTTCGGGCCCCCTTATAACGTTCGGGCCCGGGAGGAATCCTACCTTTCCTCCCCCCATATCGACATGCCTGGCCGTTTATCGTGTTTTCGCTCGTCTATCTTGAAAATGTGCGCTTGAGAGGGCTTCGATTTGAACGACGGCAAATATGTCGAAAGAATCGGGGATTGAAAACGATTTATGTACGAGCGTCCGTCGTACTAATGCTAACTGTTATGATCTGCGACTCGGACGCGAATCAAAACGCGACCGTCCACGGGATGTTTTTTTATTTTTTTATTATTATTATCCTCGATTCGTCCCTCCCTCGGCCGGGCGATGATAAGACCCGAGGAAAAAACCCGCCCCTGCGGAGTGTCCGACCCCGGGGCGCGAGACGATAAAACTCTGACCGTGGCCGCCACCGCCGCCGCCACACCATGGTCGTCCTCTTCACGGAAACGTACACGGTCGCTCCCTCGTTTCCGTAACATCCGGTGGCGTCGCGCTCCTCCCCCGGCCCCGCAGCGCCCTCGGACGTTGGCCCGCGGTCCGAAAAACGCGTCGCGCCGTCCGTCCGTCCGTGTGTGTATAACACGATTAACGCGTCGACCCCTCCCCCTCATCTCCCCTAGCCCCCGTCCCGCTCCCTCGCCGACCGTCTTGGTCACGGGCGTGGGGCGACGTGGGTCGTGCGCCGTACGTTATGATGTAGACCGCGTTTTCAAGGTCCACGAACACGTCGACGACACGTATATCGTATCGTCCCTCCGTCGCGCCGCGCCGCCCGGCCTGAACCGCGCTTACGACTTTATATTGTTATTATTATTATTATTGTTATTATTTTATTATTATAATGTCGTCGGTGCCCTATGGTTTTGAAGTTCATGACTAGAGACGACTTCGCACGTTTTTTTTATCATTTATTATTATTATTTTTTTTTTTTGACATGATTTCTCAGACAGAAATATGTTTCACGATGTCTGAATTTAAATGTCGAAATTTTCTTTTACACACATTCGCATAAATTTCGAATTTCTCACGTTTGCTAGTGCGTATTTTGACTTTGTCACCTGGTTTTCAATACAAAATATTAAAAAAAAAAAAAAAAAAAAAAAAAAAACAACTGCCTAAACTGAATCTAAGTTTATGCATAAAATTAAAACAGTAAAAACAGAAACTGTTTTTATTTCTCATTCATTTGAATTAATTTTTATTGCATACATTTTATTTCTAATGGATACTAGAAACTACTAACATTAAATTTGGTGCATATACATATACATAGTCGGACATTCATAATAAATAACTGTTGTCGTATACTACCCTCTAACTAAAAACATCTATATATGAGTACTTTGAATCTTAATTAAATATATATATTTTTTAAACTTCTTTAATTGTCATTAAAAGAAAAAAACTTATAAAAATTTGAAATGTACCTACTTAATTTTTAATTTTTTTCATGCATATATAGTTAATTTTTAGCACATACAAATCCTCATGACCTCTCCTTGTAGTCGTCATAATTGTATTATGAATGTATAACCTAACCTTATGAAAACTCGAAAATTGATTCAAGGCTCAACATTTACAGATTAATTAATTCGACCGTTCTTCCGCGAGACACAAATTATTGAAAATCGAGTGTTTCTCTAAAGAGTTTTCAACTAAATTAAAACTTCAGTAATCGAGTTATTCATTTCTCGTTTCATTAAGACGTGATAAATAAATTCGAGTATATCTAATACTAATAGCAAAATAAATCTAATAGTGAGGCATTGAAACGGCTGATTTTAAAAGTTAAACTACCAAGGAAAACACGAATGAAAATGAATGATTGATTTATCACTGCAGCGATGAAGTTCATAAAACAACATTTATTGTTTTTAAATTATATTGCCACTAGATGACGGTCATCTCTTCTTGAGTACTTTTCTAGTCTGTTATTCGTTTGATTTTCACTTTACCCGGTGTATACCGCCATTCGCTTACAAGGCGTTTTGGTCAGTAAACTTATTTACTTTTTAAATACTGTCACCGAAAAAAGTCCGGCGATCGAGGTGGCTATAACGAATACCAATCACAATGGTAATTGCAATCACACCGCGTAACACGCACATACAACTGTAGTTGTTTCGACGCGGAGACTGCAGTTGAATCGCACTGTATATACCTACATTTCAATGGATGACGTCGAAAGGACTGATTTCGGAAAATATTCACCTCATCACCGGTCCATTACATCACGCGTATGGCGTATCGTATTAAACGGCAAGCAACGCGACTTTTTGTTTTTATCGGATCGCATGCGTATTGTTATATTATGATTTCGTGTATTACGACGGGTGCACAGGAGGAGGCGACGGACCTCCGATCACAGATTTCCACCACGATAATCCAAACAAAACGTAAAATTCCGTTTATGTCAATAAAAATACTTGTGTATAAATATTATGAATGGTAAGACCATATTATTTTCCTACTGCAGTGTTTTGAAGCTGACCATATGCGTGACACGGTAAAACGGTCGGAAACCGGTAATAGTGTCTTGAAATGTCCGCGCCAGTTTTACTTGCGATTTATGATGTTCGGATAATATTTCCCCGTTGGTTTTTTCAGTCGCCTTGTTTGGGGTTCGATGTGAATCGTGTATGTAATACGATTATTAACCTAGATGATTTCGGGTACGTATGAAAAAATATTAGTTTTTGAATGTATAACCGTGTCGTATGATTGACTTTTACGTTTGACACATTTGTCTTCCCTATAGGAAAACGTCTATTCTCCGTGCGTCGAGAGAATAGGTAGAGACCGACGCGTGTTCTTTTTATACAGAACTACATGAGCAACAGTGTCTGAGTTCCGAGATGACAATATGAAAAAAAAAACTTAAGTATAGGTATATCATATAAATGATACGTCTTGTTATGTTTATGGTGCCCCGGCGAGGCGACCTGCGGAGTGATTAACATCGAGTGTCCATGCAGTCTAAAAATAAAATCTCCACTTGCACATTATTCGATTTATTATTAAGGCCCGGAATTTTATGCATTTGCATATTTTTATTTAACAGTGAAAAAAAAAAATTAAAAATCATTATAATATTATAATATATTTACGTATACGTACATACATACGCACACGTCATATTAAGTACCGTGTAGTAATGACGTTTTCGTGTCATAAAACGTCGCGTAAGTAAATAACGCACTCACACAACGGTTTAAGGTTCGTACTGCACTTGCCCGTACACGTACTTGTATAATATATTAATAGTGTACCAGGTACAAGTAGTCGGTGTTGGATGTCGAACGCATGCGACAATAACACCATAATTATGGTGATCATTATTTAGAAAAAAATATAATAAAAAAAGACTATAAAATTTGAGTAAATCGAGTGAATAAATAATCATATCATACTACTTCTATTACATCTAATTTTCGTCTAATATTTATGGTTTGAAAACATGAAAATTATATGAGTACTGTGTTGTGTATGTGCATCGTTCATAGTGTACGTGCTTATATCTAATTATGAATATTATTAAATCGAAATAAAATAATTTTAAGTTGAGCAAATAAAAAAAAAAAAACATAAAAATAAAATCAAGAGCTTTATCATAGACATAACAACGCGTACATAATAATTATAGAAACAAATGTTATTCACAATATAAATTTTGATTATAATGAAAATTCTAGATATAGTAATAGGTACTTTACATTATTTTATAGCTCATTGCTTTTTTGACAATATGTGATTGTCACCGAGTACAATGATAAAAGTGTGAAACGAAAATTAAAATTAAAATTAAAATATCCATAGTGGAGTGGATAGATACGAGTAAACGGCCGGCGGTTGCACAAAAACATCAAACGTGGCCCGGGATTTAAAAAAGTCGCACACGCCCGATTTGCTTTACAGTAGTTTAGTATTTACATGTTATACGCCGCTCTCGATTTATTCGTATTTATCCGCTCGACGGAACCTGTTTTGGTGTCCGAATACCTAAACGCTGTAATTCGATACGAAAAACTATCCGAGTAAAATAAGTACCGGAAAATAAATTAAGTCTTCTCTCCGCTTACTAATAATGTACACAAGCACACACACACACACACACACACACACACACACACACACACACACACACACACACACACACACACACACACACACACACACACACACACACGTATATATTTTACGTCGCACGTGTCACTGACAATAATAATAATAATGATAATGGTTATTGGCTCAATGAATTTTTAACGGAAGAGCGAAAAACCTATATGAGGAGTGCGTGTGCAGTGTTGCAACAATAATAATATGCCTTGTATATCGAACGATAAAATTCAGTAGAGCTAAAAACAAAAAAAAAAAAAAAAACAAAACATCTGCAGTGTAATAAATTTCGTAAAAACCGACCCGTGTCAGTTTTTTCGACGGTTTATTATATTGCGTTCGGTCTGTGTGAAATGTGTTACATACTTTGATGTCATAAAATGATGTATCAATATATATATATTATGTTCAGAGGTGGCCGACGGGTATATTAATACTAGTTGAATTTTTTATTTATTTTTTTTATGTTTTACACTCCGTGTTCTAGCTAACCGTAGTATAGCGAACAACTCAACCGGTCGATATCGTTATTGTTTTAATCAAACTTTCCAAATTGATTTTTTAGTACGATAAAGTACTGTTAGATCGACGTGAAAATCTTAGCAGGTCCGTTAAATTTATTTTCACTACGTTATCGACAATGGTCAGGTAACCTACCTCGATACCTCGATTCTTTATTGTTTGTAATATCAACCTTGACTCTGTGACGCAAAACGATTTTTCCCGTGGCGTTCGCATTCTTTCCCGGGTTTTGAACGTCGGCGAATAAAAAAACGGTATCTGTCGAACGTCGACTTTTCCCCGAACTTTTAACCTCCTTCGTGTGCGCGGCCGGCCAAAACGCATATTAACCGCACACGTGACGATAATTTCCGGCGCGCCGCCGAAAAACACGTCGTTACCGTTTCGCCCCGCGTACAAAGTGGTGTTGGGCAAGGTCGTCGACTCGATACGTTTTCGTCTCGTCGTCACACGCATACCGCAGTCGCCGATAGCTCGGAAACACTCGTCCGTATTGGTGTTATTGTGTTAAGTGCGCCCGGAATGTCGACGTTTCATATACACACAGGAACATATGTCATAAATATATATATATATTTATATATATTGCCCCGCGTGTATATATTTATCCACGTGTATAATGTACGCTATTAGTGTACATTATACGAGTACACGCTCGTTTCTTTAATATACGCTTTTAGAGTCACTGTTACGAGGATAAAAGAGAGCACGAATTCTCGGTAAGGCGTGTTTTCTAATCTTTTGGACGTTAAACGGATATATGGTAAAAAAACAACAACGTATATATTCGTGAATTCGACGGCGCGGCGTGTATACGAGTTACACGTCATTATAAGTGTATATGGGACGTTAAAAAAACCAAAAAGTGTTTCGAAGAAGTTTGTCGCGTGAGTTATATATATGCCGTGTCATTATTACGGTAATTTTTCTAAAATCCGATCACAAATCACAGCAGTACCTACCTATATAGTGTATACAACAGATAATATATACTATTACTAAATATAGAACACACTATTTAGGTAGGTTTAGGCACACGGATGTCCCGAAGAGCGACGGTGAAAAAAATCTCGTGGTATCTAATACCCACGTGTTATGTAACTTCTCGCTGAGAATTACATTTTATACACGGAAACAAAAATAATATAAATAGTATCAATAAAAAATTAAATAAATAATAAAAAATCGTTTTTTTATTTGTTACAATCAGTTTCAAAATTCAAGTTTCCAAAAGGTGTATGCGAGTAATCAAAGAACAAATAATTTTTTTTTTTTTATGACAACTCGATATCAAGTTTAATAGTTAAATTTATTTTTGAAAATATGTACTAGGATAAAATAATACTGGACGAATCGACACAATTATTGTATTGAGTGCATAAGTGCATAAGCTCGGGTGCAGCGCACATTTTAATCGGTCCGGTATTTTAGTAAGTCACGCTCATTTTTATTTTTTATTTTCATAGATTTACAGGGAAGGCTATGGTTTATTGTGACTTAACCCATGTTGGAGAAAAATTTTATGTTCAGTTAAAAAGACAAAATATAATTTTTTTTTTTCAAAATTTTTTGCATTTAATAACACCCACATAGTAAGTTTAAAACTATCAACTCCAAAAATGTTTTACTGACTAAGTAAAAGTAAGTAAAAAACTAAGCAGTTATAGGTAATCATAGGTATCACTGAAAAAAGTGAGTAAAATAAATTAAAATTTTTGTTCACCTATAACATTGATAAATATTATCACTCAAACATTTAGTATCTCTTTAATAAATGTCTGGAATATATATATATATATATATATATATATATATATATATATATATATATATATATATATATATATAACGAGTATATTTTTTATAAATAAACATTAAAACATAATAATTAATTTTTTAACACTAAATTTAAGTATTAGGTATACATGGATAATTTATCTACACATAATCATCTATGTATAATATTGTAAATATTAGTTTAGTATACTAAACTGATGTTCAGTTAATATAGTTTATATTCCATTACATACTTGTAATTGTTAATAATTTATTAATAATAAATAACTTCGTACTTTTTCAACTTCTTTTGTTTACATAATTTATTTATTTTTATTTATTGATACCATTTAAGTCTATAAAGTAAATTTCAGCTGCCTAAATAATTTTCAGGTGCACTCATGCGCACGTCTACGAGCCAGATGTCAGACGCTCGCTATAAAAATGGGCTCGGGCTAGGTAAAAATGGCGAAAGGGGTTAATAAATGTGCAATATATTAAAACATGATAATATGATGTCAGGATATATTTTTCCATCTATTGTCGAAAATTAAATCGGCTATTGCCAAAGGCGCAGCCGTATTTCGAAGGACGTGAAAGTTCAGAATATGCTACGAATCAGACGGTTGTAAATGCGTCATAAAAAAAATGTATATTTCGTGGGCTATTCATAATTTTAGAGTGGCTTAAGCCCCCTCCCCGAGACCCCCAGCCCGTTTCCACGGTAATTATTATTATGCATTTTTCGGTCAGATGTTGCGTCCCGACTGGTTCCTCTCTACTAACAAAACATGAAATACATTTTATTAGCCTCATACTTGCGTCTTAAGAATATTTTATATAATATCTTTACAAATATTATCCGTTCATCGTTTTGTTTGTCTTATCGATTTAGATATTCACGTGTTTCTCTTAAATCTAAATAATCCGATACCACGGGCCGGCGGCGGCCCAAAACTTAAAATTTCATCCGCGGGCTTTTCTTACTAATCCGTTTTTTTTTTTTTTTTTTTTTTTTCGTATGGCATGGTTATCCGGGAGTGCAGACCCTAGGGTCTACAGTTCGGATGCCGGTTTGGCAGAGTTTCTATTGGGGCACCCGTAGGTTTCTGCCATGCCCCACTAATCCGTTACTGTGCTGCGAAGAAAAATAATTTCGTATTTTCGCTCGACGATACCGTGTCGACTCGTGAGAGTAATTCGTGGATAAAATCGAGCATGTACCCGAGCGGTATGTTTTCAACACACCGGAAACACCTCGTGGTTTGCAGTATTATACATTTATACGTGCGGTATACGAATCGTATGTTGGTATGCCATAACGTATATACGTTAGGTATACCTGCCCAGTGCCTATTATGCCTATACATTTATACATAACATCTATTATCATACGACATATTATTATTATTTTATATTCTTTCGCGTTTTAGACTGTACTTTGTATTATAGTTAGGATATAGGTAACTAAAAATCACGTGAGTTTGATAAATTGTGTAAATACATTATATATTATATATCTATATTAAACACACACGTGTTCAATGAACACTGTTCATATTATACTATGTGATACGATTAAAGAGGTATAAATAGCAAAAAAAAAAAAGAACATAATAATAATGATATAAAAAATCTATTTAAGTATTTGCGATGGACGTGTACCGCAATCAAATATTCGATGAATATAAATTTAATATCATATTGGTACAAACTACAAAGAAAACACCTGCGTTCGAATTTCCGGTATAACATTAATCTCCAATGAATGTGATGTTCATATATATTTTCGCTTACCTTAACGCGTATTCAAAATGAGACAAAAATTGACTTAAAATTGAAATTTGAAAAAAAAAAGATGCTCTCACACACCAATAACACATATTGTAATCAATTGGTGCAGGATAAAAGAAACATTCCTCTGATTTCGTTCACTATCGAATAATTGGAATTTCGTCTGTATCTCGGATAAACGTAAACACACAATAAATGTCATTATGTTTTGACGTTTCTTTTTGGGTTAGATTTAATCCATTGATTAAAATAATCGAATATAAAATGTACGTAAACATACATCTATAACCTGTTAAAACATAATATGATCAATGAATAAAATATTGCTTCATTTCAATAGGATTTTTTTTTGTAGTTTGAGTTATTTTTTAGAATACGAATTCATTAAGTATAAATGTTTGGCTCAAAAATTTATATCACGCTTGTGATAATAATTTAAATTTAATGAATAAGAAATGAAATCTACTTTGAATTGATGTGCTTTAATTTAAAATAACATAATACGCTTGGTGTTGGTACTCTTATTTAAAAATTTTATCGAAATCACGTTTTGTCATTTTTCGTATAACTAAAAAACATAAAAACAGATTATCCGTGTATTTCTTTCATAGGTCTGAATTCGTGTTCCGGCGTTTGAGTTATTTCCAAAACACTTAATGACTTGAAACGAACGAAAATTGAAAGAAGGACAAATTTTGATATTTGATCATGTCTGAACATCTTATGCGTTTTTTTTTATTCATTGAGAGATTTTTATTTTTGATCGAAACACGTATACTAATACTTTTATATTATAAATACTTATAATCAGTGAATATTCTAGTTCATTAATTAAATTGCTGTTAATAGGTAGACGAATTGCACTAATAATTAATAATCGATTTTTACATTGTGTATGCCGAGTTAATTGTATACATGGGTCGTATAATGTACTGTGCTGTGTATACTTTCCGTAGGTCTTTCGATAAGTAAATATAAAGTGAATACAGAGAAGGAAGAAGCTTAATTTACCGACCATTAAACTTTAGTGTCGCATCTGTATTGTTGTTACTATTTTTTTTGTTATGCCGTAGACACAGATACGAGTAGTTACGTAATTTTAACTACTTTAAGTCCTAACTCCTAATTTACCCACGATAAATGAAAGTAACCTGACCTATCGTGTACAGTCACGTTTTAAGTCTATATAATCTATAAATACTTTGGTTCTTGTTGAATAAATACGAATCGTAAACGTAAACGAGTCTTCTGACGGATAACATTGTAATGTTACTGTGTTCGAATAATATTGTAAACAATTTTCAATAGTCTATAGTGACATTATATTATAATTATTTAAAATATAGAATAACAGATCGATCAACACACTATTCTCGCACGTGTCAGAAATTAAAATCGAAAGTTTTTAAAAAAGAAGCGAACCAATAAGTTGAGTTAATCTGTTTTATTATATTATAATTAATTTATAATATTAATAATTAATGACGACTAACAGCTGTTGGGAAAACGCGGGCGTCTTATCTATATTGTCCTGTGTTTAATTTTGTTTTAAGTATTACAATGTCATTATGGACCATAACACGCGTGTGATATTAAGTTTTATAATTGCGTGTAGTTTATAACTGCACACTTAATGTAGTGTTTATTACAATTATAAAAAATATGTTTACATAATGATTTTTTTTCTTTTGATAAATTATGACATTCAAACATGAATTATTCAGTGCATACGGTTTTCATACATAAATACATATACCTACAGCGACGCTGATGCTGTAGAATGGACCGCTAGGCTGACGACGAAGAAGAAAAGACATATACCTTTTTATATGCATGATACTTGAAAATGGCGCAACATCGGATCGTATAAATTGAACGGTGTAAATCGATTTTCCTGTTTATTTGTTTTGTTTTGTTTTTTTCACCGTGACAAATCGCTCGCGACGATAAGTCCGAATAAACACGTGCCATCATAATAGTCAATGACACTTACTACTAGTTACCATATCGTATATTGGACATTTTCCACGTATCCGGTTTATGTTAAATTGTGTGTCTTCGTACCATAAACTCGGCGGGACAACTCCGTTGAACCCACTCAATGCGTAGAATTCGTCTATACGGTCACGTAACACATCGGCACAAATCAGTGCCGCGTGGACCGAGGTCATATACGAGGATTTCGGAAACTATTAATTATAATTATTATTATTATTATTACTATTCGTAGGCCACGGTGATAGCATTGATTATAGAAAATACGGATAAATGTATAATCAATGACGATGGCTGCTGCGGCAGCGTTGACGGCGCCACTTTTGGTAAAACGAATGGTATAGGTGTACCACGTTTTAATGTAGAACCATTATAACAATTGCAAACACACACACACACACACACACACACACACACACACACACACACACACACACACACACACACACACACACACACACACACACACACACACACACACACACACACACACACACACACACGCACGCACGCACACACACACACACACACACACACACACACACACACACGCGCGCACGCACACGCACACACACACACACACACACACACACACACACACACGCACGCACGCGCACACACACACACACACACACACACACACACACACACACATATGGTATTTCTCTGACTTTCGAATTTTTCTCTTTGTGCACACCACAATATACCAGGTGTACTTTTGACGTGTGTAATATCACGTACTCATAAAGTATACGTGTATATGTACCGTTTGCATGTGGTGAGTATCGTAAGGCGATATGTATCTGCGCATTCGAAGCGATTTATGCAAATGATGTAGTAAATTATACTATAGTCGTACGTTAATTTATATTTTCATGCATCGCATAAAATAATGCAATATTCTATTACACATGACTTTGGCATATTTTTTTTTTCAGAACATCATGCAGAACACGGTTTCCTAGCTTAAAATTGTATTCCAATATCGTGCACATAAAATTAATTTTAGATTTTGAGTGAAGCGAAGGATCTATTGGTTTGAATATTATGTTTATTTTTCTTATTTTTCGAAAACACTTTTTGGCACATTTATCTTTGACCATAAGTTTCATCCAGCAACTCTATAGTTCAGCAATCGAATTCAGATGGTATATACTTTGAGGGTTCTTTCCTCGGAAAATGTTTTTCTAGGCGTGAGGCAAAACTACAAAAACAAAAACTAAGTAACAACGGTAAAATTTGCCATACGACACTTTCACTAAATTTAGTTAGTAAACTTAGCCTTTCTTTCTTCTTCTTTCTTTCTTGGGTTAATCGGCCGCTAGGACCATCCCGTCTCACAAACAATTCTCCAGCCACCTCTATCCATTGCCAGATTCTTCCAATTTGCTCCGACTCCTAAGTCTTCTACATCCTTCTTAAGTTACTTAGCCACAAATTCAAAAGTAATGTTGCTAGAAACTTAAAATTGTCACCATATTAATGGCGTATTTTCACATACTGAACACAACCAAGATTCCAAAAAACATGACAGATTTCAGACTAAAAATATGATTTTAATTAAACATTGTTTTTCAAAGTTTATCTCGAATAAAATTTATAATACTTGACAACAAGTTGTGAAAATTTAATGTGGTCTCACTCATATACATTGGCTTTACTAGTGTATACATACGTTTTTGGGGAAGGGTTATATAAAGTCCTGGGGGGCTGAGCCCCCCCCCCCAGCCTCCCTCTATTTGCACCTATGCTCATATACTTCACTTACAATACTAAAAAATTTCAAAAATCGTGACGCAGAATTTTTTGGAATAGACTGTTTTACATTAATTTTTGATTTCTAAATGTGTATTTAAAACTATTGTACTATCCAATCATTATGAACTGTTGGACTAAAATAAAACAACATCTTTTGAATCTTTTGGTGAAAAAAATCCTCTTTGTTCAGAAAAAAATGTTTAAACGGTTTTTATATATAAAAAAAAAAAAGCGTATAGATAATTGATCTAAAAACGATAAAATGGTATATTTTTCTACTGAAGCTCTACTCAGAATCTGTTAACTAAAGAAAAGATCTATCGTTTCTTTAAAATCCAATACACCTATGTATGTAATTTTTACAGTTTTATACCAGTTGTTTTAATTTTCATCAATAGAGAGAAAAATCTCGAATTTATTATTTTTCACTATCATATATGTTTATATTTTCCATAAATCGAGAAAAAACCACAATTTAAAATTACATTTTTAAATGGTCTCTTGGGTTAAGACCAGTTTTAAAATTGCAACTTGAATGAAAATACGTATATTCATAAATTGTCAACATAAATTTCAAAATGAATAAATAATTTTATAAACTTTAACAATTTTTATTAGCGTTTTAAGTATCTAGGAATAATTAACATAATTGTTTATGGTGTTATTATTTATCTTTTTTTGGCGATAGTGTTTTGTTATAAACACATTTTTATAGGATTTTTGGACATCCAGGCCCTATTTATTACGCATTATCGCACTTCAAGTAATATGCATGCGTATCACACACGCGCGCGCGCGCGCGCGCTCGCATCAGATTTATCGGCGCAGCCGTCGACGCGTCTGTCGGGCTCGAAGACATTCGTTGGAACGAGACGACGATTTTTATTTGTGATTTTTGGCCAAACGATAGAATAAAATAAGGGGTAACGCGCGGTGCCGACGACGGCCCGTGGCATTGAGAAAATAGGTCAGCTTGTCGAAAAGAAAAAAAGCTACGAATTCCGCGTGAACTAAGCCGCGTGTATAATGTATGAATTATTGTTTTAAATAGATCATCGATCTATGAGTATTGTAGGTACACATTATAGCAATATTTCTCGTTATGCGTCTTTTGCGGTATATCATAATGTTAAAACCGAATTGAAGAAATAAAAAAAAATAAAAATTAATAAAAAATGCCAAATGGTTGAACAAATGACCGTATCTCGTGATGACGTACTTTAACGACTGGAACGATTAATTGAATTTTGTACGCGAATTTCGTGTACGGGTTAAAAGTACACCAAAATAATGATTAATAATAATAATAACATATTAAAAAACCAAAAGCGGCACGACAATAACGGTTACTGTATATACGACTGTAATAGGTACCGGCCGACTTCATATAAATCGTAGTAAATAGTTACTATATTATGGTAAATCACGGGCGTCAAACTGTTCGCTTTTTGAAATTTATAAACGTCAAAAATCCAATTATAATTAAAATTTATTTCAATTTATTTTCCTTTACTTTGATAAACACACAAAATTCGATAAAAACGGCCTATTCTTGATTCGATCATTAAAAAAAAAAAAATATGAGTAAATAAATAATAGCATTTAACAGTGATTACGTTAAAAAAAATATAACGTTTTGTATGGATTTTATTTAAATAACCTAAATTAAATAAATGACGCAATGTACGTGGTATTGTGTTTAAAATTAATCGGAAAAAAAGTTAATTGTTTCTAAAAATGTTTATTGTTATTGCTACGTTTGACTGAGATGGTTTATTGGAATATAATATTTTTATAAACATTTCACGCGTCACGTCGAACGGAAATCTCCGAAAAATATTTTTTTGTGTCGTTAAAGAAAATCAATGAAAAAAAAAAAACGGGTTCTTGAATTTTAACGCTGTACATCAACAACTCACAATCATTTTCAACCGTTCAAATGTTCCGAGTGTATACGAATAAGACGGGCGAATTATTTTTTTACAATATGCTTTATCCATCTGAAATATTGTAATTAATTAAAAATCGATGTCGATACGTACAGTCAAGTATGAGATATCGTCGGTCGGTAGGGACCACCGTGGTGGCGGGGAAATGGGAAAATGTTCGGTGGAATGCTGATAATGCTCCAAGTCGATGTCTTGACAAAATCAAAACGCTTTAGCGATCGTGAAAATTACAACGACTCCACGCTTACAAGTTTCAACACATTTACAAATGGAGTGACACGTTTGAGATATTAATCAGCAGTTAATATTTTTGAGAAGATATTTTTTCAATCGTTATGAGATCGTGAATTATTTAGTAACAGGATCAATCCAAATAACGGTAAAAAATATAGAATTCTACGAAATATTGATTTTATAGTGCCCCGTCTTCAAACGATATAAGTTCATATTGAAAAATATTTTACAACTTAGTTTAATATCATTTTCCAAAATTTTGAACAACACGAATGCAAAAACTCGGTCTTGACAATTTGTATTACGTAATATCTATACAATTACTATACAAGTTACGATTTGTTACTTGCGTATATGGGTGAACATTTCAGTTCACTGAATATGGCGTGCAGCGTATGTCATATATTTTGTTTGTTTTAAATTTGCCTTGTAATAAACTTTGCTTCTTACAATTTTTCAATTTTTCAATTTATTTTCAGAAATTTTAATTCAACACAAATAGCTTGAGAAGTATTTTATATTATAAGAATTATATGTATATATACGTGTAGTGTATAATAATAATATATTATGAAAATGGACGCTAAGATTTTTTATTTTTATTCTTTATAAAAATACATTATATGTTAAAAAATAACTAACAGAAATATTAATCCATAACTGATTTTCATTATAATCACACGATTCTATGTTTTTGCGGAGTATAGTAGCTACTGCACCGCTTAATGTCTGCATGATCTGTGTGCCTATATTTCTTTTATTAATAGTGTTGGTATTATTTCTCGTTTATCACTATTTTAATAGAGTTATCAAAAACAAAAAAATACCACGTGTAAAATCAACCAAACTTAGTTGTCTATATAGTGTATTAGAATTATTATTAACGTAAGTCAGTGTTTTTAAAGAATACTCGACATGTAGAACAAATAATTTCTATTTGGGTAACTTAAATCGAGAAACTTTCGCTTGCAGTAAGTATAGGTCTACTGATCATCAATGCGCAACAATTTACTCTTTATTTCAATCTACGAGTGTCCAGTCTGGCTAAGGAATCAACAAATACTTTTTAGACAATTGATCAAATCATATTTTTAATGAAAATCAAAAATATTGTCTCAGGCATTTTATTTGTGTTTATTGATTTTGAACCGTTTTACAAGTTTTATTCAATGTGCCCTCTGACCTCCATAACCGAACTATCATATCGAAAAAACGTATTGTTAATAAAATCGTCTGGCTCCAAACTAAACCTAACTTGACCTCTTCTCTACTCTACGGCATTCACTGCACTATGAAACTATATAATTTCACTGGTATAGAAATCGACGCGTAAACTACGTTTACCTAGCTACCCACACGTTACTTTATTAAACTAAAATAAAAAAAAAAAAAAATGGAAGATTTAAGAAAAACTATTCGTTTTTAGCTATAATTATCCATTGTAGAAGCGGATCTAGAAAAGATAACATTGGCGAGACACAATGTTACAATTTATGGGTAGGTTACACGGTTTATTCACCCTTAAAATCGGGTTTGTTAAAAATGATTTCTGATAATTTCTCTTGGTAACGTTATCACACCCGGAATCGCGTTTCGCGATACCGAAATAGAATTATGTCAACAATATGAGTTAGGTAAGAGTTTAAAAATTTACCGGAGTGTACTGTGTAGTATATTATTAATATTATTATTAATCAGTGTTTGCGAGTGTGGGTTGGCTGCGAAACGTTTCGGAAGAGTTAAAGTCACGAACTGAACTCAAGAATTCAATCACAGCATACTTCTCGGGTTTATTGACAATGCTTTATGTTTTGAAAATATATTACACGACTTATCCAGTTCTACCTAATAATAGTAATGATTAGTAATTTTTTCACGAATTCCTTTTTGTTTCGTTTACTTTTTTTTTTCTTGTTTATTGATAATTTGATTACACGATGTATATACGGTTCATTGAAATATATTTAGTTCATACGATACAAAATAGTTTTGTGACAACTGCTCATTACATTTAATGCTTTACATCACGTAAATACGTGAGCGAAGTATTCGTTTTCTGAAATTAATTAAATTAATGTTTCCTTGTTCATAAATGTCAGTGGCGATTAAAAAAAAAAAAAAAAAAAAATCAAAAATCAGAATAGTTAGTGTATGATTTCTTTCAACATTTTAAAAGCATGTACACAATACACGCTATAAATGTATGTTAAAAGTCATATTAACTTTCACTCGGGTCGAATAAAAAAATCGCATTATTTACAAACAAAATTACCCACACGTGTACACAATCCATTCATTGTTTTTCTCAATATAGGTAATACGTCGCGATTAACGTCGCTAGTATTTAATACTGTTCGTTATACTACATCAATAATACATTCTTAATTAGTGAGTAATTAAAAGTTATAATCGACGATGGATGGAATACGTTTCTGCAAAAGAATAATACAAATGGTGTATAACTATCGTAACTATATGTACTGCAGTCATTTCTTAGCTCGACAATCAGTAACTATATTTTTACGATTGACTACGAACTGTGTAATATTTTAATTATCCTCGACGACGACATAATATTCCGATCAGTATTTTTCATTTTCTCTCACACGTTTCCTCGTTTGAAAATATTTCCTTCAGTGCAATTTATTTCGTATCGTTAATCGTAATTATTACATAACTGCTATGCGTGTAATTAATTTCTAATTATTATTTTGTTGTTTCGGATGAATAAAATAAGAAAAAAAACAGTTCGTCTAGATATTATGTTTCTTTGAGAACACCGTGCGCGTTCTGATCGACCCGGCGATCTCAGCTTTTATCGAACGACAAAAATCGGTTTACATACGGTTCGTTTAAAAAACACGTATGAAATTACTACACAACTTGTGATCGTGTAGCTTTCGTTAAACGCCGAATTCAGCTTTTTCATGTCAATAGCTCGCCCAGTGTTATTCAATCAACTCGGAGTTTTGATGTATTGGTCACTAAATCATCATTCGCACGGTTTTCCTAAACGATTTCGAACAATTAAAACAGCACACGAATCGTTCGCAATGTATGTAGAGACTTAACGGAGTAATCAAATCTTTTTCAATACTTTATGTTTACGCCGAATCCGGAAAAATTGATCACTATACGTTTTCATTTCGATTTGTTTTTATTTCACGTACAACTACAACGAATACGTAATAATATTCTAATTGTTGTGCCGATTGACGGATAATAATAATAATAATACTTTTTCTCGTGTAAGTGTATAAATATTCGTGTTTTGTGTTTTCGCGTCGAGGTATACCTATATTATAATATATTATATATAATTTTCTTGTATTATATTTTATAAATATATCATCGAAAATGAAGTAGGCGTATTTATTGCAGTACTGATACAAAATGTGGTATATATATTATATAATACATTACAAACTAAAATGTATGTATAATCTACGAATATAATAAAACAAATTAATTATTGTATAAATATGTCAAAACTATTATGTTAGATAAATAAATACATTAAGTTTAAAGTTAATTTTAAATTACGTAAAAACATAAATTTTTTTATGACCCATGCATGGATCATATTAAAATATAGAGACGCCGGTTGACGGTGTTTCATTATTTAGATCAAACGACGGTATACTTTACTTTATAGTTCTACAAACCTATATTTACACCAACGTATACAATTATTAGTAAGTACACTTTTTACGATTTATCACTTAAAGTACAAAATATATGATTTTTCTTTATTCGGTTTCCAAGAACCGTGACTTAAATGTTAAATATATTGCATATTTCTACAGAAATTTAAAATCTAACCGTAGAGTTCTCAAACTATTGTGGAAATATACTGATTATATTTATCAATGCTTGAAAAAAAAAAAAATTCACTTTAAGTGAAACTGTGTTCCGTTTATGTTAGTTAAGTGTAGTAGTTACAACTGAGCGTTTAAGACGTGTTACGAAATATAAAATTACATTTTTTTATGAATAAAATAAAGTAAATAAATGTGATAAATTTGTACCATTCTATGTTTTTTTTTTTTTTGGCATACAACATTTGAATACGGGCATTACGTTGTAACTTGTAATGTATTATATCATACATATTGGCGTAAATCTGTGAATATTCTAATCAAATTTTAGAATCTCTACAAAATTGATAGCCCACTAACCAGGTGAAAAAAAAAATTAGAGCAAAAGAGCCTCCTCTTTCAAATATCTAGTTACGCCTATGGATAAATATATATAAATAATATATATATATATATATGTATATGTATATATTTATATATTTATATATATTTATATATATATATATATATATATTATTTTTATTTACTTCTTCCATTTTTCTTTTACACATTTTTATTTTGTATTTCCATGAAGCTCAGTGACCAGATAGACAAAGTTCATACTGTAATATAAATAACGTCATATTAAAATATGTCATGACATGTATTACATGTGACGTTAAATAACATACTATTATTGAGAGGATAATATACTATTTTATTTTATTAAAATAAAAAAAAAACACCTTAAAACACACACACACACACACACAAATTATATGGAAATTTAATCGGTGAGGAGCGTTTTGCTTTGTACTCCTTTGGTCTTATCGACCGCCGACATCGAAAGTAGGTAATTACGATTTACGAATGCACTTTTAAAACATCGTGATGGGGTAGTTAGTCATGGCGTTGTCATAAATTAAAGAGTACTTTTCCAATTGAATCGGCCTTGGCCCAAAATTGGGAACATTGAATTCATCGTCGAAAACAGTCTCACGTTGGCCATAACATAATGCAGCGATGAACTGGGCTCATTTTTTAAATACGTACAAATTACAATCAAAATGTTTTATTTTACGTTTCGCTTAAAATACATAGAGTACACTAGCTGGATAGTGAATTGATAAAGTATACATACCTACTCAGCATAGTCGTTCGCAGATTCCAATTTCTGGTTGAGTTTTAACAATTTGGGCTCTTAAATCTTGACATGCCTTTTCTAAATCATTTCGTGTAATTATACATTATAAGTAAATAAATATAAATATTTGATTTTCATTATCATATACTAATTAAATACATTATAATATTTCACGGGAGTCAGTCTTTTTTTTTTGTTTAGTAAAATTGTTAGTAATAATCGTCGTTTTACGTATTTCAAGTGTTATTTTTATTTTTTCCAACGATATATTCATTTAAATATTAATACTTGACAATTTAAAGCTTTTAAAATATTTGAAGTAATTTTTAATAAAACAAAGATGATGTTATCACATTGTGTTCAGGTACTGTACGACAAAAGTATATTAAAATATTGTTTTTATCTTTTGTATTGTTATAAAATATGAAACTTAAGATATTCTAGTATTTATTATTAATGTATTTGTAATTTGAAATTAACCAACGCATTTAAGTTAGAGTGGAAAAATGTTATATAAATAGATTATATTGATATTGACGTATTTTTCTATTATTAATAATTCACAAGTATGAATTATATTATATTTTTTTTCTTATCACGATACGCGGATGCTGAGTGTAAAAATTTTAGTGACATCGCATTTTTCTCGATATCCTTGAAGTACTCTTGGGCACTCAGGAGAGTGTGCGTTAAAGTGCCTTTAAAAAACGAATCGTTTAAGTACATATTATATTGTGTTCTAGCGTACTGCTAGCTCCGTGCTTTTGCCGTTTTCCTTTGAGCAGAAGGTTCTGAACTTTTTTGACTGGGGGTTTCTATAGCGTTCTTCCCCGAGTCAAAGCATAAAACCGTCTCTAATAGATTCAAATTGATTTTCAGACCGGGTAATATAGTGTAATAAGGTGGAGGGCGATAGGTGGATCGCCCCCCCCCTTGAGCCGTTTTTTGTAAATTTATTTATTTAGGACCTATAAATCTTGGTACAATCTTACACAAAGAGAAAAAAACATGTTCCTATTTTTAATTTTTATCGTACTGCAATTTGTTAAGATGTCTGTGCGCTTAGTTTATTTTTGTTCTTATAGGTACCGTGTGTACCTACGCGTATTATCAGCTTTTTTGCTTAGATTAAGGTATTTACTTATTTCTATCTAACTGTTAGGCTATTATTCAACTAACTTGTATTTCTATGGATTTTACATTATAATATGCATGTGTGGTGTGCTTTTTTTTTATTTACGTAGATTGAAAACATGGTTAAGGTCAACAATTGGCGAAGAAAGGTTGAATGGGCTAGCGTTACTCCACATTCATAAAGATATTTTCTATAGATATAGAAAATATCATAACACGCTTTGCCAAACAAAAGAATAGGCGCATGCTTTTACTGTAGTTTTTTTTTTTGGATATTTGATGTAATATGATTAATAAAATAATATTTCTGCTATATGAAGTGTTTATTTTTTTCAAAATATTGAGGAAAGGTCTATCCAACATTATTGACCCTACGAATTTTTTTTGTTATTTTCGCCCCCCCCTTAAAAGTCAAATATATCCGCCACTGCAGGACGCTGTGGCGTAAACTTAGAGAATCACTGTCGTATGATATTATAATGTATGTAGGGTACGTCGTGCGAACGTTTAAATAAGAAATGTATGGTATATAGTAAATTTTCTTGTATTTCTGATATCGAGAAAAAATAATAAACTGACTACCATCATCCGCGTATTATTATTTCTAGAGCTAGGATTTATATGCAATAAGAAAATGTAAAATATTTATGTATTTTCTTCATTAAAATAAGCAAAAATAAAGTTTTTTTAATGTTTTGATAACATTAGTTATTTTTAGATAAAAATCAGAAACCGTTTAGTAATTACTTGTTATAATTATAGTTATGATTATATTAAATATTAGATTACATTTAATGCTGTTATTATAATATATTGATTCAAATTTTCAAATATTAATGACTGGTGATTGACATTGTATGAAAATCCAAGTCCTAATTATTAGTATAAAATATAATGAATTGTTATCGCATGATGACTTCAGAACGACTCAACAGACATCTTTTCCTCGCGATCCGTTCGCGTTTGCGCCACAAATGCACAATATTATAAATGATAAAAGTGCTCGTGTACAGTCATACCTTATTAATTATTATACGCGGTGATTTTT
Organism: Therioaphis trifolii; assembly: GCA_027580255.1. Classification (NCBI taxonomy): domain Eukaryota; kingdom Metazoa; phylum Arthropoda; class Insecta; order Hemiptera; family Aphididae; genus Therioaphis; species Therioaphis trifolii. The sequence continues at coordinate 132,883,052 of CM050404.1, forward strand.
TAAATATGGTCACTTTATTTTGAAACCTGTGTAACACATACAATATATATTCATATATTCGACATTTTTAAACGTAATATTTAAGGGGATAATATATCTACGTTTTAGATAAAAATTGTTTTCATACTATTTTTTTTATGATTTTTTAAGTTTGATTGTTTTCTTTGTTAGTAACCAATGGCAATGTTTATAACATACTATTACGCAAGATCATACGTTTTTAGAAATGTTGTTCTTTACATTTTTATTATTACACCAATGGCACCTGAGATATAAGCGTTTTAAGTGTAGTCTAGAATACCGGTGAGGAGTAAAATTGTCTGCCATTACCAGTGGCGTACGCATGGGTAGGGTTCTAGGGTTCTGACCCCCCCCGAAATTTTTTCATTTTACAAACAAATATCTCATTTACCACCATTTGAATACACAGTCGATCAATTGTTGGTAATTTTTAATTTATTATTAATTATAATTTGTTATAACTTATAGGTAACTATTAAATAGGGCTCGGATTTTGTAGCAAATGCTTCTTTTGAGGGTAGTGTGATAGAAAGATAATTCTTATATGTAAATAAGTTTTGACTCTTTTTGATTTCTATGAAGTAAACTTTATTTTGCTTTTTTTGCTTTTTCCCACAAAGCCTGCTTTTTATTGCTTTTTCTCCTATTTGGTTCTTTTTTCTCAATTTTCACATATTTTTCTTGAAAATTTAATTTATTTCTATGCATAATAAACTTGGACTATATTATTGCATAGACAATCTCGTCTACATCACGACAAATTTGGGTTTATACCACATGCAATTACAAAATAAGGAACAAAAAGTATTTTTTATTTTTATTCCAAGTAATTGCGTTTATTTATTAATTTTTTTTATGCGACCTTTGGCAAAAAATATAGCTACTGTTTTAGAAGCAAAACACAAGTTGGAAGAGCTAATGGTGAAGTAGCGAAATTGATTATAGAAAACTGCAATTATGTTTTTTCAAAGAATGGATGGGTAGAACTTCAAATAATAACTTCAAAAAATCAATAGTTTTCATAATGGCACTACACTTAACATAAATGTGGACCATTATGATTTAGATGATTTAGTTAATATGGAATATGCACCAGTTACATCGGTTGATGTGGAAAGATCTTTTTCCACGTATAAAAATATTTTAGCGCCCAATAGGATAAGTTTTAATGAAAGTAACTTGGCAAAATATGTGGTCATAAATTCATGTTTAATATTTAATTTTATGTATAATTTAAAGTTATTTTTTTTTATTTAAATTTAATAAATGCTTCTTTTTGCTTTTTTTGGCTTCTTAAAATGCTTTTTTAAGGATTTATTTTGCTACAAAATCCGAGCCCTACTAATAAAATAAAAACTGTAAAGCAAATTATTTAAATTGTTTATTATTATTAAAATTATTTACTCATGTAAAACCCTAACCGAACTAAAATCCTGCGTACGCTACTGGCCATTACTCCACTACCCTTAACTTCATATATGTTTTTAACGTTATGAACTATTTGGTTCAATATTGAATATAATATTATGTAAATTATAAAATTTCTAAAAATTTTTTATTAATTGGTAAACCACCGAAGAAAACTTAAAACCATGAAAAAACATTTGTTTTCATGAAAATTTAGTTCTATTGGGGTTTTCCCTTTAAATGTTACACGAAAAAAAAAAAATTCAAACGTTTGCATTACAAAAGGTTTAAAAATCGGTCGAGCGTGCTGAAAAAATCACCCTGTACATCGTAATAACACACCGTATAAAATACATTATGCATATTCCAAAATAAATAATACGTTGCAGTGCCACCTACAAAAATCTCGTATGTTATTATCTCGTATGATAATCGGTAATAATTTCATAAATACACACGCCTCCGTGCGTACGTGTGCGCAAAGCTTCGTTCTCGGCCCGGAGAAGAAATCTGGTCGGAAGCGCGTCGTGATTTCGTACGTCTTTATTGTATTACTGTAACACGAATAACAGTAATGATGACAATAATAATAATAATAAGAACGATAATATTATGACGACGAAGGCTACACAAAACGAATACTACTGTTGTACACCGTCGGTTTTCCTGTTCGCACGTTTTAACGTCACCGCAGTGTTTTTACGTTTCACGGGCGGCGGGTCGTTGCGAAATCCAATGTCATTGCAATTATTATTATTGTTAAACTCATCACAAATCCTAAGCGATCGCGTGTGTGCGTCGGCCACGGGCTTTAAGTGCGCCACCGTCCGGTTCCGAGTCACGGGCTCCCCCGTTCGCCCAGCGCCTTATAATATATTATTAATTTAGGGCTCGGAAGTTGCACGAGTTGCATATTGATCAATATGCTCTCGATTTATAGCAGACCAAGCTAGAATTTCGAGCGTGAATTAAAAAATTTAAAATTTAAATTGCATATTTTGCATATTTGGTAAATTTTAGGAAAAAAGTACATATTTTGTCGATTTTCACATGCATATCGTGCATATTTAATAATTTGTAGTAATTTCAAAAATACTGAAAAAATATTTCACATATTTTTACGTTCAGCTCAATAAAATGTTAAAATGCCAACCAGTTATTCATTTTTGTCAGTTATAAATGGTTTTTGTGTATATTATTAATTTATTAACAACATCAGTAGTATTTTGTTTTTGGAATTGAGAATAATTTTTTTGCATATTTAACATTTTCAATGAATATTTTGCAATTTTGCCGTGCATATTTAACCTTTTTTAGCTCCTACAACTTCCGAGCCCTAATTATTATAAAACACAACGCGCGTGATACTATCGTTTTGGCCGTCGTCTGCATGTGTATTGTATTCATAGAGGTAGTTGGTACCACGGCTCAGTACCAGTGGCGTGCGGAACAATTTTTTTTCGAATCTGACACCAAAGTTATGTATTGTATCATTTGTCCACTCACCACCCAAATTTCGTATCAAAACGTCTCGACAGATCAGTGGAGGCTTTAAGGGGAGCCCATGGAGCCATGCCCCCCCCCCAAAAAAAAAAAATCGTAGAAAATATTGTATTATCGTAATGAATAATAACAATGAAGTAAATTATTATATTAGCGTTATGGCCCCCTCCAAAACGAAGTCCAAGAATCGCCACTGCAACAGGTCGTAAATAATGTTTTTTTATATTATCTTCCAGCTTAGACACCTATCCAGTAACTATCTGGCCATCCGGTAACCGCCCACCCGGATTTTTCACCAGGCGATCGCCTCAAAAATCCCTTTTCGGCCCGCTACTGATACGTACTATACTGAGATACGCGTTGTACACCGGCGGGCTTGAAGGAAACGCGTGTTACTTGATTGTAACGTCGGATTTGAATTTAAGAGACAAAAGCGATAGTCTGGAGCGATGAGTAAAACCGGGCGACGATAACAATCGTCAACATACGAACGAAGTCGGTGATATCGATTTTTTTGTATTCTTCTCATTTTTGTTTTTTTTTTCTTTTTTTCTACGTTTTTTCCGGTAGAGGCCGACTCGCCCGACCGTTGAATCCACCACCGGTGTATACACGGTGTATTCAACGTACCAGTTACCGTTTCGTTTCAGATATACGTCCTAGTGTTGAAATACAATATTTTAATAATCCTGATAACCACGCGTCACCGTCACAATATACGAACGACACGAAATTCCGGAGGTCTCGAACGTCTCGGACTCGGTGTTGTTGCGCTTACACTGTACCGTCTCGAGCAAGTGTCCTTTTTAGGCTTATCTGTGCACGCGGAGTGTTTACGAGGTCTCGCGCGTTGCGTTCTCTGCCCTGCAGTGTGTTATTATACATATACAACAACGCATTTGAATTACTTTCCGTGCACAGTTTAAAACAGAAATTACACGGGAAAAACAATTAGGCGACTGTTTTTTTTTCTATTACCGTACAACTTCACACAATTTTTTGGGGGTTTTCTTCAATGACAACTTCTATCCACAACATGATATTATGAACCTTTTTTTTTCTTTTTTGGAAAATTCTCATACAAACCAAAAGTTTAAGACTGCAGGAAACTATTTTACGTGAAAATATCTGATTTCAGTTTAATTTTTGATTTTTGAATATGTTAAAAAAACTAATGGACCACCGATATTTTTCTGACTTTTCTACAGTATTGGTTAGTAAGATATATGAGAAAAGTTCTACTCAATTTTCAAGTCTTGATAATTTATCGATAACTTAAAATGTTATAAGATCGACACTTAAAAAAAAAAGTTATTTTCAATACATATTTCCAAAGTTCTATGTCGAGTTCAAGAATTGTTAAATTTTTTCAAACTTTGGTTAAGTCTATAATATAACGGAATGGGGTAATATTGTTTCTTCTGCCATTAATTTCTTAGTCATTATTTATTAACAAATATGGATTTTGATTCCTTTTAAGTCTCGTATCGGCACATTTTACTGCTTTAAAATTCAAAAGAAAAGTCAACAAAAGTCAAACAGTTAATGTCGATCGATTATTATTAGTCGGAAGAAATAATTTGTAAATCACAATGTGTAGGTCATATTTGAATTTAACATTTGAATAATTAAAAGTTAACTTTCATATTTAAAAAAACCAAATGACACAGTTCAAAGAATGAATAATATGTGATGTACCTACCATAAGAGGTGGCAATCTTTAAATCTGCCGCAGCAGTGTGTTTAAACGATGACTGGCGGTAACGCACGTTATTTCGCGTTGTGTACCTGTCGTACATATTTCATACGCACATACGTATATATATATATATATATATATATATATATATATATATATATGGGTTGGAAATAAAATGTTCCAAATTCGGACCGCCGAGTGTTATTCGGTCGTAAACAATACGACGAATAGAATCGGCGTGCGACCACGTCCGTACGTGCGCACGCGTCCAGCAATACGGCAATACTGCAGTGGTCGCCGCTTATTGGACTCACTTTGGCACCTGATCATTTGAGTCCATTTACCGAGTGAGTCGATAAGGCGAACGACCCAAAAAACAATTTAAAAAATGCTTAAATTCAAAAACTTATTTACTTAAAAAATATTCATTGAGATTCAAAGTATGGAACAAAAATTTAGCTACGCAATTAAAAATAAAATATCATAATATGCATGTATGTTAAGACTAATAAATTTTTTTAGTAATAATCCGTCTAGGGTTGATTGGATTTTCCCTTCTTCGGCCAACTTCATAATCATATATTCGTTGGATTTATATTGCTCAAAAATACGCCAAAATCACCCCTTTATTGAATCCCTCTTCGTAGAATTCGAAGCGCTTCTAGCATTTGATTGGTTAATTGTGGTTTCTCATCAGGTTTCTCTTCGCCACTATCACCAGCCAAATTCGCTATTGGCCATTTTGACTGTATTTTACCACATATCTCTTCTTCGGTAACGAATTCAGTAGTTTGGACTTCTTCGTCAATATTTATTCCATTCATTAAAAAGTTTAGTTGATAGGACATTTTTTAATCAAAAATTAATCCACATACCTATTTATAATAACGTATGCCTATAAACAGTATAAACGTAAATATACTCATACGAATTAATTGCATATAATTATCAAATTTTAATTTATTTGACTTACCCGACGTACACGACAAAATTCTGCTAAAATCTAAAATTAGTATAAAAAAAAAAATTGTGTGGTAACAATCATTGAATTACCGACTGTAACGTAACTTTTATTACAATTTAATAGTTGAAAAAAGTCGATAAACGGTTGAAGAGTAAAGACATAACAGGAAAATTTGAGGTTTAAATAGTTAACTGGAATTATAAGTGAGTAACGTATATTACGTTAAAGTGTTGATACCTATTTCAATAAACAGTGTTGATTTTCAACTTTATTCGATCAAATTATTCTAAAATTTATAATTATTATTGACTTTAATTCCCATAACAGTTTCTAAGAACGTGGCGCGTGAAATCGTGGAAAAAATGTGCTTTATTGAATCACAATAATTGCTTAATTCTATAGAAGTATTTAAATTTCATATTATTATGTACCATCTATGTTTGCAACATTAGGGTGCTAATAAACAGATAAGATAAAATTATACCGTTTTCGGATGAGTCATGAGATATTCTATAACACAATGTTATTAAGAATCAAGGTGTTTAAATAAATGCAATGTTAGTGAACACACCGTCGGAAGTTATGTTTATCTATAACTTTACAAAGAATGAATTCAATATTTCAAATAATATCGTACAAAAAAAAACATTGAATTAAAATGAATTATATCTAATCACACACAAGGAATTCAGGAAAATGAAAAATATATTTATTTTAATGAGGAAATTATCTTGTATACTGCATTTATTAGGTACTTAAAGATCATTTAGGTTATTGTAATTCGTTATCAATTTTATTATTTCTTCGTACTATGCCAATAGTAGCCGATCGTCTATGGAAAATAAATTGTGATTACTATTTATTTTTACTCAAGAAGTCATAATGAAAGTAAAGCGATCGAAAACACTGTTTTTTTTAGGAAATAGGTACCTATAAATGTTTCTCTTAAACACGTGTTATCGTTTTTTTTATTGTCTGCTCAATATTGTTATTAAAACTTATTTCCCGTTTGAAATCTTGCTGAATGCGTTCAATTAGATTTTTTCGATCCTAACACCATCTCCGAGTGGACAAATTTCTGCGAAATTTTACTTTGAAAAACAATTTATAAAAATTTGCGTAAATAACGTTCAAAGAAACAATGGATTTATTGCTACACTAATCGATTTTGCATCGAGTGTTTAGAACATTTTTTTTTTTTTTTTTCGTAATGGCGAGCCACGAGAAACAATTCGTTAGCATATTTTAGGGACTGTCAAAATTAGGATCAAAACTTTTCAACTGTAAATTTTAATATCACTATACTTCTTTATATATTTTTTATAAGTACATGACATGTTTTTAAAATTTTCCTGCGGTATTGTTTTTTTAACAAAGCCTAATCATAAAACAAACATACCACACCTATTTGATAAATATTACACTAATATCGACCACGGCCACGGCAGAGTTACCAAACAAAAGAAATATTAGAAACCATTATCTATTTTCGTGGTTAATTTCAACATAGAAAAATTATAATCTGTACGGAATATCGTTAACTGTTTATTTACTAGAAAAATCCATTTCAGTACGTTGCAAATCACTTATGAATTGCAAGTGACACGTACGGAGTAACGATAATATTTTCGATTGAGTACCTACCAAGTATTTTCGTGCAATGTATGGATATTAGTGTGTTTATTTATTGATTAATAATAACGAATCAACTTTATGGAACTAAAATGTTAACATAGTAAGTATTCAGGAATGATGAACGCTATATCAACATTGGACCGGTGGCGTATTTACTGATAGAGGGGGTTTAGTGGAGTACTTGACACTCCACTAGAACTAAAAAAAAAAAAAAATAAATCAGATATATTATCCAATCATTTTTTTTTATAATTAAGAATGAAAATATACATTATTTATACAACCACGATTGCGACGATTTACAAACTAAAGCGGCGGTAAAATATGATAGTGCAATAAAGACTAGGTTAAGATAAAGGTATATCACATAGAATAGTTCTTCATTAATTTGTAAATACCCTCTCAAAAGTTGGAAATACACCGCTTTAGTAATGTAGTGAATCTGTATGTAGACTCTAAGATAAGTGCGATACAAAATTGTTTGTTTTCTGAAAAATTAAAATTTCAAAAAAATAATCGTATTATATTTCCAAGTATGCAAGTTGACATGTAAAAACTAAAAACTCAACGGGCCAAAAGTATAATAAATAATATTGAATAGTTATATATTTTGCAATTTTTCAATAATAAAGTCACGATTGTATTTGAGTTTATTCATTTATATTGATAAATTATATAATTCATCTTAAATTATATTTTCGAAATTATTTATAACTTTTCTAATTCAGGGGAAACTATGTCAATTTAGAGTAAAAACGAATTTTTTTGTATAAATATAATTTTAATTATTTAGTAATTAACTCTATTATAATTATATCAATGTTAAAAACTTCAAAAGTTCACCAAATATTAACTATATTTATTTAATATATATTCTTGATAAATCTTCAAAAAAATTGGCAAATTTCGGTTTGAATATACAACTTTTAAAATATTGAAAATATCTCAATTTTTATTTTTCAAATGTTCAATGTAATGTAATTTCGCATAAAGACTAAAATTTTAAGTATTATTTTACTCATATACTCAACTACTATAATAATGTTTTTTTTATGAACCATTACAATTTGAATAATGGTAATTTTTTTTTATTTTACGACGTTCTTATAGTTTTATTAATAGATATCTAGGTACTACCAGTATATTTATTTGTTAATATTTTCTCTGCGAAATATGTCCTTAAGGAGTTTATATATTGCTTCAATGTTTTGTAATTTTGAATAATAAGTCTGGAACATTAACATACACGATTACATGCATTAAACTTATTGCTTTATGTTTATTCGATGTATATTTTAAATTATTTACTCATATATTATTTTCATGATGTGCATTTTAAACCATCATATATACAATTTTTTAAGCTAAATCGATATTTGTGGAGAATCGCTTGTCAAATGTAATGATTCAATATTAAATTTATTTTAAACTGTGTATTACAATACGTCACTGTTCTTAACCGAAGCGTGTGGATTGTGATGAGTTTTTCGTGCTGAATTTCTGAATTTGACTTTCTTTAGACATTTCATCTCGCGTTTAATAACTTCTTGGTAAATCATCAATGGTAAAGTGTAAATTCGTTGTATATTGGTGTTTTTTAAAAATATATTTTAAACTTTAAAAAATAATACACGGTATTCTAATTAATTTTCTGTAATGGAATCCATGTATTTGTATTTTTATTCATTCAACATTAATGTATTATACAAACAATAACGCATATTGACGTGTAAATTATGTATTGTACATTAAAAACACGCAGGAACAGGCGAAACCCGTAGGGAGGAGTAAATATGTTCAAATCGACGGCGAACCACAGTAATTCACGTATTTTACGTATAATTTACGACTGTAACGGACGAAGTGCGTTATGGTATTGTATTGAAATTTAAACACATCTCCTATGTATACATACATTCACCGTTGTCGTTTTATTGTTGTTAGTTACTTAAAAAAGGGATAAACAAATGAACGGAGCGTCTGGCTGCCGAAAGACGACTTCGGTGGCGCCGTGGCTTTTTAAATAATTACGAGAAGAAAAAAAAAATCGTTTTTTCCCCTTAAATACTACACGGGAAAACCAACGATAACCTCTGTATCTAAAATGTATCTCTGTATCGTTTGACGAGTAAATATTTATTCCAATAATGTAGATTCACTCGCATGAGCATTATCGTGACGTGGAATTATCGAATATTCACCGCAATAATTAGACAAATTTATTATATACTACGAACTCGATTGTTTTGTCAGACTCGACAAGGTGCGTAATGCGCAGCTAAGTATTTTATTTTTAGACGAAAAGAAAACCGAACGAGCTTATTGTAAACCCGTACTTTCGTGCGCTATTGTACTCGCGAACCTTCGAGTTGTGCGCGTTCGAGTAACGCAATTAAAAGAACATAATAGATAGAGACGTATACCTACTCGCGTAGTTTTTTTGAATAAATGACATTGGTACTAGTGCGCGTCCATTGTGATTTAGCGCCTCTATAGAAGTAGGTCTCCCATAGCGAATATGGAAAAATCACGCGGCAAAACCTGAGCACAAGGTCACTACCAGATCCGTACTGACTGCTCTTATGGGGCGGTTGTTGTAGCCTAAAAGGGCGCCTTAAAAACATTGTTAAAATTGCAAAAAAAAACTATTTCATTAATATTAAATATTTAATATTGTGTATGATTGGTGGACAATATTTATACATATTTTTCAAATAATGTGAACTAAATATATAATTTTGGTTCATTTAATGTTTATATTATCTCGGAGAAATATTTAAAAATGTATTCTCAATCAATTACTAATGTTTTATAAATATATATATTTTTAAATATTTAAAAAATAATCACTTTTTTTCATTTTCTGTAAACACTTTTTCGTATAGAAATAATGTTTCAAATTTTTCATCTAGCCAATCTATAGATCAGAAATTTGCTCTTGTTGGTACTTTAGAGAGGTCATTTTTTTCTCCATTCAAAATTTTTTTCAGAAAATTTTTCTGCACACAGGAGAAAAAAAAATTTGATCGGAAAATTCTGATAATTTAATATGACTTTACTGACGATACTAACCTATGGAACCGACCTATTTTTCATAGTCAATCGTTTTTTCAGAAGACTGGAAAAACTGCTGAAAATTGAGTAAAAACGGCGAAATTTTAAATATTGAACTTCTGAAAATTTTATATGTTTACACTTAGACTGATTTCTTTTAAGTTTATTTCTAATAAAGTTTTAAATATGGGCGCAATGTAATTCGTGATTTTCATGGGCACATCGTGCATTTGCCCCGTTGCCCGGTGAGCCAATACGGGCCTGGACTCACTACTACCGGTGACTTTTATCGCGGCCGTATATCAATCGTTTCTGGAGATTTATGAGAAAACCCGACGGATCGATTACTTTTTCACGCCTCGTACAGGTTTTTGAATCGATCACAGTCGTCGCAACAACGCGAATACACGCGTCAGAAGCATAATACGAGCACTGCAGTAGGTATGTTTTATACTCAACAGACACGATCGACCGTCTCGTCAGAGTTTTTCACGTGCCTACTGCAGTGTAGTTTTCCTATAATAATACTCTGTCGTCGCCGTCGTCTGCGTGTAGAACAATATCGCGTAATCAGAAAGGCACTCAAAATGTCAATGTTTTTTTTTTTTTTTTTTTTATGGCATACCTAGTTTATTGTCACTACGCATTTCATACAGAATTTATATATATATATGTATTATATAATGCGTGTTGATAAAAGCAGAAAAAAAAAACGTCGTAAGTACAAAAGGAAATAATCTCAATTGTCGCAAGACTATAATATAGGTATACATTATTATTGTTATTATGAGAGGACGGCGTTTTTATAAATGTTTGATTAATTTTTCCTACGCACACTCATAGCAAAACGTTTAGCACTGAATTAGCAAAAATATCCACCGGGAACGCGTCTCTATAACATGTAATAATACATTTACGTATATTCCATTTGAAATCGTGGCCTGACAACAACTACACGTAAAAACAAAAAGACGTTACTTTGACAAAACAAAGAATCAGAACACAACACGATAAATTTTGTCTTTCGAAATGCTTAGCTTTTTTTAATGTCGCTTAATATCTCAATACTGCAGTATATACATGAATATATTCAGTATATACATGCATTGCAGTATATACATGTATATATTCAGTATATTATACAAAACAGGTAACAGAGAAATATTTATACGATTTTTCAATTCGTTTTATGAATTCAGTTTTTGTTTTTTTAATAGATATAAATATATTATTACCTACATTACAATTTACACCGGCTGATTAATTAGACATTATTTAAAAGTATGCTTAAAAATTAATGAAATGTGCATTGTAAGTAGGACTGTTTTAATTTTATTACATCTTTAATTAATGATAATAATCAATATCAAAATCATTGTTATAATAATATTATTTACTGTAAAACAGCCAAAGGGGAAAAAAATCATTATTTCGGCTAGATATTTGGATAGCAATGGTAAATTGTACAGAAAAAAATAAAATAAAAACGTTATCTGTTGTTCATTCTATTCTAGATAAGCAATAGTTCAGTTTCCGTTCTGTTCGAGTACGTGCTCAAATTGTAAAATGAGTGTTAAGCCGTATACGTAGGTTTACACTCTATAACAATGCTAAAAACCGTTTGTTTATGGACACTAACAGCAATTAGAGGAGAGACTGTACCTATGTGTATTTAAAAAAAAAAAAAAAAAAATGGAATTCGCGAGTTTCTAAAACGAAAACCTTCTACTTTTATTTACAATAAACGTACAAATAACATAAAATAATAGCGAATATCAGTGATATGTTAATTATATTCGTATTTTTTAATCATTGATCACATTTGTATCACATTGCAAATAATGATAAAACGTCATAAAATACAACCGTATTTGAATAAGATAACATTTTAAATTATTTGATTACAGAGAAAAAAAAAAAGGAAATAAATTTTGTTTTATTCGTCGTTTTTATGTATTCAAAAAGAAAATAAATCGTTACTACGTACTACGCTAACGGGATTATTGTAATTTTAAATTGGGTTGGAATATCGTAGGTGGGTTTTATGGATATGAGCCCACTCAAATAGTCAAATATAAACCATTAGACGAATAGAAAATATTATAGTTCGTATAGTTTACCGCCGACTGTCGTATATTACGTTACTGCAGACCCGAACAATGCGTCGATATTTCAAAGTCGAATCAGAACACGTGCTGTATCGCAGTGCCTCGGCCGATAAATTCGTCCGGCAAACTCCGAAGTCGATAATTTTCAAGAAAGAAAGAAAAAAGTTTGCCGGCGAAGTGGGTTACGCGACAATAGCCGTGTGCACTCGATCGATTTTCCTGCGGGGGAAGACGTTGGGCGGATTACAGACAGATTTTGTTTTCTATTAATTTTCTAATTATTATTCACACTTTATCCGTCGGTGAAATATCGTAAACGTGGATATACACGTACAGGGCCAATTACCGCTGATGCTGATGCTTTATAATAGACCAAAGCCACTTCACGTTGACGGTCTACTGAAGCGAGTTCGTCGTGAGCGCGTAACGTTAATACTCATTATTATAAACCGTATAGTAAATGGGACATTTTTTGGCCGAGTCCCAGACGGGAAAATAATAATGTTTTGCCAGTAATATACACATGCACCGGTTTACACGCGTTGTTATTATATACGCAGAGCACTCGAAAATATCCGCGGACACGCGAACGCGAATATTCGCGCGTGCTTAATCACGACGGTTATTATGTAACACAGCGTCTAGAAAATGCATTACGACTCGCGGGGATCAAAAATCGTATTAGTATTAGTACGACGCGCGCTGTGCGGTAGATACGAAATATCATGTGTCGTGAGTGCAGTACGAAATTCAAACGTGTACCACGGTCATCGCGTGTCACTAATTATAATTATTGATATAGTGTTTGATTTTGATTTAGTCATTTTTCGTTTTGAAAAATATTGTTCGATAACATTTTCAAACGTCTGTAGCACCGTTGTGAAGCTAGTATGAAATCACGCAGACCTCGTCGACACGTGTAACACATCGTTTAAACGAATTTTCAAGTTGTAATTTACTCGTGTTTTTTTATTTAACTATTTGCTCGTCTATTTATTTTCGTAACTCGTGTCTCTCGCTAATAAACGTACAAACATCACGATGAAATTCAATGATTATTGCAGTAATAATACAAATTTTGAATACCGCTATTGGTTTGTGAAACTTTGTTTATCTATAAATATGATCTAGGAATTAGGGTGATGTATTGAGGTAATGACTCCCCCTCGGGGATTGTATACAAAATGTGCAGTGCGAAAGTTTAGATATATATAAGATGACCATACGTCCCGTTTTTTGAATCTCTGTCCCGTTGTCCCCTGGGAAATCTTCGGGACGCTAAAATGTCCCGTTTTCAAAAAGTAGACAAAAAAAATAATGAAAATAAATGTTCTTTGACGAAATATCGTTTTTAGAAAAATATACAAGTATTTAATTTTGTGATTATTACACGAAAAAATTTTGTTTATAATAAGATAATTACCTAGTAAGTGTAATAAGTTAATTTAATTTTTTTGTCCTTTAAAAACATTATAAGTACCACAGAACTTTGCTACAGTGCCGCAATTAGCGGGGGTGCTGGGGGTGCGCGGCACCCCTAAAAAGGCCCTATCGTCGTATTTAGGGGCCCCTTTTCAGACATAAAAGATTTCAGATTTTAAACTAATATTAATTTTTATTCCAATTTACAACACATGATGAAAATTGAAATTTTTCGATATCATTGTGTTACGTCCAACATCTAATATTATGTTTTTCTAGTATTGATTATACGTATGAAGAAAATATTATATACTATACATTTTTAACTATTACTTGTACTTAATATTTTATTTTTGTCTCGATAGTTTCAATTTTGTGTTAAATAATAGTTTTCGATTCAATGCTATCATCAATGATGTTATCTGTTAAACGACTGAGAAAAATAATTAAGGCATCCAATTTTTTTTAGTAATAGTGGACCACAATGGGCTTCCTTAACGTTTGGTGATAATGTAGCGAACATAAAAAAAAAATAAAGTTTAAAAAAAAGTGTGTGTCGCTAGATGGGAGGCAAGACATGATTCAGTTTATGCATTAAAAGATAGACACATTGATGTTTTAAAATCATCAACTAATATTTCCTTGACCAGTCAAAAAACAGAAGAAAGAACAAAAAGCATTGGGGAAAAAAATAAATGAAAAACATACATGGTTTTAGGTTTACATTTTGAATGGAGGCCTATGCATAAATTATTTGTTCTATTTTTGTAAGTAAAATTATTTAAAATAAATTGATGAAAATCGTTTTGCTTTTTTAAATTTGTACTTGGTATGCACTATGTATAGGCATTATTGAGAGAGCCAAAATAAAAATGTTTAGCCCCCTGAGATGGGAAACCAAGTGTCTATTATTTTCGGGAGTTTTTTTTTTACCGGGGGGTTTTAAGCCAATCATTAATTACGCTTTTGCCCCAATTACTAAATCAATTTTGTAAGACAAAAGTTTGAAATACGGGGCCCCAAAATATGACTCGCACCTAGGCCCTTTTATCTCTAGTTGCGGCACTGCTTTGCTAGTAATATTATTAAATCAAAAATATTTGTTTCTAACAAATAATTATAATTTTTTTTTCGTCCCGTTTTGATTAAAAAAATATATGGTCACTTTAGATACATATCAGTCTCCGACGACACGACCGTTCGGTTTGCGAGCCTGCAGTTCACGTCGATTTCATTTGTTCAAATAGTACGATTTTTAGATTTATTTCCGTCACTCGGTTGTTTTGTCGTGTAAATTAATATTAGCTTTTTACAAACCATCGTTGTGTCAACGGAGCAGTGTACCTCGCGGTAGGGACACGTCCGTATTAGCAGAACGGCGTGGACGTTTCTCATCCTCGAATTCCATTCGAACAGAGTTTACACACGAGCGACGTCCGTCTCGTTGTTGAAATGTGTGGAGAACAAGATCCGGGCGGTCCGACGAGTACATTGCAGGTCGAAACATGTTTCGATTGGCATATTGGCCGATTACTCATATTATATTTTTTATTTTTCAAATGTTTTTCTACGACGAACGTCAAAATAATGAGCACGTTTTTTATAATAAGACAAAAAAAAGTTTTATTTTTTATTTAAAGTTTCATATTTGTTTTTATTCTAAATAATTTATTCGATTGTCAAACGACTGAGTACTTCTTCATTCATTTTATGTTTATGTATTCATCATTATGTTAAATAATAAATTTCATTTAAATTTAAATTTCAATGATAAAAATCATATTATGATTTTTCCTTTAAAAAAAAAAAAATATGTCGAGAAGATATTGGTTTATTGTTTAAAACAAAACAAAAATATCGTAAATTTTAATACTCAAATAAACTTATAAATTAATTAATTTCTGTTTCCATATGACACGTTCGATTATTAACTGCGCAACTGAGAGATATAAATTAGAATTTATGTTTATTTGTTTCGTTAGTGTGTAAAATTCGAAAATAATTTACAGTGTTCGTTTAGTTACTATACAATATAGCATGTAAACCTACGTACGTTTGTTATTAAAACTAGGTAAGTTACGGGTTTTATAAAATTTCGTTTTTTTTATTATTTATCGAAGATATGTATTTATGGCTAAACCATGTATTTATTTTCGTGAATTGTTTGTTATTTTCGAATTATAATGTATTGTAAATGCGTTTGTGTAATTTTTAGTGTGTATATATATTTACATTTTTTTTTTTTTTTTTGAAAGCCTTGTTTTCCTTAAACTTTGACACAAATTATAATTGAACTAAAATACCAATAGCAGGTATAAATAGAAAATAGGAAAAGCAATAACTATGTACTTAGTTAACAATGTTGGAATAATATTATTAATTTCATTCACCTACATTATTCATAAATAGGTAAAAACAAACAATTTAAATATACAATAGACTATATCTATATTTGGTGCATATTTTTCAGAAATGTGCGTATTTTATTGATTTTAAATGTGTATTTTAAAAATGTTATGTGCCCATATGTACATTTCCTCCAAGTCATCAATAGTAATCGTCGTAATTATACCACAATAATAATAATAATAATAATACGATGGCCAATGCCAGGTTAACCATTTAATATACGAGCGCACCGTATTTTTTGAATGCCTCTGCAGTCTGCAGCATATATTTGGTTTTAGTGTTAAAAACTCAAACCTACCGAGTAGACGTATTATATTTGAAAATTCATCGAATTACAATAGAGTCGATATTATTGAATTTCATCAGCGTGCTGAAAAAATAAAAACTGTACAGCTACGGAGTGCAGACAAAACAACTTTGCAATCTAATATTGTGTTTTATTGCACTTAACACTTAACATTTATTACTCTGGAGATAGGCGCGACGATAACGTTAAGACATACCCATTTGTTTTTTACGTACATTTAAATATCATGGAAAAAAGTTTTACACACTAATTAACAATAAAAAAAATAACAATTCAAATGCACACATGTTATTAATTCCGTTTCGTCTCAGAATTGGCTTCGATTAAAACGCAGACACGAAATGCGGGTTCTCGGTGTACATAGCATATGCACGCGTGCGTTTAGTTTAATCAAAACATTAAATTTAGTTAACCCCTTACATTGAGACGGTTATTGTTAGTATATACAATTACGTTTGAAAATTCGTATGTTGTACCTATACGCATGCAACCTATCTAAGCCTTATTAGAAAAATCATTTCATCCTGTAAATTACTGATGAATCCAGGTATAGGTACTTTAGGAAGGGGGGGGGCTGTTGTCCAACCTGTTTAATGTGCGTAAACTAATAATCTATTGATATAACACAAACGTTATATTTGTATAGTTATCAAAATATAAATATATATAGATTTTTACAATACCAATGAATTTTATTTACATATAACACAATATTGTTATTAATTATTACATTGAGTTATTAACTACTTTTTAAGTACCTATTTGTTAAATATTGAAAAATAAAAACATATTAAGTATTTTTATGTTATTCAACACAAACTTGAAAAATTGATATTTATCATTTGTTTATATGAACTTTACAAATGTGATATCTAACATTGTATCCTTTAATTACTCTTTTTAATCATATATGCCATAATATATTTATTTTTTGAACAATTTCAATATTCGAATCATTTAGTGACGGTATGATCTTAGTTTTAAGTTAAATTACCAAGTTAGTACAATTATGTTTCGGTTTGTATTGGTGTATATATGTATGAAATGTTCAGTAAAGTTGTTGAATTGATATCTTATTAATTCCATCCCTTATAGTACCCGAGTTCCCACCACAGAAAAACATAAGTATGCAACACTGCTGTATATTTGAATTTTGTTTTTTGCAGCGTCGTTGTGGCAGCACATTTTTGCGTATTAACCATATACTTCTTCACTTCGTTACTGACTTTAAATTCTCTTATTACCTCTCAATAATAGCCGCTTGATTTAGAAATCTGAAAATAATTGAAATTCGTTGTTTTTATGACAAAAAATTGGTGATTTTTATTTTTATGGCCTGAAATTTAACATGTAGACTCAATCTGAGGGCATAATATTATGAGTGGGGATGACTGCCATTTCTCCACTGAAACTCCATCACCCGTTAACTCGAAAGTCTCAACAGTATCCCCGGCAATTGATACAAATTAACAAGAAATTGAGTAAAAAACGGTAAAACATGTAGTAAATAATGTTTTCAAGCTATTGATTTTAGATATTTAGTCAATATAGTCATAATACACTTAAAGAAATGGTACAAGAAATTGCAAACTTTCATCAAATACCAATAATGCTCTAAAATACTCTCGTCAAAAGTTTCGTAAAAATGATTCATCTTAGGCACTTTACACCCAACGCCACATCTTGTCCGAAGAATGACGTGACGTAGGATACAATTCCATTACCGCCACCTTACCGGTTTTTCTATTTTTACGCGTGAATAACAATAATTTCAATATACAAGATTTCAAGAAATATGTGTATAAATAGAGCTTTAACTCAAAAAGTAATTGACCAAATTTAAAACGGGACGTGGTTGTTAGTTTCCTATCCTCCGCCATTAGTTTCACGTAAAGAAAAAAAAATAGATCTATCAAACTAATCTCGTGTGTAGTATGAGACATGAGTAATGAGTTTGATAGGAAATTAAAAACATTGTACTTCAAATAATTTTAGATAGTTGAAAAACATTCATAATCAATAATTAGCCACAAATGAACTTGAAAAGGGGATTCAAATTTCAGATTGTTATCTTAATTGATTAAACAGTGATGAACAATATTGTATAAAAAAAAAAACCATCAGCCGCCCCATTCTATGGCACCACTACATTTTCAAATGTAAACTACAACAATTTTATTTTAAATTATTATGTGTTGTAGGAATAACAGAAAAAGGTTGTTTTAAATTGTAGTCAATAAAAATACGTATCTATTACGTCAAACTGTATTAATTATTAAATTAATTTAAACTATGAAACGACGTTCACATTAAATTTATTATGTTTTCAAACAGTTGAATAACTTCATCGAAAGTAATTAATATAAAACATATCATACAGATTTAACTCAATTAACATGTATATAAGATAGCATCGAATCGTTATGTAAAAGCAAAATTTTACCTTCTATGAATAGTTCAGCAAGTCGAAAAAAATGTTCAAAAATATAAAACCTTCTTTTTCGTTTAAACGATGTATTCAGTAATTAATTTCAATTACGTTTCTCTCGGGGTTTTTATTATTATTTATTTTTAATCCTTAAGAAGACTACGCCTTTTTTCCAATTGCCAAATAACTCAATATAATAGCCAAACATACCCCACTCGTGTACATGGACACGTACGTATAAACACGTACAAGAATATTTCGGAATTCACAACTACAGGTTCGAAAAACGCGTGTCAATAAAATATCCAAAAACATTTCATGCCTCGGAATATCGTTTGAAAACTTTGCAGACTCGCCGCTTCCAAATACGAAATTATCGGTATGAGTTCTTCGCATTAAAAGGAATGATAAAAAATCAAAAATAAATCTACCGAAAACGTTAAAACGTAACCCCGAAAGCAACGTGTTATCCGGGTATTGCTTGGTAAAAAATCTTGACCGTACAAGATTCGTGCCCGCAAAATACATGTTCGCGATTTCGAATACACTGTGAAATTAGCAATATGGATACGTTCAGTGCGTGGGTCGGGGAAAAATTCTCCACAATCTGAATAATCGGACAGGAAATGACCGCCGGGCAAGAGCCGTGCCGCAGTATACGCCTATCTCGGGTTTTACACAAACACACACACACACACACACACACACACACACACACACACACACGAACACAATACGAATACACGCCACCGTACATTATACCGGGTAATAATGGCATTAGTATCGCGTATCCAGCCGGGTTATGATAATCGAACGATTCAATTTCGAATTCTTGTCAGCTCTCCGTCAATCGTTTCTCAGCAATGCCGCCGCGGCCGTCACACCGAACTACATTTATTCATGCATACACACACACACACACACACAGGAAATATACACATTCAGTGGAATGTCGGATAAATTTAAACTCGATAAGTCTACGTTTATACGGTGATTTGAACGAGAAAAATTACCTCGAAATCCCCTCACTAGGGGATATTTTTTTTCTTCCCGGGACATACGAGCCATCGACAATATTCCAGTGTAAACATAATTCGCGCTTCGAGCACTAGCCATTAGGTATACGTATACGTATAAAGGTGTGAAATTCCACAGACCTCGTTGCATGTATAGAAGATCTTACATTCCAAACAGGCTTTCACAACGTTTGATGGTTTGTTGTGGCGAAAGTCGAATTTGTCAGGGTTAGTAAAAAGATTGTCCTGGGTGCGAAATTCTGGAGACTCGAGGCGTACAGTCGCCGCCGAATCTGATAATGAATATATAATGCGCTAAAAAACTTTAAAAAATACGCTTATTATAGGTAGAAAATTTTAAAAAAAATACAGTAATTGATGACAATAAAGGTCAATATTTATCAATAATTGTTTCATGGTAAATTGACATACAATTTTTTGTGTTACAGACTTTTACAGGCTACGAATTATACATTTATACGTCACGTTGACTTTTTAAAATCGATTCTTATACAATTATCATTGCACATCATGACATAATTTCGGGATGTGCACGGAATGGACATGAACGTTTGAAATGAAATAAATATTACACACCAAAAGTAACAGCTCGCAATTGGACCTTAATATCTAATTTTTAATATAATTAAAACTGCAACTATTAACAGAACTTATGACATGTTCAGAAGTCATAAGATATTATACAAAGAACGGTTTATTCGTAGAACGTGAACAACTTTCAAGTCGTGTCGTCGCTCCGGTCGTGGTCTCTTCGGAGTTCGGATTTCGGGATCGATACGCTCGAATCATCGTCACGTGAACGGTGTAGGGGTAGCGACGGTCCAGGCTGTTCGCAGGCGGCAAAAATTACGGTGGTGCAGGTGGTCCACGTGATTTTTATTTTGCCGCCATTATTTTTTACTTGAAATAAAAATACCCGGAAAAAAAATCCTTAAAGTATACGAATGCGAAGAAACAGTTTCATTATTATAATTTTTTTAATACTTTTATTCTCAATCATTATTATTATTTTTGAATAAATTAAAACATGCCTCGATGGCGATGGCGTTTATTGGTAATTATATTTCATATCATCGGCATTCGTAATAACATTTTAAAAGTTACTGGCAATTGTATATATTATATATATATATATATATATATATATATATGTATATATATATTATATAGCTAAGGTATAAAAAGTGACTATCATATAATATTATGTATTTACTTAAAACTTTAAATTTTTTGTAAACATTTTTATTTAATCAACACATAATGCAAATATGTGTTCGGAAATAATACATTTACTTGCATTCTATGGCTAAATACTCGTCAGAGATTTTTTACTAGGGATTTTTTTATTCCTTGATTCTTGGGAACCAGTGCGAGAGCGTGTATTTACCGTGTACGCATAGACTATAAAACGTCTTAATGTCCGTAAAGCACACTTTGTATTGTACTATCATTGTTGTGGTTGACTCTATATACATTCCAAATCAGAATCGACCGTCGAACCATCTACATACCAACATTAGATTTATAAACGATTTGTAGTACTATAAATAACTTAATCACAATTCCTATTGGTTTGCGTTTTACGACTTGTACGACTGTTTGATTACAGATCAAAAAACTTTATAGATCAACTACACTCACAACAAATAAATCGAACTATTTATTTATTCATAATGCGGTTTGTGCACACTTATCGTCCGGCACAATGTGTGCGACTGTCGTACTGTACTCGTACTGCGTACAATTCGCAGTGTGTGTGTGTGTGTGTGTGTGTGTGTGTGTGTGTGTGTGTGTGTGTGTGTGTGTATGTGTGTGTGCGTGTGTGTGCCCACAACACCTATATAGCCCAACGTTCGAGTTTATCGGGCACGGCACGGCGGAGGAGGACGAGTAGGTCGCGTGGGCACACGCCGCCGTAAGTGGTAACCTTGTCGCCCGCACTGCGCCGGATCTACGTATATAGGTATAATGACAGTAATAACCGTACGATAATCGGCGGCGGCGCGGCGGACACACACACGCACGAGGCACCTAACGTTGTGCGCTATTATAATATATATTTATTGTAAATAATATCGCGCGTTACTCACACGCCTATGATCTATGCGATAAATGTGCGCGGGTACGACGCGAAACGTATACGACGATATAAATGCGTATGATACGTTTACGATAAAGACAAGTGTTTATTCGAAAATACGTATTATTTGTTTTTCCCTCGAGTCGTTATCAAATGGTTTTTTTCGTGTGTGTGTGTGTGTGTGTGTGTGTGTGTGTGTGTGTGTGTGTGTGTGTGTGTGTGTGTGTGTGTGTGTGTGTGTGTGTGTGTGTGTGTGTGTGTGTGTGTGTGTGTGTATTGCACGATCGGGGGATCGAGTGGCGGCCGCTGCGAACGAAGAAGAACGACGACGAAAATCCTTGACCCGGTGAAATCTCGACCGGGTCGGCGGCGGGGAAGCGCGACGACAACGACGCGTCGTCGTCTCCTTTCACCGCGGCGCGGCGCGAAACGGCGGACGTCATTTCGTATTGTAAATGTACCCGCGAAACGGCCGTTTGACAAACGCTGATTTGTGTTCCGCGAGCACGCACAGGTTAGGTTAGGCGCGTTTTTTTCTCCGCCATTGTCGTCGATTCGCGAGCGATAAGTATCTCTCAATAACACCTGTCCATTAAATATTTCAATATTATTATTTTCCCCGACAATAGCTCGAGCGAAAACACGCATTCATTACCACCTGTGTACTCGCACGCCGTGTCATCGTGTCTCGAGGACCGCGAAGGCTGCTGCGGCACGTACGCGTTGGTATATCGTCGTCCCCGATCGCGCGAATCGCGCCAAGTCCAAAAATCGCTGTTTTGGCATTCATACCGCGTGTCACATGACATGAAAATCTCTACCATACACGTACATAGAGTCGACTTAGTCCATTTCGATTTATAAGATTTATGTATATTAATCTAAACAAAAGTGAAGTATAAAACAGCTCTCCAACAGTGGCAATCCCAGTGGGACTGTATAATAAATAATAAAATGGAAAAAAATTAAAAAAACAATCCTAAAATGGCGACCTCCCACTTATACAACACGTCTAGCAGATATTGTCACTACTAGAGCCAGAATCGGCCATACAAGACTCACCCATTCTTATCTATTCAACCTTCATGAAGAACAACCAACCTGCCATCACTGCAATGTAATTCTGTCAATCGAGCATATCACACTCCACTGCCCTATATATTATAATGAAAACCGAAAAATTTGAAGACACCCCACCAACATGGAGAAAGCACTAGGGGAAGCCAACGTCGACGCCATCTTCAATTTTTTTTGTTCCATTAATCTCATAAACCAATCATAAGTTTATAACCAACTAAGTTTTTTATTGTTTTTCTTTTTTTTTCTTTTTTCAATATCTGTATTATTATGTTAATGTAACATTGTATAGCTAATGACCGCAGACGTCGAAGCCGTTATTCTAATAAAAAAAAAAAAAAAAAAAAATGAGGTACCTACTTTCAGAGAATATTGTTAAAGTTTATACAATTTTAAAAAGATAATTATTGTAGATTATTTTATTTATTTTTGTTTTATGAATTTATGGCGTTTTGCGTGAACGGGGACGTTATACGATACGCATTTGTGCTAACGCAAAGACGTAATCGGTATTAAACTCAACCATTCACTTTAGTTTCTGAATTAAGTGAAAAGAATTCCTGTTGGTTTTACTAGTATGTTCGTTTCCTTACGAGATCAGAAATTTGAAATTTTTTACAAACACCAAAAACACTCTTATGTACACTTGACTTGAAACTTTTGAGTAAAATAATAAATGCTCTGAGAGCATGTATATAGTTTTTAACGATCTTACCTAAAAAAAATGTGTAACTGATTGATATCAAAACGTAATCAAAGATTTGAGTTTAATGTTAAAAGTAAGACACATTATTCCTGATGATTGTACAGGAATTTCGCTGAAAATACTTTCACTGATAACCCCGCACCAAGATTAAATCCTGCGTACGTCACTGATATACCAATATCTTGTCCGCGGGACGAAGACTACTCGTGGTGTGAAGTATTCCCGGCTTTATTCATCTATATTTATTGATGTGGAATACGGGAGTCCGAAATCGATTATCCAAATGACATTCGTTCGGTACGATTTCATCACGAAGTTATATAATATTATACCGCACAAATGCGGCTTGCGACGACGCGTACCGAGCAATAATTGAGAGACGAGCCGAGAGCACTACGTTCCATTCACGAAGTGCA
Organism: Therioaphis trifolii; assembly: GCA_027580255.1. Lineage (NCBI taxonomy): Eukaryota > Metazoa > Arthropoda > Insecta > Hemiptera > Aphididae > Therioaphis > Therioaphis trifolii. The sequence continues at coordinate 132,907,325 of CM050404.1, forward strand.
CGCGACAGCTGCCGTACGGCTCGACTTGAGCGTAGAAAAGAGATAAGAGGCGGAACCTTTGAGTCGTCCCGAAAGGATCACCACCTAGGCGAGCGGCACGAGCCATCAGCCTCCAGCCGAGCCACGCGTCGCGGACAGCCGCCTTAATACGAATCGTTGAACTCCGAACGTTCTGACGAACCTTCCAATGCAGCTTCGCGTGATATTTTTTCGAAAACGCGAGTTTTATACTGTTGACGTGTAAACAAACGCAAAAATAAATCCATAACCCAAAGACGTATGCATTTATTTATTGTGTTATATCGCAACACGCAATGACCTACACAGATCGGGGTGTATCCGTTTATGCAAACATGGAATTAGTCACCTGATGCATTCAGAGCCGGATTAAGGATCAATGCTGCCCTGCAGCAATATATTTTCGATAGGAAATTTCTTATCAAGAAGTCGTTAAAACAATATAATATTATGTATTTCATATAATATTGTATGAATATGTTAAACAATTTAATAAAAATACATTTGGTACATTATATTATTGCGCAAATAATTACTACAAGTTGAAAACGTCAAATTTTATTTATTCTATGTATACATATTATAATAGGCGCAGGTATGTATATTTTAACAAAGAGAAGAAGATAAAAATCGTAGTCAACGACACAGGAAATCGATTAGACAAAACTTGAGACGTCGTTTATTTATAACAGAAATTTACATTATTGTATGTAAACTGTGATTAATGCCACTATAATCATGGTTATACTGTGCGCTAGTCCATCCTTATAATATATTATTCATTGCTATAGCTAATAATTTTATATTTTAAAAATAAGATAATATATTATTTAAATGAAAATATGTCATTTTTTAACAGCTAACCCTGTATTACTCGATTTAGTTTTGCATAAAATAAAATAGTTTAACACATGCACGATATTTATTATTTATATTACAAAAGTTATAATATGTCGCCCCCGAAAATTTGTCGCCCTGGAGCAAAAGCTCCTTTTGCACCTACGTTAATCCGGCTCTGGATGCATTTGTATATAATTCACATTGTTATAATAATGTACACAACGTCCGGATTTTTTTTTTCAATCTTTTTATTTACTCGGAACATGGTAGCCAAATTTGATAACACCGCCTTCGTTTGGTAAGTTTAATGATGAAACAAGCATACATTGCATACTCGCCAGTGAACTCCGGACATTCCGATGTACCTTTGAATGCGCAGCTTCACGTGATGTTTTTTTGAAAACGTGAGTATTGTACCGTTAACGTAAACGAACATAATCGGAAAATCACAAACCAAACGTACAACTCAAAAAAAATAGATTTCTGAATAATTGATATAATATGCGCTTATCGTCTAATCATGTTGCAATACGCAATGATGACCTATACAGAGATCAGGGTATATTCGTTATTGCAATTAGTCATCTGATGCATATATATCGAATAATTTATAACACATAATATGCATTATTTGTGACATTTCGTACACTTGACTATTCAAGCCTCGACTTAACGCAATAATATTCAATTCATTGTTATGAATTTATGACCATGGATCATTTGGAGAAGGGGCAAATCAAAAAAGTCGTGCGGACTTATCCTCTTCCCGTCACAAGTAGCGTTTATGTAATGCGTTCAAATTATTTGTTTGTCTTTTCGATTTTTTTTCCAAACACAATCACATGATTAATATTCATTGTTATCATATTGTTCTCAAGTCATTCCTACAGTAATCGATTATACGTTTATTGGTTGGTCGAATTTTCGTTCGACTGATCAGGTTTTAACGTCTTAAAAATGTTTTAAATAAATAAATAATATCGACAATGTCTATGTTTTTAAGACAGGCGTGTTACCCTGAAGGCTGGAATCAAGATTTAAAATTTTTTCACGACTCGGGTTACGAATTCTTAATTTTTGGTTAAGAACTTAAGAATGGTTATGATTGATTACTAAACCCTTGAACTTACGTATTACCCTAATATTAAATTTGAACACCAAAATATAAGAGTAATACAACTGCACATATTTTCAGTTATTTTAATTTTATGGTACAATAATAATATTTTTTATCGTATGTACTCTTTAATCATTCCCAGTAACCCTCCAAGGATACTTAAAAGAAAATGACCAAAGACGCCCTTGCCATAAAAAAAAAAACGGTCTCTCCATATGAAGCCGTTGACGGTATCCCCCCCTCAAGCAAATCAAGTCATCTTATTATTACTACTTATTACACATCATCAAATCTACTTATTGTGCTATTGTACAGATGGTAAATATAGCTTTTATTAATAATAATAATATTATTCACCGCGTATATTTCGACATAATAAATCCATAAATATCTTAAAATACAGGATTTTGTTATTCTCGAGCAGTGTTTATTTTATTTTTCAGTAAAATAATGTGCGTTCTTTTGTGTTGTCAAACTTTTGCTATATAACACTTTTTTTTCATACAAAATTCACGAAATTCATCTATATTCGTAAAACGTTACAGCCAGGTAATACGATTCAATTAAACGTTTCTACTTCATTCTTCCCAGAAATTTGGAATTCCAGTGTCTTAAAATCATAACAAGTATACAACGTTTATGGACTAGGTCGACGATATATACGAATATTTATCTATTACCGACTCACCGTGGGGTAGTTTCTGTGAGGGATTTCGAATGCATAAATAACGGTTTTAATCATTGGTATTGCGTTTATGTAGCTACCCCGCGTGTTTTAACAAATTAAACATTAGGACTTGTGTTCCTGCTACGTAAGTAATTGAATTTGTGTTTGTAAATTAAAAAACTGTTATTCATTCTCGCCTCTCGGTTTTTGACAGCTTACTCTTTACGAAAAAAAAAACGAGAGTCAAATCTCTTTAAGAAATAACTGTTTGCCAAATCTGAGTCGAAGTAAATTACAACCATTGTATTCGTGTTTTTCCGTTTTGTCCATAGAAAATTAGTTGAAATATTTGCATGAAAACGTGAATAATATTTGCTTGGTATTGTTTTACTTCTAAAATCATCATATCCATTAGATTATTTTAAACAGTATTTCAAGCAGTATTTTAAACAAATTTCTTGCTAGCAAAAGTAGTAAATTTACTCTTCATTATCTATTTTAGTCGATACCTACAGAAAAATAAGATAAAATTAAACATGAGAAAAATTAAAAACGAGTAAACATCATCAATATTATTACGTGACTATAAGTGCACTTGTTATTTTTTTATCATTTGGTTAGAATTTAGGGAAAAGACATGTACCGGTTAATACTTTTATTTTTACGGGTCTGTCAAATTATTGAAGTATCAGAATAGGTTCATGTCTTTAGTTTATGTAAATTGATGAATCAAAACTTGTTTTATGATACGATTACAATGAAAAAAATCTTCATTACATTCGTAATTTTTTCATTAGCTTTAAAACATGACATAAAAATGTTATTGTAATAGTACCTAATTTGATGGCACCTATAGGTGTAGTATAACTATACATATTTAGAGTACTGCGGGCAGGTTCACACGAATCAATGATAGTATAATTACTTTTTTTATTCATTGATAAACAATATAAAAATGTAATGACTTGTTTGATACTTTTAGTTGATTAAAAAGAGAACATTATTGTTGTGACTCACAGTCAGATAAACTTATACGAGAGAAAGACAAATATGTTCATATAAATATTGAAAAATGTTGATTAGTTTTGATTTAACGTATATTTTTATTACATATTTAAAGTCTGCATTCCTAATTCAGTTTAATATTGCACAAATAAATGATCTCTGCTTCCTATTTTGATTGTTTAACGTTCTTCTTATTTTCCGTTTATCTCAACAATAAGCACTTGTTCACCTTTCGTTTTAAATAAAAGAAAAAACGAGAGAAAAAAAGTGAATTATAATTATGGTTTAATAGGAAAATATGTAATATATTGTATTTAATCAATAACTCTTTTCTCGGGACTACATTAAATACTCTAAATAAAGTGATGTATAATAAATATAGGCATTATTATAGTTTAATTTTAAAAAACAGTGACTTAATTTTCCATAAAGTCACGTATCAAAATATGAGCTAATACTTGTACAATTAATGATCAATAAAATTGAATGAACTGTTTTTCGTGATGAGTGATAATTGCACGAAGCACCATTCTTAAATACTCATCATTTCAGCGTGTTATAATTGCATTTAATACCTCTATATTTATCATCTAATAAATATGTTAACATTAATTTTTAATTTTTGTAAACGCCGTGTGCCTATAATATACCGACACAATCTGTACGAATCACGAGCGACTTTGCAAATGAAAAATGTGTTTCAGCTACACATCGAAATCAGTACTTTTATTTTATTTCATGACGTACTAATTAAACTATGACTGTAGAATACAAAAAGACATTTCATACATTATTTTTGGGTGTTTTTACGGTATCCATTAATTATCGAGTAAGGTTTTATATAAGATAAAAGTTAATTGTTATTCAATGTTGACATTATGAAGTGCCTACTATAGTCGTATTACCATTTGAGTCAACTAAGTATTAGATAGAAATGTTCCTAGGAGAATTTTCGTAACATTAGATATGAAATGATGTATATGTATATAAATATACATATATATATTTATTTATAATTGTTATTAAAATATTTTTTGTTTACTTTATCTACACACCTATTTGGGTATACAATGAAAAAAAACACTTTTTGAAAAATCGGTGATAACCAAAAATGGTTTAAACACGTCAAACGTCTTCGTGGAAAAAAGTTAAAAATGTAGTGTAATAACGAATATGTTAATGGTATGATAAGTGATAAACAGTGATTGAATCTGTGCTATGCATGGGCCACGCCACACGCATTATTGAAATGTTTCAGCGGTCTACTGACAACTGTAAGACCTTAGTACTCGCATATTATTTTCGGTCATGTATATATGACATAATATACTTTTAATAAGTATGTTAAAAGTCACTGTGTTTGACATTTTAATTTACGCTTTGTTATTCTTAAATGTGACTGTAAAAAAAAAAAAAATTTAATTTGACACAAGACATTCAGTTTCATAGAACGCCCGCGGTCGATCAGCAATGATTAATTGTATTTAATAGCACCTATACAAGTTGTTCCAATGTTGTCAAACATATTTGCGAAAAGTGCAAAATACAGTATAACACATTACAGAGTATTGATGACAGTTTATCACTTAATCAAATCGAATGAACTGAATATTAAGAAATGTTTTGACTTGTTTCTATATAAGGCGTGACATTCACAAAACTTATATTTGATAATTCATTATATTAAATGTAACGTATGTTCATGTCGCAAGATATACGCATAGTTTTTAACCATATTCAGCAAAGTAAGGAATATTCGTAGAATATATATTTTTTTTAAACATGAATACTTTCTCCAATTTCAGAAATGCATTTTTGTTTAAAATGTATACCATGAACTATTTAAATCAATTACTGTCAACTTAATTATGACGAGTTTTCACCACGAATTTTACTAAAAAAAAGATGTTTGTATAAAATCTATAGGTATTGAATACATTAAATATTCGATGAACCCTGGATAAGTGAATCATCGCTTTAATCGTTCATAGTAAATATTTTAAAATGAAATGAGTTTAAATAACTAATAATTTGTATAAGTTATATACTTTATAGGTATGTACCTATTTCCCTCTTAATTTGTATAATTAGTAATATTTTCAACATCAATTTTAGTATTGAAAATTATTTAAATACCGACGGCAACAATATTATTTAGAATTTTCAAATAATTGATAATACGCGCCGTCGAACTCGTATTATACGATTGCTACGTGAAACGTTTTAGACGTTAACACATAATTAAAAAAAACAAACCGACGAGCTTGTTTAATCTCTGTAATGAGTAATGACTAATAGCGGGTAATAACGATAATTTTATTGACCCGAGCGCCGTGCAATACCTTCTCGCAAGACGTGCGTTCAACGTACGTTCGAATATTCTAATCAGACCTTTGCGAGAACAAATAACATTAATTCAATTCGTTTATTTGACGCGTCGCATATCGCAGAAGGTGTGTATGTGTGTGTGTGTGTGTGTGTGTGTGTGTGTGTGTGTGTGTGTGTGTGTGTGTGTGTGTGTGTGTGTGTGTAACACGTGATCAGTCAGTTTTAATCCGATCGATACGAACATCGTTCCGCGGGTGCTGTTCACACGCGCGCAACGTTCGCGTCGACGAACGCACGTATCGGCGGGGCAGTGTTGAACGTCCGCGGTGGTCTAAAACGTACGTTTTCCGTGCCCGATTCGCGGTCCAGGCCGTCGAACGCGCGGTAACGACCGGTTGCGGACTATGCCGGTGGGATACCGGGACTTTTCCCGGCAGACCGCGACCGATACTTGCGCAGTTCCACGGTGGACTGTTCGTACGAATAATAAAAACTACTATTTTTTTTTTCAATTTTTCGACTAAAAATTTTTTCGCGTAATATCATCGATTACCATAAAGCCGATGCCAATCTCTACGTAATGCGTCATTTCGTCAATATGTCATTACTCCCATAGACCCTCATATTCCAAAACTATTGTGTATTGAACTTATTTGTGTGAAAAGTGATGATCTCTGATAATACGCATGTATTTATACCCGAATATATAAATATATGAGGAAATTTATTTTTCAATTTTTGATCGGGCTAACCACAGATTTTGTTTTCAACATTGAAAAAAAAATGACCTGTGTTAAGTTTCGTGAAAATTGGTTAACCCTAAAAGGATCCTCACACAAAAGTTAAAGTTCGAAAGGGGTGCTTTTTTTGATTTTTGCTATTTTGACCTAAAATATTTATGATAGGCAAAAATTGTATGGAATAAAATATTTTTTAAACTAAATTTTCTATAAAAATTGTTTCTTATGTTTTTTTTTCATTTAACAACCCAGTCAATTCAATAATGAAAAAACTAGATTTTAGTGTACTATTTTATATTTTTAGTTTGTATCTTATATTTTGTACTATCAAAATCAATTTAGTAACAATCGTTGTCATATAAAATCGTTTCTAGTAACATTTAAATAGTAGATAATACTACAATATTAGTTAAATTATATTTATGAAATGTACTGATTGCCAGTATATATACATATATTCAAGAAACAAACAACTTTGGGGTTGGTCAAATAAAGTTTTCTGGGCCGAATCGTTTTCATAGTCTGCCACTGATAAACGACTCGCGGTCGTGAAATCCGACGGGTTCGAAACGACGAACGGTATAATACGTGTTTTTTTTTTTTTTTTTTGGGGGGGGGGGGGGTCGTTATACATACGATCGCTTATGATGGCACCAAAGTGTTATCGTTTTTTATTTTTTCCGATATCAGTTATATCGCAGATTTAATTTATCATAATACAGAATATAGAGTCTGCATGTACAGACTCATGCAGGATCTCTGATGTACAGAATATTATATTGATAATACATTTATATGACGGCCAGAATCATTTGTCAAACATATATATATACTCGATATGCTACAGCTCAAACAAGGGCGTATTTAGATTTTTTTTGGGGGGGGGGCTGTGGTACGCTCCTCAGCTCAGAATATATACACGGGGAAAAAAATTGAAAAATTAGAATAGGAACAAATATTTAAAACAAAAAGCAAAAGCAACTCTACATGAAACAGTACATTTTCAAATGTCTAGTTGTACGTGTTTAGATTTTAAGGAATACCACTGACCGAGTAAACATACATGTGCATTATTCATTTATGTACTAGGGTGTTCATTTGAAGATTTGCCACAAACGTATAAAAATAACGTCTTTATTTCAGCTGATCCTCGGTATGCAACACAGATATATAAAACAACTAGATAGCCGACTCAACGAATAAAATTGAAGTCTAGAATCCATATGCGAACAGGGCAAAATATGATTGATTAATCCATGACATTTTATATTATTCCATGAAATATAATTTTTCTGTGATTGAAACCACAGATATATAAAAATGATGTTTTATTTGTCTGTTATCTTTCTATATGGATTCGGATTGAAACACAATTTTTCGATTATAATTTATAAACTATAAAGTGCAATTCAAGTAATTCAACATCATGGTGGTATCTTGTTCAGTGTCTGGTTGTGTCAATAGGAGACTGAAAGGAAGCAAAGTTCATTTTTTTTTGTAAGTTATACATTGTTATATCTTATGTAAACTTATTATTAGTTAGGTTATTAAGGCCGTTTCTTACAATGTCCGGTTAAAGTTAACGGACACTTGACCTGCGGAATTCTGCCGGTAAACATCCCACTAACCGTCGGTTAACCGTTAACAGGCACTTAACCGGACATTGTAAGAACCGGCCTAAATTGTTTTTAAAAAAAATCACGGAGTAATTAAATATTTCATGGATTAATCAATCGCATTTGCCCTGTTCGCATATGGCTGTCAGACTTCAAAGGTCTTATGAGACTTTATCACTGAGTCGGCTATCTAGTTGTTTTATATATCTGTGGTATGCAATGAGTTATATTAATGAAAATGAGACATAGTTCCCAATGATAGATAATGCTAGTACAGCTGTACGAGATATCATTGAAAATGTACCATCAGTTTTAAGTTTCAACACTAACAAAATATCTGTTCAATGTCGAGAATCGCTCAAAAAAAATGACTGACTTATCTTATTTGAAAACAAACATTTAGAATGGTCAAAAGAACTCTATATTTTAAATAGTGTCTGTAATAAAACGTGTTCATGGTCGAAAAGAAACAGGAATTACCAATGGCTGAATTATTGAAAAATCTAATTTATACTAATTTTTTATACTATTATTTTAATTTATTTTACTTTTGACTTCATGTTATTTTTAATTATTTAAGATTTTTTTAACGACATGTTTGTTTAATGTATAAATTATATTAATTATTTTTTAAAGTGTGATAACACTGATAGCGAAAAAAAAACCGATAACACTTCGGTACCATAAGCGATTGTATTTATAACAACCCGTTTTTTTTTTCATCCGGACGTCCTAACTCATTCGTACGTGCGCGTCAAAGTCCAAGGCGCCCGATAACACTATTACGGTTTTCACGGAACAACATAGCGATAACGTCGTCGTGACGATCGAGTTCGTTGTTTTCTGCGAGATCCGCCCGCGGGTCTCGGTGATCTCGATTCGCGAACACGACCGATCGTCAGTATACATACGTGTTATACACATACTCGTTACATACATACAACAGGTGCGACGACGAGACATCGTTTTCACAGACGCGCGCGAACACGGACGGAAATACCACTAGAGCGCCAGCTCTACGTGTCGTGTCGAGTGATATTATAATCCGTACGGACTACGGGGACGAGCCTAATAAAAATCGTACGCTACCGAATACATACGCAATAGAAACATTCGAGTCCATGGGCGCATTAGGGTGGTGGAGAAAGAGACATTCGCCTCGGGCGGAAATTTTGATGGGGTGGTAGATTTTTTACAGATGAAAATAATGAAAATAATTCGACCGGCCTTTTTAGAGTGTACAAAACTTTAGTATGAAATACAAAATGTTGAACCTAAGGAAGCGTGAAAAAAATTTTTCGTATGCAAATCCAATCAAATGTTTACGGAAAAAAAATAATCATCCTTACAATATTTATAAAATCATTTAGTCCGAAAGTTTTCCGATCCACTCGATCTAAAAAGTAATATTAATATTAATATTAGAATACACAGAATTAAGATACAATAATATACACGTCTATTCTGTATCATAATATATAAAATAGAGTGGTATATGCATTATGTATTTATGTGTCATGCAATTTGATAAGGGAGAGAATTGTATAAATAATAATATTCCATTTTTATTCAATTAATAATCCAGGACTATTTAAAAAAGCTGGACATTCTTCACACATTGAAAAAATAATGGTGATGGGTGTATCGATTTTTAAAGAAACGAAAAATTATTTCTTGAGTTCAAGCAAAGCGTCAATGTAAAAAAATCACGTAAATACTGTGTATAATTTACTTAACTACTTATAAAAAAAAAAATTTGAGTCCCAATTTAATTTTTTAAGTATCGTTAGTTGAGTGTATGAGAAAGATCATATTAAATTTTTAGAACTTTTTGTCAAATACTAAAAATTGTATTAGAGATATAAACTTTAAAAAAGAAGGTTTTTTAAAGTTATATTTTTGGCCCAAAAGTTGTACATTTTTCTTGAAACTTCTGCTCAGTATGTAACAATATGCCGTTAATATATGGTGAAAATTTCAAGTATCTATCAACATTACTTTTCAAGTTATGACTTATGGTTAAATAACTAAAATTGATTTCGTTAAAGTGTTGTTTATGTCAAATTTTACCGTTTTTACTCGGTTTTTCCGCAGTTTTTCCTCACGCCTGGAAAAACTATTGAAATGAAAGCTTAAAAATGAACAGTCAAAGTACCATCTACATGCGATTTCCGTTCTATTTGGTTGCTGGATGAAACTTTTGTACCACTATAACTATCCGAACAAGTGTTTACAGAAAAAAATATAATAAAATAATCATCATTGTAAAACCACAAGATCCTTCGGTTCGCTCAGAATCTAAAACTTAAATCTGTATGAAATAGAAAGAAATAATGAATATACCGAGGGAAGTGATGAAAATTATTCTAAGTTATTCATATTAATATATGTACAATGAACATGTATATATATATATATATATATATATATATATATATATATATATATATATATATATATATACAGTAGGGTCTCGATAATCCGAACGAGGTTGGGGTAAGGGGTCGTTTGGATTACCGATTTATCTATTACTTAAAAAAAAAAATCAATTTCCTTATAATTGGAATTAAATTTTTTTTTTATAATTTTTTTAAATAATACTTATATTACATTCTTATATATATATATATTAATCCGTTAAAATTCATTATTTAAAAAACAATGAGTGCAAAAAGTTACTATAATTATGTATCTGTGTACAGCCAGTAAATATATTTATTACATATTATCATGAACTTAAGCGCTTAAAATATTTATGAATTTTTTTGAGCTGTAGTTCTTATACGTTGATTAAATATCTTGTACCGCGAAAGTCTAATCAACATACGTACATATGTATTAAAACAGCGCTGCGATAATCAGTGGCGTAACAAGATGGGGAAGGACCTCAGGGCAGTAAATAAATTAGGCCCCTTAATTGTATCTATAGGAAAAACCACACTATACGTTATATTGTTGTTTAAAATATACATACCTCTATAAAACCATTAATGAAAATAATAAACAGATAATGAATTGATACTCAAAATAAAAAGGAAATCCATTTAATGACTAAAACAAAATTTAAATATTAACATTTTATCATTATTAATTTATTGATTCTTTCTAATCAAATACAATGAAATAAAGTCTATCAAATCAAATTTATTGTCTTTTACGAGCTTTAACATTAGCAAAGTGATCAATCACTTCACTTAAATCCAATTTTGAAGCTGCCTTGTTTTTAACTGCAATAAATGATAAATATTTGATGTCTTGTCCGGTACTATTTCTAAGATAATTTTTGATTATTTTAAGTTTGCTGAAGAATTTTTCATAAAGGCTATTCAGGATATTTTAGGATTGTTATTTACGCGGCAATTTCTATGTACGACCCAATCGTCTTTAATATTTACAAACCTTGGTGGCCTTTGTGCGATAAGATAACTCCGTAGTCGAACACTGATCATTGCATATTGTCTGTATTTATAGGTATAAATTATTCATGTTAAATTTCTAATATTCAATTATCATATTACAAATATCTAACCTTTTTTTCAATTTTATTTCAATTATTTTACGGATGTATTTTTAAAATTTACCAAGAGATCTGAGGACTCCGGAGGTCTAGGGGCTCCAGGGCACTGCCCTGCTTTGCCCGATGATAACTACGCCACTGGAGATAATTCTTTAGCCCATTAGGATTACCACGTCTTTCGGATTAGACCATGTTCGGACTATATATATAGGGGGAGACCTGGGTAAGTTGACGAATCTAAGATTCAATTTTTTTTTTAAATATAATACCTTTATATAAATCAGTAAATGTTACACACATGGATAGAGGAACTTTTGAAAACTGTTTTAAAATAAAAGTTAAGCTTGATTATTTTTTTTAAACGGGTTAAAAAAAATATTTTAAAAAAATTTGAAATTCGTCATCTTCTTCATGTACTAGGATAAGTTGACATTTTTACTGGTTAAGTTGACGTTACATAATTTATATTATAATTTAATAAGGAAACTATAATTTTCATCAAGTTCAGCGCATTTATTTAAAAATTAAATAACTCAAATAGTCTTAAAATCTTAAACCAATAAAAAATATATATCACCTCAATTTTGGTTCTGGACTTCTGGTACACCTAATTTTTTGGCAGATTTATTACTAGACGGTTTTTCATCATTGATGAAGTCATTTATGACCAATCTAATTGTTGCTTTGTCCCACAGTGGTTTAGTTTTCCTTATATAATTTCTTGGCATTGTATCTATGACATAACGAACACGAATCAATAAAATTATTTAATATAAAATATAATAAGATGGGGTAAGTTGACGATAGTCATCTTCCCCACGTCAACTGTCAACTTGACCCGATGGATAATATTTTACTCAACATAATATGTTTGTCCTTTTAACTTACCTAATGTACTCGTACATAATGTATACATGAAAATAAAGCTTACACCATACTTATTTAAAATAATTTATAATAGATTTCCCTTTTTTTTTTTTTTGTGACGTTATTTTAAAAAACAGAAAATTGGAGTGAGTATAGTAAAATATCGGTAAAATTGTTGTTCCTAAGATTATTCCTTACATTTCTTGTAAAATATCAGTTGTTGATATAATCTACTGTCGGTTATTATCAATTCGTCATCTTACGCAGCTCGTCAACTTACCCAGGTCTCCCCAATATATATATATATATATATATATATATATATATATAAATCAACACGATTTAGGGTGCTAAATTATTTTTGCCCCCTCCCAATATGATGGACCTTTAATACGCCTCTGCGTTCGACGAGTCGAATTCGTTCGATTACGAATATGACGGCACGAACCTTACGACGAATGTTATGACAACAAACGACGTCGACAACAACAATAATATTATGTACTAGTCACTGTGTGCGCTCCAAAGTACCCGCCGTGTGCGTCGGGGACCTACATAACCTACATAAACGGCGACGGGCGTACCGCGACCGCTGTTGTGCACCTTTGTACACACGCGCGCACACGTAAACATTGCGCACGTTTCGCGATAACCGAAATACCGTCGCGCTGTCGTTGTTCTCCGAGATGGAATATTACACGTTGGTATATCATACACGAATTTTTGTACTCGCACACACACACACACACACACATACACACGTTGAACGCGCACCGAGGCAAGGCGTACGTACAGAAGTAGAAAAGAATGTCTCTGGTTTCCGGTACGGCCGTTTTGCCAACTGCACGCTTGCGGCTCGGTGTTGCCAAACCGCGTCGTACACGCGTGTACAGTGTACACGTTATACTCTCATTGATGCAGACAGACCCGATACAGACTTCGTGTATGCGACCAGATGATAACATTACGTACTGTAAAGGTCCATTCCCACTATTCCGGGCCGGAGCCCGTCCGGGTTTTAGAAAAATATTGTCTTGTTGATTTTATATTGTGTCACACTAGTCCGGGCCGGGCCGAAAAAATATTGTTCTAGACAATATTCTCTGTCCGGGTACCCGGACGGGTTTATGCCAGTCAGGACACGTCGTGACCATTGTGAATGATGACAGGACTTGTGTCTGGGTTTTGTCATTCGTTGTCAAAAAGCTGTCGGCAGCTGTCGTAGCTACATAGTTTTTTAAATTTAAAATTTACGTAACAATACATATGGATTCGGAAAAACTAATAGAAATAGCTCGAAATCATCCAAGTCTCTATGACTTGGGTGACCCCAAGTATAGTGATGTGACACATAAAGCAATATTGCTATAACTGCAAGTTATTCGTCGGAAAAATCCATAGCAATACTAAATAATATTATTTGTAAATTAAAGTTTTGTACAAATTGTTTTTATATAGTAGTTTGATATGTAGTTTTGATATGTGTTATAATATCATACTTATACTATTTATTTTGTAGGCTTTAAAATATACATTCAGACTTAAGTAATACGAATCCTTTCTCCTAATCGTGTATTATTACTTAAATTTAAATTAATTGTATGCAACAAAAATAAAAAGTTACGCATGGTTTAGATGCATAATAACAACTTAGGAGTGATAGGTCAAATACGGCCGATGGAAACGGATTCCCGGCTGTCCGGAATCCGAACGGATCCCTGAATAGTGTGAATACGGAGACCCGGGCTACCCGGACGGGTCAAAAAATGACATGGCCCGGCCCGGAATAGTGGGAATGGATCTTAATACTGCACACGGTGCACGGTCTCCAACGAGGGGGCGTCCGTTTTCGAAAATCCCCCCGGGGGGGGGGCAGTGTATTTTTCGACGGTGTCGAGTGTTGACCCTTTTTGTTTTTCGTTATCTCTATAATATATCATCGTCATATATACGTACGTCGCATTCGTCGTAGACTAAGTCTACGGTTACTATGTATGCGAGTTCTGACGAAAAATTGTTCTGACGTGTTCTGACGTATTCGTCTAAACAAACAAACGCTTGTTTTCCAATGAGAGCGTTTACACTGGTAACGTCGTGTACGTCACAACATACACGAAGTCGTCAGAAACAGTCGAGCGTTCAAACAAGTTTGATTTTTTCGTCAGAACAATTTTTCGTCAGAACTCGCATACATAGTAACCGTAGCCTTACGCACGTGTTTGGAAAGTCGATTTATCGCACGCGGATCGTAGTCTATTCACTCGCACGCGGGTAATAGACGTATAGAGAAAACCGCCAATATGTTTGCTAGTGATATTCGGTATTCCAAGAGTGTGTACTCTGTTCAAAATACGTTCTAGACTGATGATTTCGATAATTATTATGAGCACATAATACGATCATAATGCCAATCACTAAAATATTATATTTTAAATCATAAAATATATTGTTTTGACGTACACTCAAAGATGATTGTCTTCAAACTTCCAGCGGATAAACTCTGTAATATTTCCAAAATTATACATATTTTAGATTATACAACAATGAAAGATTATGTTTTGAAAAAAAAAACAAATCGTTTTCTTAATCTCTTTCGTCCGGCTAAACGTTTCCAGTGACGGATGATGATATACGACATGACAGATGGCACACTTCGTCATAACAACATTATGTTATAGGTATAAACAACAACAGTCGTAAAAACAATAATAAAGAGAAACCGAAAGACGGCGAGGACTGGAGCGACCTCCAAGTCGTCCGGCGGATATTTTACTTTGTTATTCTCGCCGCCGCCGCCGCCGACCTGAATTACAAATAATAATAATTTTCTAATCCGGATCGCACACCACACCACAGTGCACACGTAACGACGATTTACATAAACGTGCGATCGCTGTGTGCAAATACGCTTTTATATACGCTATATACGCGGCGGGATGGTAAACATTGTATATTTATTTGTGCGGTTGTGGACCGTGCCGAAAAGGGCGTTTTGCGCGGAGCACGAGGTAGCGAATGCGAAATCGTACCGTTGCAAGAGAATTCCGGAAAAAAAGCATCATCGAACCGATTTAACTTCCGTGCGCTGAGCGCTCCACGACCCTGCACACCAGACGGCGAATCGTAAACGGCGAACACGCGGGAGCAGCACGTGGTAAGAGCGAAAAAAAAGAGAAAAAATCCGACGAAACTTTTATTGCCCTTCGCGGTGTTTCACCCATGGCAGTGTTTATTTCAGGGGGCGACCGGAGGAAGAATAACCCCCCCCCCCAGGAAAATGCCTACCCCCCACGAAAAAATTCACGACATTGTTATGTAAACTACGTATTATTCTGATGCAATAATATGTGAAACGTGTTATCGGCCGATTTCAAGTTATTTTGAATGGTTTATGAGAAACTTTGCAATCCTGCATGAAAATTAGTACAGGAGAACGCTCAGAACTCGATGAAGGTACTGTGAATGAGGTAATTGATTTGCACGCCCGTCAAAAGCAGCGCCGGATTCGTTTAATTTAACTTATGAAATAAATAGTAACAAAATTATTAATAAACATAACAAATATATAGGAGTATAGGACTTAAACTCATAATGGAGTATTTTAATAATAACATAGTAATGTATGTGTAGTAAATATCTGTTATATTTGTTTTTCATAAATTTATTAATTAAACAAAGTTATATATCTATTCTATACCAATAAATTGAGCTTAAAACGATATTTTCAGAAAACATTTTTTACTTCCTTTAATTATTTAATTCTATATATATAGCATACCTAAGGTGACCATACGTCCCGTTTTGAACGGGACAGTCCCGTTTTTCGAATCTCTGTCCCGTTGTCCCCTGGAAAATCTTCGGGACGCTAAAATGTCCCGTTTTCAAAAAGTAAACAAAAAAAATAATGAAAATAAATATTCTTTGACGAAATATCGTTTTTAGAAAAATATACAAGTATTTAATTTTGTAATTATTACACGAAAACATTTTGCTTATAATAAGTTAATTACCTAGTAAGTGTAATAAGTTAGTTTAATTTTTTTGTCCTTTAAAAACATTATAAGTACCACAGAAATTTGCTAGTAATATTATGAAATTAAAAATATTTGTTTGTAACAAATAATTATGATTTTTTTTTTCTGTCCCGTTTTAATTAAAAAAATATATGATCACTTTAAGCATACCCCTTAAATATTTACGATACCCCCCGGGATAAAATATCTGAAATAAACACTGACCCATGGGCTATAATACGCGAACCGTTTACGATATATTACGCGTATTATAATGATATACATATTGTAATACCGTTCACGATCGCGATGGCGGATTCTGTAACGGAAAATGGGACAAGGATTTTTGCATCCGTTTTGTTAAATCGTTCGAGCCGCGCTCGTTTTTTTTTTGCATTTCATTTTTTAATTCTTATTTTTTTTTTCATATCAACAATATGATATTTTAGTATTTAAACGGTATCCGCGTGTTACGTGGCCGCGCGCGCGCATGCCCCGCGTGTTTTCGTCGTACCTAACTAGACAACTTGTGATGTCTGAAGGACGCGCGTACGAATACTACGCACGCTGCGACGACGACGACGTTGAGAAACTATAGTCGACGACAGGCAGGTATAAATTATTATGTTATTGCGCGTGTATGATTATGGCGTTGAGATTTCCGAGAATATTTCAAAGCGAACGGGAATAGCGGTTACGATATTATTATTATGTGGGTACCTCAGGTGTAATAATCATATTAGATAATGTAAATGTGAATTATGAATCGACTGTGGTACGCGTTTACGAGTTTTATATGTTTGTTTATTCGTTTCAAAACGTTTCTCAAAGTGTGAGAGAAAAAAAAAAGGCCACGGAAAAAATATACAGGAAAAAAAGGCATGAAATTAACGCATCGTCTGGCGGCAAGGCCGGGAATAAAATATGAGCTATTTCAATAGCGGGCGTTCGTATACGTTCCGTAGTCAAGGGCTGCGTTTCGCCCGAGACCGGAAATCGCCTCCCCGGACGAGCCACACGTACTATTTTCGATACCGAGTCGAGTGAAGAATCAGCTGTTGGTTTTCCGTCACGTCTTTTAAAAGTTCCGAAGAAACCCGTCGACCAGTATTTGATATATTAAACAAAACGTTTCTTTGCATGTACAATAGGGTGACTATATTAAAAAAAAATTAAATACAGGACTAAAATAATTTTCAGTTTTAAAAAAAATTGTAATCAAATTTTTATCACAATTTTTGATCATATTCTATATTAATTAAATTTAATATACCGAAAATAGTACCTTATATTATGTATTTAATATTATTTCTATTTTTATAAATCAGTTACAAAACTAATTGATCATTTTTAAAGAATACATAAAAAATAAATAAATAAAAATAAGAGTTACTTAATAAACTAAAACTTTTTATAATATTCTCGAACGCTTTATTTCTATTCTCTCTTTTCTTAATACTTTTTTATTCATATTGATGATAATTTTTCGGATCACATGTATACACATATTAATTTGTAATTTTTTTCAGAAATACTTATCACATCTAATAATTTTTGGTGTGTTGAGTATATTATACCTATATAATATAAACATATCTGTAGGTTTATAAGATCGACTAAAAAACAGGACAAAAAGCGTCCTGAGAGATATTCGTCAGGACGACAGGATGCATCTCTAAAATAAAGGACAAACCTGTGACAAACAGGACGTCTGGTCACCCTAATGTACGAGTATATTATATTTGGACGGTTATTTTTTGACCAGCCCTTACTAACACCAAAAATTCAACTTTCGTGACAAAAATATTTTATTGAAAATCTCAGTAATGTAATGTACCTATATTGTTACATGTTATTGTAAATAAATGCTTCATATTTTAAAACAAGTAAGTGTATAAAAACCCTCAAATAAAGTAATGATCTATAAAGGTCGCGAGACTAATACTAAAAATGATAGAAAACAGTTCAAACTGTGTAAATTTTCAAATGAAATTTCACGAATTGAATAAAAACATCAATATTTTTACAAAGGAACTATACTTATCTTGAAATCATTTGAGCATAAAATATGTACAATTTTATTGAATTGGTGGTCGGTCATTTGGAAAAAACAATTTCTTTAAACAAACAAAACTAATTTAATGTGATAAATCAAGTTTAGCCGTCCATTTGCATATCTTTTATCTTATACTTGGGCTATTAATTGGTGTCTATACTTATTTGTTCTTAATTATGCAATACTTATGTTTAATTATCCATTACTTATAGAACATTTTCATTCTAGTAATGTTGTAACGTTAAAAATTAGAATTTCAAAAAGGAATTTCATGTGTTATTATGTGCACCTATTGTGTAATAAACAAATTATTTTTATTTTAATAACATATTTTTAATTTTCAATTATATTTATTTATTTTTTTGGATTTTTTCCAAGATTCAATATTACAAGTCACAACTATCACGCGATGTCATAATTTAATCACAACGGCTTGTGGCTGCTATTATAGAAATATACCAGAGAAAATAATACGGTTTTTACGTGTATAGCCGTCACAAAGACAAAAATCATTTTTAAAAACACTACGATTTTCACTTTCGTTAATCGTTTCTTTATTGCTGTTAACACTTCAAAGTGACGATGGACAATACGTTTATAATGTGACTGTAAACGTTCGGGAACTCCATAATATACCTACGTGCATAATAAAAACCAGTTTTACTGATTCTAGATCAGCGTTACTCAAACTGTGGGTGCCGAACCAACTTTTGGTGGGTCGCCATTAGTTGAGGTTTTTTAAACTGTTAATTACATAAATAATATTACATCCATTGTACATACAAATACAATATTCATCATTGAAAATATTTGTACCCTTTTAGGACCATTTTTTGTCTTTTAAAATCATGTGAGTCGAAATACATTTTCAGGAGAAAATTTGGGTCGCGGTGCTAAAAAGATTGAGAAGCACTGTTCTAGTTCAATGCAAATGTTATGACATTTGTGGATTTTCCCCAAGTAAATTATTGTGTGCTAAACACGTTTTAAATTTCTTTGTGGTTATAAAACGTACAGATTTTGGCTTCAATAGGTAGGTATAAAACACGTTTGTATAGTATGTATATAGGTTACACTTGAACACGCAAAAAAATTATTGTCATAACTCATATTAATACAATAAGGCAAGTCATGAAACAAATTTACTACAACCATTTGTTTGTTTAAGTTGAAAATCTTAACTTCCACAGTCGTACGTAAAAGTTCATATCAACAAATTTAGGTAACTACTTGTTTTATAAAAAAATATATATACACAAAACGAAACAATTTCTATGTTAACATTAGGGAAAAAAACACAGATCCACGATTGGCTAAAATAAAAATATATGACTGAAAGATAGGATAGAGGAAATTTTAATAAATATGAAAAATCACAGGACAATTTTTTAAATACCTAAATTTACAACGAATTCGTTGGAATTGGAATGCTGCAAGTATTAGTTGAAAACGAAAAAGGATTCTGCAGAAAAAATGCAACGAGACGAGATGACTGTGCTAGGATTTATCGGGCAACAAAAAGAAATGCGGACGATTAACACGACTGAAGGTATTTTAACGAACGTATTGAAAAAAAAAACGTACCAACAGGTTATAATTTGAATAATTCGATATTCATCTGTAGAGTGTAGTGAATAGGCGCAGTGACAGAGGATCACACGCGGGGGCGGGACGTACGTGAGCTCTCCATGGAGGCGCCAGACTTAGGGTCGGAAAACCTTTACGGAGACGGATGAAAATCGTAACGTCCGAAAGAAAACAATAATTTCTTAACAGCTGGTATATGATTATACAAACGAAAAACTCCCACCGCCATTATTTTACCGGTTTTTTTCTTCATATAAGTACATACTCTTAAAATTATTTATATTCACAAATAAAAACGTAGTTTTTACTTTAACTCTTATCAACCTTTTATTATTGGTAACATACCTGGCCCGAAAGTCGAAATTATAATAAACACACTTAGATAGATACATAGTAACGTTGTAAATTCCGTGCATAAATAATATTATACAACGTGCATAATCTGTACAATATATGTATGCCTAATCGAACGTGTCCTGAATGACTGATCAACGTACAGCCAAAACTTCTGTACCAATCCATTTGAAATTTTTAATGTTAAATTGTTTAATAATATTATAACTCGACGCGCGTAGAGTATTTCAGTGTATTATTATTATTATTATTATTATTATTATTATGGACATTGAGGCTGGGCATAAAGGCATATAGGTACGGTAACCTAACAGTGGGCTGATCATGATATAAATAATGACACATTGATATTGTATGGATATATACAAGGTGGAGTATCTATGGCAAATTATTACATCGGTATGAATTTAATTAATATCACACCAGTATTCCATAACCAAACGAATGAATGTTACTTTTGTATATTTTTACACTGCTCAATAATTACGCACTTAGTACATCCAAGTACGTCATAATCATAAACATAATTTAATCAATTTAATTTATCGATTTCAAGAAGTTAAAATTATTAAATAATATGTTATTTGAGTAAGAAACATTCATTAACTCATGATAAAACGTATTAAAAATGTAACTTTAAAAATTCTTAATTAAATAAAACAAAATAAATAAATAATGATAAAATTAAAATTTTAAATTTTATAATTTGGAATACATATAAATGAAAAATATTTAAATTATTTTTCTTTTCCTTGTGAAAATTAATGAAGCTACAGAATTCAGATTATTTTCCATATCATGTTTTTCTAAAAAATTTATAGTGCATAAAGAATTTTATTATTGACTTCGAGCAATTTAAACCATTCTAATATGTTTAAACGAGTAAGAGTAACCTGAAACTTAAACTTGAAAATATTATTAACTGTATAATTACTAACTTTTCATTATTTAGTGTCTAACCAGTTAAGGTACTTTTTCGCTATGCCCCCCACCCCACTACCAAATACATACTTTTTTGCACGAATCGATGTAAAATGACATAAAATAACATAATTACATCAAATTATGTCGGAGAAATTATATTAGGTAATGATATAACACGATATAATGATAAAATATGTATATTATACTGAAAAACAATATGATAATAATATAATAATATAATTATAATTTATAATAATAACAGTAAATAATTTAATTTAAAAACTGTTACTATATTTTCATTGTTCTAATAATATAATTTAATGAATATTAATGAATAATAATTAACTTGAAGACAATAAAATATAATCTATATTACTTGTGTGCTGGTCGAACAATGATCGGAGTGCCAAACTCATTTTTTTAACACAACACCATATGCCATTTAATATGCTAATTTACGTCGATTCGTGCAAAAAATGTTTGTATTTAGTGGGGAGGGAGGAATAACGAAAAATTATCCCAGTTTAATTACCCCTTTTCAACTCCGTAGCAGTGGGTAATTCAGTTTTATAGAATAAATTCACTCGTAACTTTTCGACATTCTCATATTTGTCGTATCGTAACGTAAAACTTTCCGCGTAAAATATACTTCTAATAATTACCGTATATTTTGTCTATGATTCTGTGGCCTGCTTTATAAATCTTTGGTCATCCGTCACAATCGTCGATCGCTCTCGGTGTTTCTGCGTACAGATACATCGCAAAACCCGCCGCCTGTCAGCGTGCGCTGGTCTCTTTGTCGATGACAGTGAGACGTGACTGCGCGACTCCGATGGTCGGGGTTCGGAATCTGTCGTGGACCCATGGCGAGGCTTGTGGCCATATTCGAGAGTATCGAACGCTCAACGCCAAGGGCGTATTTATAGGGGGGACGATGGGGCGATCGCCCCCCCCTGCGCCTTTTCAATTTTTTTTTTTTTTTTACATTATTGTATTATATTATAATAATCATTAGAAAAAAATTACGATATTATTTAAAGTCATAGATTATGATATAGGTGTGTAATATATTGATAGAAGCGCTCTGAATTTACCCAGCTCGTATCGTATCGATTTTATAACGATAGATACTTTTAGATACACGTTATCTGATACTGAATGTTCGATCATTTTTTTTTTTGTTAAACACAAAATAGTAATGATATTATTGTAGTATACGACTACGTCTTCACAGTTCACGTAGAACACTAGATGCGTGCAAAATAATAGATAGATTTGCAGAACACAAACGATTCAAAGAATTTGTTTTATAGAATAATAATTTTAATTAGTTTGTGCTTCATTTAAAAGAATATTTATTTGTTTTTAATCCTAAATATTATAGTTAAATTATTTTTGTTCATTTTTTATTCCTCGACATTACAAGTCTAAAAGTCGCCCCTCCCTGAAAATAGGGTCAGGGACGCCCTTGCTCAACGCGACCCGGGTGACGTGACGACGACTACGGTAGGATTCGACGGTCCGAGGGTCAATTCTAACGAGGTACGTGACGGTGGCGACGGCGACATCGAAGACCGTATAGCAAATCCGGTGATGGAACGAATCTGGTTTAACGCCTTCGCAAAATTTTCGAATTTTTTTCGAAAGTGTAATGATGGCAAACAACCGAACATCGCCAAAAATCGTTCGCTATTAAATTATAACCTCTTTGAAATTTGCGAATTCCTATTTACGGAATACAATCGAGGTGTAAAGAGATTTTCGTTTATCAAACGAGTGACGTGCATTACTTAATACAGGAATTGTAACTTCAAGTTATCTATCGTCGAAATATTCGAGTCACACACGATTTTTTTCACATTGTTCATGTTGAAAGTTCTAAATACCAGCGATAAGTTCTAGGGCGAAAAAAATCGATTATTTCGAGTTTGAAAAAAATTCGAGCTGAACAATTCGGCACATTTACGAGCTTGTAGAGGATTGCTTAGCATCCCCGAGTTTCAAATTAGAACTCCTGATTTATTTTGAGCAGAGCATAAACATTATCTAGTTTTACTAACAAGAATTCACGAAACGCCTGAACACTCTGCACGTATGCAAAATACATTATGATAAATCAAAACGATTTTAGGTCAGGTGATGGACTGTTCTCAGCATTAAATATAATATTTGAACCAATTCACCGCGATCACTTCGATCAACATAACAAAAATCACCGAAAAAAAAATGTAATAATAATTTGTTTTTAATTATAAAATGATAATAGATATTATATGTGTATACTATGTGATAATACTGATAATATATCTAAATAAATAATGATTTTAAAATAATAAAAAATCGACAAACGCTTTAATCAACTTTATCTTTCAACGATATAAAACATTTTTGCTTGATAATCGAGTCGCTTGTATACACGATAAATAAAAAAAAAATCAGTTTTTTAATGAGATAAGTTAATTTTTTTTTTTTTTTTTTTTATGAAGCATTCCAATAAACTGGTTTTTATGGATGAAATATGGGGGTTGTTGAGCGAAGCGAGGGCTCCGATCTTTCGAGTATAAAATAAACATTTTGTTGTGATTTTCATTTGTTCCGATTTTTTTTTTTTTTTACGTTTTTTCTTTGTTGATGATTCGGACTTTTTCGCACGTGCCTTCAACTTTGAGTAAATCAAGTTCAACCGTACATTTTTTTTTTTCGTATTTGACCGTCGGGCCGGTCGACATTGTTATTGTCATAGTGTTGTGATGGCCGAGAGTACTATGATATAATACAATAATAATAATAATAATACGTACATCGACACTGTGTTCGTTTCATCCGTGCGCGCGTTTCGTTATCGGCGCGGAGTACGCGCCACGCGTCGAGCGATGTGCGAAAATCGACGGCCCGCGAACGCGGTGGCATGCACGTACGTGCGCGCAGATCAATTCGCACGGACCGCCGCCGCAGTCGCGTGGACCGGTTTCAAAACGGATCTTTGTGCGCGTGTGCGCTTAGGTGAAAGTGAAACGCGTCGGTCCCGCCTAAAAAAACCCATGTGACTCATCGGTTTCCGAGTAACGGCGTTACGTATTTCCGCCGCAGACCACCGCCGCCGCCGCCCCCCCACCCGTCACCCGTCTTCGTCGTTATTGTTTTCTCGTCCTCGACCGTACGGGTTTTTTTTTTTATTTTTTATTTTTTTTTGGGGGTTTTTACATCCTCTTGCGAAATACCGGACCGCGGTCACTCGGAAGATACCACGACGTGGTATGGAGGGGAAGGGGCTCAGGATCTGGCCCGATTTTGCGGTATGCTACCGACGCGGGGTCTTCGTGACGTCTTGTCGTCCACCTGTCCGTCGTCGTATTCCGTGTTTTGAGTTTTGGGGCGGACAGGCGGCAAGTCACCGTAGACAAAAGTCTAGCGAAAAAACTGTTGTTTAAAAAAAAAAAAAACATGTTATCAAAAATTATCAAAAATTGTTGTAACCTACGTATATTATTATCGAATTATATTTGTTTAACTATTGCAATGCCCCGTATTGGTTTATGTCATATTCAATGGAACAGTTCACGTGTTATCCTTGCAATATGTGTTATATAATTATTTAAAAATACATTTAAAAACATCCTGTTTGGCTTAATCTTGGAAAATGTCCACGATATTAAGTTCAATGACAAAAATGCGCGAAGGCTGAATTCAACATAAATATTATTACTAATATTGTTTGTAGATATAAATTTAGGAATATACACCCATACGTTTTATGTATTATCACTTTTATGATAACGGAAGGGCGTAAATTAACACTAAAATCTTTTTCCGAAAAATACCTATGTTTTGTCGATTTCTCAGTTTGCGTTCTAAGCCATGTGATATTGATACATATAGTTATAAATTACATACAGTACATACAGTACATATTAATTTGATATAATTATAAATGAAATCGATATTTTAATCTCATGCGTTTCTGAAATATTTTCAATTGGACTTCATTCTTAAACTTTTTTCCGTACAACTGTTTTTTGACATTTTTTCATTTTCATTTTTTTCACTAAAATATTTTCAGGGTTCCAGAACCTGTAATGGTCTACCACTTAAAATTCGCTTATCGATTTTGAATTTCCACCAAATTATTGATTGGAGGCTACGATTATTTATATAATTTGTTTATTACAACTCTTTGAATACCTAATAAAACGAATAAACATATTTTGATTTCCTTCTTTATCGGTACATTTTTGTTTTGATAGTGATGATAAGGAAGTGATAACATTTTTTTTTTTTTTTTGATTCAATTTAATGTCATTATTATTAATTTGTTCCTTTTTTTTTATATTGAAAACTAGTATCAGGCGTCGCGTTCGCTCAGCGGGGCCTGAGGCGCGTACGCGATCGCGAAACGTCCGGACGGACGGTGGCCTCCACCTCCTCCTCCACCACCACCACCTCCACCACCACCTCACGTTTAGAACGGTCGTAGGACGTCCGGCCGTCGTCGTCTTCGAGAGCTCTGTTGCCGCAGCCACCGTGCACACGCGCGCCCGAGACTGAACCGAAGCGGCCGATCGACGAGCGGATTCACGACGACTGGAACTCGGTGGAATTCACGCAACTGTGAGAAATCAAAACAAAGCAAGAAAACGTAATAAAACCCGCAGCAGCCGTGTAAAACGATTAATCGTCCGGCGATTGGTCGTCGACAAAATCCGAATATGCGATTGTGTGGAGCACGCCCACCGACCATAGGCGCAACTAGGGGGGTGCTTGTGGGTGCTTAAGCACCCTCCAAAACGTTAAATTAGCTCGCCCAGTTCAAAAACACCGAAAATTCGTCGTATGAAAAACACAATTTCTTAATTTTACGCAGTGTTTTAGATTCTGAACGAAGTGAAGAATGTATTGATTTTACTATGATGTGTGTTTTTTTTTTTTTTTTTTTTTTTTTGTTTTTTTTTTTGTTTTGTTTTTTTGTTTTTGTGTCTGTGTACACCATAACTACTCGAAATAATGCTTCAATTTTGAACTTCAGGGTATGTTTTCGGTGGCAAAACGAATATCGGAGGTACCTTAGAGAGGTCACAAGTGAAAATTCCCAAAAGTTTTCAAATGCCACGGGAAAAACAAACAAAAAATGAGGAAAAAACGGTACTTTTTGTGCAAAACCCGTTTTCGACGAAATCGATTTTTTTATTTAGCCGTTACTCAAAAACCAAAAATCGTAGATACTTGAAATTTTCACCAAATGTTTATATTGAAATCATCTATACGTGGTAAAATTTTTGAACACTTTTGACTTTTTTTGAGCTTTTTATAGACAATTTAAATTTTTGACTTTTCTTAGTTTTTTTTTCTGAAAAGTGGATAAAAAAAATTTGGCTGGACAAAAAATCTTGAAAATTTAATATAAAGTTCCTCATAAGAAGTACTTATCGGTATAAAAAAAAAATTCAAAACGAAATGCACACCTTTTTTTTTATAAGCATAAAAAGTTTAAATTTTTATGAAATATTGAAAAATCGCGAAAATTTGAACTTATTTTTTTCTGAAATGTGGATAAAAAAAATTTGGTTGGCCATAAAACTTTGAAAATTTAGTACAAGGTTCCTCATTAGAAGTACTTATTGCTATTAAAAAAAATCAAAAATCGTGAGTCACAATTTTTTTTTATAAGCATCTAAAGTTCAAACGTTTACGAAATAATTACATGATTGCGTAAAATAATAATTTAGCCTTAAACGATTTTTGATATTTGTTCTTATTCAAAAAGTATAAGTCGAAAAAACTTGAAACTTTCACCAAATGTTTATACTGAAATCATCTATACGTAGTACAATTTTTGTAAACTTTAGACTTTTTTTGAGCTTTAAATAGACAATTGAAATTTTCAACTTTTCTTTGTTTTTTTTTCTAAAATGTGGATAAAAATAATTTGACTGGACAAAAATTCTTGAAAATTTAATACAAGGTACCTAATATGTCGAACTTATCGGTATAAAAAAAAAATTCAAAGCGTAATGCACAATTTTTTTTTTATAAGCATAAAAAGTTCATATTTTTACGAAATGTGTAGAAAATCGCGAAAATTTGAAGTTATTTTGCAGTTGAAAATTCATAAAATTTTAAGTATTCAAAACTAAGAATTGTAAATTCGGTACAAAGTTTGACATACGTTTTCCTTCAATTATCTGTAAAAAAATTTGCACTGGAATAAAATCAAAAATTTTTATGAGTATTTGAAATTACAATTTTTTCACATAATCGCGTAAAATAACAATTTAGGCATCATTGATTTTTGATATTTGTTCTTATTCAAAAAGTATAGGTCGCAGAAACTTAAAACTTTTACAAAATGTTTAAATAGGCATTTTCTTTACATAGTTGTATTTTCAAAATATTTCGTTTATTTTTTAGCTATTTATAGGCATTTGAATAATTCGATTTTTCTTAGATTTTTTTTTATAAAAGTCGATAACAATTTGTTGGCCCTACCAAATCGCTTGAAAATTTAATAGAAGGTTTTGAATAAGTTGATCTAAGAGTGATTCAAAAATTATTCAAATACATAGGCACAATTTTTTTTTATAAGCAGTTGAAGTTCAAAAATCGACAAAATTTGTCAAAATCACGAATATTTGCAAATTATTTTGTAGTTGAAAATGTATAAAAATTTTTGTATTCAAAGATAAGAAATGAAAATATTATGTAATATCACAGCTGATAAAGATAATTAAATAGATTAAGTTTATTATAATATAATCAGTAGCTGACAGCTGTTCTATACAAAATATTGGTAGATTGTAAACACAAGGTGTATAACGTACCTTTACATGGTTGAATAGAACGTTACTAACTTCCAATTTCCAGTTATTTTAATGTGTGTATCAGTTCCATAAACATGCGGATTTTATATATATTATTATTAATTATTAATATTTAAATAGACGTAGCCACGGAGCATTCAGCATATATGGACGGCGGGGTCGGGTGGTACCGTCACGATAGTGCATTTAGGCAAATAATATGGTATTTACCTACGCCCTATCTATGCACATCCTGGTTTGTCCAATGCTCACGAGCAGAAGTCACATGAATAGACAAATGTAAATTTAACCCAATCTAGGATATTAAAATAAAATATATATTACAATTTAAGGCTGACATCTTCATCTTCGTTCAGAATCGTTTTTTTTTTTTATAATATAAAATAATTCCAAAATCTATCCAATAATGCCTAATCTAGCAATGCATCTCGTGTATCCCACCCAACTACTGTATCCTGTACTTAACTTACAATGATTAATCATTGCATTCAAATGTAAAGTACCATACAACTAAACTATCGTAAACCAGGTGATCCCATGATAGAAAGTGCTATACACTCCTCACCATTATCTTGTCCGAGGAGCGAAGCGACGAAGGACGAACTTCCACCACCATTATCTTATCGGCTTTTTTTTTTTTCATTTAACGTTTTTAGCAGATGTTGGTGATGATCAAACATTAGTTATACGTTATATCAAAATATTAGGTACCTAAATGTCGGCAATATCTTTGCAGCCATAGATAATACATTCATAAGTTAGCCTCACGATTAAATGTATTAATATACTATATTCTCGTCAATGCGCCGTCTAAAAAACTGGCTAAGAGAAAGTATGAATAAACATCGTTTTACAGATTTATCGATATTAAAATAATGAAAGAAACATGTTGTCAGTAGGAAAATTAGTTTATCAGAAATACTGGAAAAGTATTCTTCTAGAAGTAGAAAAATAATTCAAGTACGAAATAATATATTCATATACAAGCGTGTTGAATTATAGATATATTTAGTTATAAAATATACCTTATACAAGTAGGTTAGCCTCTAACCTACTTGTATAAGTATAAAGGTTTAGAAGTAGCTTCTAAAAAATTTAAATTGTGTAATTAATTACTGATTATTTAATAAAAAATTTTTTTTTTTTTACGGACATTGTCCCGAAGGAGTGTTTATGACGACAGACTACAGCTGTGTCCGAGTGGTCATTGCGATTTTCGCACGACGACGGTCGACCGCCGAGTTTTGAAAAACAGAAGGGCCCCGTCACAGGGAGGACGACGGGCGATTCTTTTCGATTTCAGGAGGTGGATTTGACCCGGCACTTGCCCCCCCCCTCGTGATCGCACCACCGACCGTGATGACTTTTCTTTATAAACAACATCGACGAGCGTACGTACTTCGGGCATCGGTCTTCGGCGAGTGTTTTCGGCCACTCCGAAGGGTACCCCGGCCCGCGTGACCAGTTTGCCGCTGGTCCACGTCCGGACGAACGCGGCGTCGGCGTGGCGTGGCGGCCGTCGCGAGCACGAACACGACGTCGTGCCTACGGCCTCCTCCTCCTCCTCATCCTCCTCCACCGCCTCCGCCACCGCCTCCAGCGACAGGTCCACGACCCGCGTTCACGCGGTCCATTGCACCGTCGCTAGCGGACGACGAGAGGGGACTCGACCCAGCCACTCATCACGTCTGCTGCCCCGTAGATCACGGAGCCGGATCGGGCCGACCGAGCCCCCTTCTCGCAGCCGCGTGACGCGCGTACTCCGGGGCCACTTGCGGCGTGACGTGCCGACGTGGCGTGACGGGCCGACGCGGCGCGATCGACGTACGCGGCGTGACTGGCCGGGTGCGACGAGCCACGCTGGCACAAAGGGCTGCGCAAGTGCGCAAGGCCACGCGGGCGCACTGTGCTCAGGGGCACAGGGCCACGCGGGTGCACTATTTGTCGGCGTATAAGGCCACGCGGGTGCACTATTTGTCGGCGTATAAGGCCACGCGGGCGCACTATGCTCAGGGGCATAGGGCCACGCGGGTGCACCGGTCCACGCGGGCGCATTGGGCCACACGGGCGAACTGTTCGAAAACCACTGTCCCCAACCCCCGTAGCCGTTCGACGCCGGATTCGCGGGCGTCGTCCACCACGCGGGAGCTGATGACGGGAAAGGTTCGTCCACCTCCATGGGACACGGACAGCAGTCTTGTGTCTCGACCGAGTTCCTGTGGACAGAACACGACCGGAACGGCCGTCGAAACGAGCGATTATTATTATTACCATCGGTTCGCCGCCGTCGTTGCGACAGTTATTGTTATTATATTATTGTTCGTTCGAAAAGTCTCGTTTACTCACTCCAATCGTTCGCACGATGCGTACACGTCGGCAGCAAGGCAGTTATTGGCTGTGAAATAAAAAAGTTCGACGTGACGTTTATTGAGCACTCGGTGGCCGACGACGGGTTTACGGGTGGGAAACAAACTTGTCGTGTGTGTGTGTGTGTGTGTGTGTGTGTGTGTGTGTGTGTGTGTGTGTGTGTGTGTGTGTGTGTGTGTGTGTGTGTGTGTGTGTACTTACTGAAAAACGACATCTTCTGAGTGAAAATTTTTTCAGTGCGGCTCGGACGTTTCACAGCGACTAACGAACTACAAATGAGAGTTTTTAACTAAATTAAAATAATAATGCGTTCGAAATTGTTACGAATTCGTCTTTCCTTGGTTACCAAACGAAATGTGGCGAAAATCAAACGAACCAGCATAATGTTCGATCGAAATCGTTTTATGATCAAAATGCACGACGTCGCCCGAAGTCGACGTTTCTTAACGATTTGCAACGAGCACAGAAATTCCAATCTCATACTTTTCGACTTTCGGGTGTACATACAGGGCTAACGATTGTCTCCGTTGTGGCATTATTTGTAATGCCAACTCATAAAATAACGTTCTTCTGTGAAGAGCACTAATAACGTAATCAAGTGAATCACCAAATGTATGAGGTTGATAACTCAAACATTGTTGAGGAAAACCCATTGAGATGAGAGCTCTTAATAAATCCTCAAAGTACAATGTACATCGAATTTCCAGTCTATAGAGTTGCTTGATAAAACTTTCGGACAAATTCGAGCTGAACAAAAAGTGTCTTTGGATGAAAAAAAAGGAAAAACAAATAAATAAATAAACGTCATTGTAAAATCATAGGATCCTTCGCTTCATTAAGAATCTAAAATGTAAGTTACGATTAAATGCGATTTTTCTCCTCGACTATATGCCATAGTAGTGACGTAAATATGTGTATTTTCAATGTGTGGAGGGGAGGTTATATTAAAAACTATACACATACCGTTTCACCATTTTACATCGTACCAGGTTTATAGAACTGTTTTACTTGTAAAAAAATAGCCCCAAGGTGAGGTGTTTGAACACTCAACCGCCTCGAGCGTACGCCACTCTATCGTAGTTGAAATCGTCTTTGTTTTTAGTTGACTTTCATAGTTGGTTCTTTGAATTTTTTTTTTTTTTTTACGACACGTCGATTTCGGGCTGCAGTTGTATTTTGGGGAAGAGCGATTCTCACGTACATGTCACCCGATAAACATTTTTACATTTTTTTCAACTCAATATTTAGCAGTCAATTAGCAACAATTTGCAAACCTGTTTTCACAATTTGCAAGCCTTTAGTTGAATCATAAAATAAAAAAAACTGTCTCGTCGCTGTAAATTTGTACGCGGACGAGAACGGTTTGGTCTTCGGATAATATTTTCACGCGTCCGCGTGCCACGTCACACGACGTCCGAGACGAAACGGGAAAACAATCAATTATATAGTTACCTGCTATTAATTAGGTACGTCAATCGCGTGTAAACAACGAGTTCAAATGCACATTCAGACATTCAGACGGGTATCGCGCCCGTGCGTACATTGTCATACCATATAGACTTGACGTGTTTTAATCTGCGGTACCTACCTATACTTATCACGAACTCGAGACCGAAAACCCGACGAGAAACGGTCCTTGAATGGCGTGACGGGCCGTATTGTCTCGGTATTTACGTGTGTGCAGATAACGTACGCGTTCTATAACAACATGAATGAATAATAGGTAGTATTCATTTGACAAAAAATTCAGTAATTATAATAATAATAATATCGTCGTCGTCGTCGTGGATCGAACCGCCGAAAACGTCTACTATACAGGCGACTGCACGCCCGAAGACACCGGGGGACGGGCATGGAAATCGGTCGTCGTATAGAGAAGAAGAGCACCCGGCCGTTCTACCGCGACGTTGTTAACGATTGTTATGGCCGTTACGATACATTATTGTTTCTGCGATGACATTGAATTTGTATATAATATTATTATTGTCTATACAACGCGTGTATTATAAACATTATGTTATACACGTTTTACACAACGCCGATCGATCATCGCGCGTAATACGGTTTTATCGCGTATAGGTCCTGACGTTGATAAAACATAACACTTATTATTGAAAATATAATGAATATTTAATGGCGTTGAGTATTGACTACACTATAGTACAGTGCAGCAGGTTGATATTGGATTGAATAGTCTGTTGTCATGAATGACGTAAATGACGTAAACAAAACATAATATCAACTATTCCTCTTTCTTGACTTGGATTTATTTTTATTTTTTATTTTTTATAATTGTTTTGAAATTGTAAAACCATTGATTTTGCTATTGCCATTCAGTAATTTTTTTATAAAATTTTACTTGAAAACTACTGAAAAGATTTTGAATGAAACGAAGAATATATTAATTTTAATATTTTATAGAGTGATCTGTGTGCGTTTTCTTTTCTTTTTCTTTCTTTTCTTATCAGTGAATCCCTTAATTCATATATTTATTTTTTTTGTGATGCGTTAAACCGACGGTTATCTGTACATATTGATAAACATGCGTTACGTTTAATCCACGAATATACTGAATTCATAATATTTAACGTAATCATATTTAATTATAATATAGTTGATTTATTGTAAGAGTTTAGTTTTTATAATAAGAATAAACCGACGATCTATACTTTTCAAATACCAATACTGTAAATCGATGCATGCCCTACGCCCCTACGGACTGTGGTGTACATAATTCGCGTACAGTTTTATCAATACACGGCCAAAGTAATAACGCTTTATCTTTATCTTTATCTTTTTATTGAAGAATCCCAATCGTGATGTTAATGACGCATGACAAGAAAATACATCGATGATTGTTGTTTGTAATCGACTAATCTGCCGTTGTGACATACTGAAATTAAGTGACATTTAACGTGATTTTATTCGAAACCCATATTTCATAAATATTGTACTAGCACCTACATTGTACCTAGTATTTTTTTTTTAAATACGCGCCATGTTTATTGTATGCATGTACTTCAATATTATTAGCAATATTTTTTTTTGTCATATCACTAAAAATTATCATAGGTATACTCGATTAAATATTGATTTACTGATACATAATCACTAGACAATTAATATACTTTAATATGACTTCAAAATTCAAACACTAAAAATATTCTCCAAAGAAATTCGTTGGCAGAATAGTGTGAACTTAAACACATTTGAAACCTGGAAGGCATGTAATGTAGGTATTTCAAAAAAAAAAAAAAGAAGCGAACGTATTAAAAACCGTACCCTATTAATAATGGCCAGTGGTTCTGTGATTCCTTAAACCCCTGCGTGAAAACGTATAATACCTACTAAGTATCATGGCATTTTAATCGTATGTTTTCTGCTGTAATAGGACACCTGTTTAAATGTAAATGTGCTAATTTAAAATTTTTTTTTTTATCACAGTGTTTTATGGATATTTAAAGTAGGTACTAAGTATTTCCTTAATCAGAATTTTAAATGTATTCAAATACGTTTAGGGAAAATTAATTGTTATCAGTAAGCTACAGTAATTTCATTATATTGTGTTACAATATTTCAATATAGAATACATTTTAAGACATATTGAAACAAATAGATTTATTTTAATAGGAATTTTAGTCGAATTTGCATTTTTCTCTCATTTTAATCCTATTTATAACGCAACCATTGACTGTTTTAAAAATGTACACACATTCATTCAGATCATTTGGTGTACTTTTTTTGTATCGAACATTGCTATTGAAATAGATACGTTTAAACACAAAAAATACATCTATTTTGAAATATCCAATATATTTATTTATTTATTTTTTGTTTATCCATAAAAATTAATATTGAATAGCTACATTAAATTAATGAATTGATTAATTAATCAAATTAAAATTGAATACCTATATCGCTTACCACTGTCTATTGTATGACCTACTACACGATAAATTATTGACCTAATAAATCACGATTTAAAACGTATAAAACCTAGATGGTGAATAGGTTTTAACAAGATTTTTTTTAATGTAATTAATATTTTAGATTAAAATATTCAATAGGTAATCTAATTTTAATCGAGCCCTTATAAATATTAAACCGGCCTAGCTTTTAAAATATTCATCAAACCCTACAGTGTATCGTGATCGAACAATGTGGTGGTATTTATTGAATATTTAAATATTTTCGTAAAAAAAAAAAAAAATGTGCACCTACGTACAAATGAAATAATTCGTTGGAAATGTACGAAGCGTACGTGTTTTACTTCTTTATCAATATTTTATCGTAAAATAGTGGAC
The DNA here is from genome assembly GCA_027580255.1 of Therioaphis trifolii. Lineage (NCBI taxonomy): Eukaryota > Metazoa > Arthropoda > Insecta > Hemiptera > Aphididae > Therioaphis > Therioaphis trifolii. The sequence goes on from CM050404.1 coordinate 132,942,460, forward strand.
TATGACTCAAAAAAATTAATTAATTTTAACTGTATAATTTTGTGAATACATTTTGGCTGTAATTGAGAAGAGAATTTGTGAGCAAAAATACTTTTGGAAAACAAGGCGATATACAACCTCGCAGTTATCTCCAGATAACATTAAATAAGTCTTGAGTGTTAAAATATTTCATAATAGCTATTGCCAACTTAATTTTGAACTGTTTAAAAAAACACTAAACGCTAAAAGATCGATTTTGGGTGAAAGCATGAAACGAGTCCCAACTATCGGGAATAATATTATGATATCACATTTATGACTAAATTTAAACGGGAGCAGTGTTTTAACGCCGAATTGTACTATTTCCCTGCACTATTTATATTTTATAATTTACCACGTTTAAGATGCGATCGAAGGTTTATAGTCAAGCTCAACTCTTTTCTTGAGGCATGTAGATACGCTTTTACGACGTAGTTTTAATATTATTCATTCGGTTGTAAACGTTTTGACTTGCCTTTCCTATATTTTACTGTTTGAAAAGAAAAAAAAATACACGTAATTTCAATGCAAATTAAATAAAACACACCTCCACATTTCCTATGTACCCACCTCCTTCTCTCCTGAACTCTAAAGTTTGGATTTATGTTTACGTTTTTTTTTTTTATTACATGTTTGAATGTTATTTTCCAATGCCTTTATCTCATTGCACAATACACACACTTCATTAGTGCGTTGTAGTTACAACTGATACAAATTACAAAATCAACACCTTTTAATCTTTGTACCAAAGTCCATGTTGGAAACTCAGTTACAGCAGCTATAATTAAATACGTTATCATCGATTATCGAGCATTGTTTTAATTTTTTTTCTAATTTAAATTAAAACTCATACACAGAGTTCGTAAAAACTGTTTTTCTTTCATTTCAAAAATACTTCATGAAATCAACGATCTTTATAATTCACGTTTCTCACGTCACATGCGAGTAGTTGAAAATGTTCGAAAAACTAATCGCATCCTACACCGTTACAAGTTGCATAATCCACAATCCTCATATACCCGTGGACCCATTTAATGTTTTGATTTTCTAAACGTATAAAAGTCGTCTGTTCCTGTAATAATAATAATAATAATACTGTGACGATTCGTAACGTTTTTTCTTATACGCATTGACTTTACCTCTTGAGAGCTAGACAATTTTTTGTTATTATTTTTTATATTTTCACGTAGAAGTTCAATAGGTACCTATTTGAATTGGCGTCTAATTGGTATTCGAACGATTGTTCGAAAAATCTACGTGGATAAAACTGAACGACCGAAAACGTAATATAACCCCACAGCGACGGAAGTACATCAATAGACTCCGAATCTAATCTGTATTTGTTTGTTTCTAAACGACCGTCTATCGGCAATAATTGTCTACCTCGCAGCGGCGGTTTGTTTAGCATTTACTAACAGTTTCTAGGAAATTATTAACGCGGTTCGCTTACTCATTTCGTACGGCGTCGTCTGAGCGATTAGATTACAGCAACACACACACACACACACACACACACACACACACACACACACACACACACACACACACACACACACACACACACTTTTACACGCATTGATATTGTAATATTTTATCAGCCTCTTGAATGCGTTTAAATTTTTTAGAGCCGCGTATTATCAGCTATCGTGTGAACGGCGATATCACCGCCCGCCACGCGAGTCGTGACTTCACGTTCACTTACTACAACACACAGGTATTGTTGCACAATGGTTATTAAGTTGACGACGCACCGGGTGTTTTGACCAGTGGCGTTACGGACATATTTTTTTGGGGCAGTTGCCCCAAAATATTTTCGGTGGGTGGTAATATTTTGTCTGGCTGTTCAATTATTTTATGAAAAAACATGTACCTATTACCCTGTTGGATTATTTTGACACAATTTATATTGTAAAATTGTATCAATATTTATGTTCTAGAGAAAAACAATGCGTTAAGGCATGTTTTAAAATTGTATGTATGTGTGGGTGGCTGGGTAGCTTTGATATTTGCCCTTATATGTAAAATGTTCGTGAAGTCACTGGTTTTTACTGTAGGCAGATGCATTTTCGAAATCCACGTCGGTTTTCAAAAAGGAAATTCACCAAGAGACGAGTAGTACTTACACTAATAATAATATACCGACCGCTTACCCACGACTACCGCCGGGCCGATCGGCCGGATTGGGACGTCGAAAGGCGGCGTCGCCACTTCAGGTGACGAGTGGGTTCAGCGAGTGCTCAGTGGGTGGGTCACGGTGGCGTGTGCGCGTTCCGTGAGAAAACTCTGTCACGGGTATTCTCTGCGTATTTGAAAAGCTGGTCAACATCATTGGGGTAGGATATTCGCCTCTAAAGTCTAAAGATGGTATAAAAAAGTTGATATGAATCAACAACGCCACTCGAAATCTGTTTCTTTGGTGTGATATCGATAATATTATGTTCGAGGAAAAACGATATTTCTTAAGACGCGTATCTCCTTTGAGATCCATGCTTTTCACATTTCGAATCCACACTATGTGTATAATGTGCATACAATAGAACGCATTAGTATTCCATTTTTGTCTCATTTTTCGTTTACGTAAAAAAAAAAAAAAAAATTTTATAACAATTTCTGCATTTATAAAATATTATGATTGAAAAAAAAAAGAAGTCAATAAGATGTCGCAGGTGGAAGTTCGTCATTCGTCACTTCATTCCTCTGACAAAGTATTGATGGTGGGTGTATTGGACTTGAAAGAAACGATAAATCATTTCTTTTGTAAAACGATTCTGAGCGGACCTTCATGAATGTAGTATTCAGGAATTAAAAATCTAACATTAAACGCTTATTAAAAAAACCTGAATTATTATTCCAACCTTATTGGCAACGATTTTAAGATTTTTTTCAGTATCCATAGTTAAGTATATATGTGTATTCCTAACTATGGAATATATACATACACGAATAAGATAATGTTAAGTTTTCAAATCTAACCAAAAATTAAAAATCATATTAAAATAAACGTTCAAATAACGGAATATATTTCAAATTCTGTGTTTATTCTAAAAAATAGTCATTTTTTTTTCAAAGAGGTTAATTTGTACAAAAGCGTTATTAATATTTAAAATAAATATTTTCATAGTTATGACTAAGTAAGTAAATTTCATAAAAACCTCGTTAAGATCAATAGAATCTTCAGAACCGTAATGATTGGTGGTGGGTCTAGAGTCTAGACCAGTGGCTCCCAATAGGTGGTCCGTGGACCCCCCAGAGGTTCATCAGACAATGTTCGGAGGTCCGCGGTTTTGTATTTGATTAGACGACTGCCGTGGGCATTCGTTTAAGACGACACACACACGGGTAATAAGCGGCGGACTTGTTCTAAAATTGAAAACTTCCGAGTCCAACTATCGAGAGACGACAGATTTCTCAAAATGCTTCTAGTAGATTTCATAAAATTCGAAAATTAATAAAATAAAATAATTAATTTAGCGATTTGTTGCAATTAAATTGTAAAAGTTAATTGCGATAATGTCGTACGCAAAAACACATTATATCTAAAGGTGTTAAATCAAATACATTTTTTCGTATTTTTTAAGAAAATGTATGTTTATATTATTACAAAAAAGTATGAATAATTAATAGAAATCACTAAAATAATTTTTTTATTTACATATTCTAACAAAATTGAAATGTAAGGATGTTCCAAAAAAGGATCCTCGAACCAATTTAAGTTTGAGCTAGAGGCCCGAGGTTACATATTAATAGGGAACCACTTATCTAGACTCTAAAAGTATCGGTAAGTAAGATATGATTTAAGTAAAATGTATTTAAATTGGCAAAGGAATCTTTTTTTATATACATATATACATAACACACTTGTGTTCTACCTAATCCTATTAAAACTAAATTCGATAAAATTCAAATTTATTCAGACAGATTTTTAGATCTTAAGAAGGTTTAATCCATATATTCAAGATATAGCATTTGGGTAATTCATATTTATAAGATGATTTATGTTCGAATTAAACTCTGTAGATAAATGTAAATCCTATATACATAAAGAGTTTTTTCATAATTGTTTTTTAATTCGTCTCAAATTATCATAGCACTCTTCTCATGAGTGGACAAACACAAAAAAAATTCTAAAAATGATTATGCACTAGAACTGCGTATTTAAATTTTTTTCCGGAAACATTCAAAAACATAGAAAACATATACTATACACATTCAAAGTAAGGAATTCCGGAGAATAGGATCTGAAAAGTAAGTACTCCAACTGTTATTTGAGTGTACTCGAAAAGTATTTTCCTGGTCGCTTTATAGAACCACAGCGTTTATATTTGGGACGGCGCGTGTAAATTATAATATCATATTATGTCCGACCGTGTCATTACGTTACTGTAAATCACAACAATAAATTAAACACTTAAAACGAATCACCTTGTGTGGTCACATTTTACGTCCGAACCGTAAATAATATTATCATACATACGCGCGCGCACACACACACACACACATATTCCACATATAAATGAATTGGTTCCCATTTGTGCGGAAAAATTGGAACTGCGATAAATAATTCATCGAAAGTCGGACAGTTGATTTCGAATCACGTGCGTATAATAATTATTACACTCGTAATGTAATGCATACGAAATACCTATATCGAGTGGAGGTAGGTGTACTCCAACGTATGTATGCATATACATATCATATATTATAATGTATTGTACATACGGTGTCATTAACCTTTTGGCGGTAACAACCGAGTGCAGCGGTTGCATTAAAATAATAATGTTCTTGGGGAGGGTCGTGTCCGATCGATTCCACAAAGGCAGTAGCCGTGGAAATGTATGATATTTACATCGCCCTCGCCGTGCGTGTGTGTAATATTGTTATAAGTATAACGAACCCCGCAAAGCACGATTTATACAAACGTGTGCATAATACAGGGTGTTTCACAAAGCGGGTTTTTTTTTTCATTTTTGTGGGGTATTCTGGCTCTCGTTTCATTTTCCGTTAGGTACTCTAAACTTCCAACGCTCATAATATCTCTGAAACTATTGGTCCAATTTAAAACATTTTAACATTGAAATTTCCAAAAATAATGTATTGTCTTTCATTATAATATTTTATAGTAAAATAGAGGTTATCAAAGAAAACTTAAACACAAAAACATAAAATAGATTTGAAAAAGAGTAAAGAGTTAGTTTTTAATTTTTAAATAAATTAATTTTTAAAACTAATTTCTGTTAAAGTTTTAAACCGTATACAAAAAAAAAAAAAAAATTCAAATATACACATAATTCAGGGTTAAATCGTACTGGATAAATCTTTTGGAGGCACCCTGCAACCTTCCTACACGTTTTGTGTACACATCAAAACATTAAGAAGGTATTTATGCATATTATCATATCATCTACCTAATGGATTTAACGATTTTTTTTTATACGTGGACGTGCAGTTAAACTTGTTATTGTAATTAAATTTATTCCTTGTGCTCAGGAAATTTTGTATTTAGTGCTCATCGTAGGTACTCGATCACAGCAAGTGCTGCACAAGATGTACTATAGAATATATCGATTTGGTAAACGGCCAATTTGCAACCGTAAAAGAAAACAATGATTTCCAATTTATTTTTTTAGAACACAGTAATAAATACATCATTACTGATTTGTTTCAACCCGTTTACAAGACTTTCTTAGCATATGGTTGTTGTTATAAGTTATAATTTACTGAAAACAAAAAGTTTCAAAATTACTGTTGTGTATTGCGAATTTGGAATTGCTTAAATTTTATTAAATACACTACCACACGAATGACACTAAATTTATGTCACTAAGATATGTGTGTGAGTGTTGTGTGTGTGTGTGTGTGTGTATGTGTGAGTTTATTTGATTTCATATGGGCGTGAGTATTATAAAATGTATGTATTAATTACATCTTGCCCTAGACGACTATTTTATACAAATGTCTCATAAGCTGTTTAACATTCGACACGGTTCACAAAAACGGTACACACATGTTGCTCTTAAAACATCACATTGTTTTTTTTGTGTCGACCGAAAACGATTTGACATCAGCTATAATCTTGATGTATATATTTTAAAAAAACCATGTGTATAAATGTGTATCGTCTAATGGGTCGTGTGTGTGTGTGTGTGTGTGTGTGTGTGTGTGTGTGTGTGTGTGTGTGTGTGTGTGTGTGTGTGTGTGTGTGTGTGTGTGTGTGTGTGTGTTTAATTCTATGCATTCTCTCAGTCTCTCTTTTTTTTTGTCGTATGAAATAAAAAAAAAAAAAAAATGAAAAATGAATTTCTTCGGTCGCCTAGCGCTCTCGTATCACTTTAATTATTATGACCCTCTGGATGTAATACGCGCGCGTAGAGAGGGTAATTTGTTTAGACACTCCGCACGTCTACGAATACTGCGATAGTGTGAACGATCATTCATCACATCTTACTCGTCATGTAGTATCACGAAAAACATAATATACCAAATAAACCTGCCGTGACGTTCGAATAAAGGAAACTGCAATTATTTTTCACAATTCGTTCGTTTCGCCGTACGTGTATCTTTTATTTCATGCGTAAACACTCGTTTACGAATTACAGTGTTTTATTGTATCACATGTACGCTGTATAAAAATGACTACACAAGGTTGCACATCATGTAATCCGATAACTATCTTAATAGACTATTATAATAGTAATGGTACAATATACCAACGATATATTTCAATTTAAACGTGTATGTAAATTTGAAAAATCCATAAATTAAAACAACTCAAAAATACAATAATTGTACGCATATAGACTTAATCAACTCTGATATAGCAAAATATAATAAAGTTGGAACGTTCATACAATTTCCTTTATTTTATTTCAGTTGTGTATTGAAATTTTTTAGTCCAGTAACATATTTTGTGTGGTTATATACTACGTTTTTTAATCGCCGAATCTCGTGCCTTTATTATTGTATGAATATGATAATGATTCATCACGAAAAATATAAATGTTTTAATAATGGCTGTAAACTTGTAGTTTATGTGACATCTAAAACTATATGGGCGCTTAGGAGAGACAATCTCGAGCATTTGCAACCTCCTGTAGGTTTCAAAAAAGGAAATATGGAAACAATTGTTATTCCATTTTAATTAATTACAAATAGTTAGTTTTATCATAATTTTTTTTTTTTAAATAATGGAAGCTGACAAAGTTTTCATGTAAACACCTTGATTGGATCGCCAGTAAATGATTTGTCCTTAATAACTCTATGTCTATTTCCCGATAGCACATAAACTTACTCATTTAACGGTCAGATAATTCAGTATGCGTTCGATACAGGTACAAGCTAGCACTTTGTTGAATAATATCATGTACGATGTAAATCAGGAGGACTTCGACCTGTGGCCCATCAACATTTTTTAAGCATATAATTTTCAAATTTAAAATTATATGTTGTACGTATAATAATAATTAACGAATAATTTTGAATTTAATAATTTATTTTATAATAATGAAAAATAATTTAATGCGATAAAAAAACAGTGTTGTTGTATTAATAATAATAAAAATAAGAAACATTGGTAATCCGTTGCCTTTAAACGTACCGCATACAAAATAAGCTTATAGACTTATTATTACCATGCTAGTTACTGTGTACGGCGCCATCGAATTTTTCGTAGACTATAGTGGCCCGCCGCCTAAAAAGGTTAAAGGCCCAGATGTAACGATGTAGATAATTGAACAAATATTAATGTTTTATCTTCATCGTGGTTTGATCGACAGAAAAGGCCACATCGTATGTGATGCGGGATCGGGGATCGTATCGTTTCAAAAATAAATAATAAATTAACGATCGCGCCGATGTAGACAGTGTGCAGTATCAAGATAATATTAGACCTTTATTGCGTGGAAAAAAATCAGCGCCGTACGATTTATTCACGTGATCCTAGGCAGCTATTATTTGCTCAGCAGTCAACTCGCCGTGACTCGAGCCATTCAAAACATTTGACTACCCGAGTTAACATATATAATATTATTCGAGTGCAGTATTGAAATACGACGCACCTCCGTGGCAATTTTCCTAGCGGTGCTCATGCTTAAAAGAAGAAAATCCAACTGATTATTTTTTGTAAGGAATTTCTCGTTTCTACCCACTCCGTTATCAATGGCGTTTTAAAGTATCATAACCGTAGGTATACTTTTCCTACTCGCGGTTGTAGTGCCTACAGCATATATAGGTACTTTCCGCATATAAAATACTTTGAATTATTATTATTGCGAACTGCAGTATTGTTCATAAACAATTATAATGATAAAAGCGCATTTGTATCGTAAATATTATTGTTGTGCATTAATAACGGCCAATTGTATTGCACCATAAACGTACTGTATCATAAATGTACTTGTGATCAAGTAAAATCACAAATCAAACAAAGTAGTAAAAAAAAAAAAATAATAATAATAATAATAATAATAATAAATAAATAAAAGATACGTACAGGAAAGTAGGACGTAGGTGTATACATATTATAATATATACTCAATACTGTTGTGTAAAATACACGCCGCCGCATGCAAATACTATAGATTGAAAATCAATCATCAGCTAGATATCAGCGAGAATAAAGTCACCGAACGATCACGTACGACATGTCACTATTAAATCGTGATACAATAATCTAATATGCACCTATATTATGTATATTGCGTACGACGACGTCGTTTGCGGCTAAAGCAATTAGTTAGAAGTGTTTGTTGGTCTCAATTCTAATTGTTGAAATATAAAATAACAATACGAACGCGTGCATACGCTATATTATGCGTATTTATTATTATTACTATTTTATTTTTTTTGTTCGTGTTTAAGATAACGGAAAATTGCGTTTGTATTATACTTAAGCGATAAATATCGCATTCGGTTATTATCTGTGCACTGTACATTAAAGTCAATGAACAATAAATAATAATATACGAATCGACAGTGTGATATAATAATAATAATAATAATAATGATTATTATTATTATTATTATATTATTTGAGTACAACGCAATATCGTGCAATATTATATTTACTACTGTAATGATTTACATCGGGTGCACCTGTGTATAGGTAATATATGAATATGAAACGGTTAGAACCACAAAGGGGGGTTACCAGGCTAACTAATATTTTATGGAAATAGATCGATTACACTACATCATTACTCCTTCAGCGATTATTATTGCAGTACGATCGTTGGAAATATTTTTCGGAAATCGAACATGTTTTGTCCGAAAATAACATAAAACTAATATTCCTCTGTCTACTCAACAACTACAATAATCAATCATTTAGAATACATTACGTCATTGCGTTTCATGTGTCCGCGCAAAAATCAGGGCTAAAATATTAGGTACGGGTACGATCTCAAAGATAAACAAACATACGCGTTCGACGTTTTATTGTTTTTGTTTTTTTTCCGTAGGTAAAGTCGAAGGTGTATGTTATAATTACGTCGTATTTGCCGTCGCGTTATCAAACATTTAAAATTGCTTAGTGCTTAAGTTCTCGCAGTTGCTGTGTGCACAGTTTTTATAATAATAATAATAATAGTTTAGCGCGCGTGTATACCTACATTGGCTACATTATACGTAGGTACCGTGCGTATTATTCTTGTACACCGCCCGGATTCGGTGCGCCAAACGTTTAGCCGTTCTTATTGTCATATAGTCGAGAACACAACGAATGCGTTTTTAATCTAATGGACGGCGTTTAATGTAATTCACACTGCCAAGTGTGTAATACAGTATTAATCGTATTATATACCATAATGTGATTATATAGTCAGTTGAAAACTGTCGGGAGGCATGCAAGACACTTCGGCTGTAGGTATACGCATAAACGATAAGGCGTGTAATTTCGTCCGACTTGTTGAATACCGTTGCACGACATTTATTTCCATTTACGCTACACAATAATCGAGAATAATATTGTGGGCGGTGCAGGTTTTTCTTTTTGTATTTTAACAACAACTCGGATAAACTTAACAAGTAATTTTAATCGAGTACAATCGGAGCCGAATCGCTCGTAATAATATAACAGTAACGGTATTTAGGACAACATAATAAAATTTATGTAATATCTTAAAAATAATTAAAAAAAAAAAAAAACAAACAACAATCGCTTCTAAAAAGGAATTAATTATGTATCATTATACAAATAATATTAATATTTTGTACTTTGACAATACATGGAGATTAAATAGTCCTTTGAAATGTAACATAATGTTCGAATTCTTAAATTAAGTATTTTAATAGGCTTACAAATATAGGAAATACAAGTACGTTTTCTGTTTCATTCTTATTTTACAGATAATAACATATTTTTCTAATATCGAATCGCTAGTCAACGTATGTCTATTGAAACACCTATACACGCATATATTATTAAAATAAATACTAGACATATACACGTTCGATTTTTTTTCAAAATATATCTTTTTGATAAGTTAAGTTTTTACCAGATTTGATTTCAATTGAGAAAAATTTGGAGCATGATCTTACAGATACAAAACCGAAAAGCGATAATATGTATTATGATTTTAGTATTTTATTCGAATATTATTTTACTCGAATAGTATTTTACTCGCTACACGCTTTTTATACCGCGTTTACGTGTGGGTCTGTATAGGTATTTGAAATTCATACCAAATGTGGAAAAAAATTGTTTTGAATACAGAAAAAACTTTATTTAAAAAATTAAATGTTCAAACGATTTTACTCGGTCGCAGTCGAAATCCAATAGTGTGCACATTAAAAGGCGTAGGGATTGATTATTTATGTGTATTTCCAACGATTATTACAATAACATTAAACTGTAACGCGATCCATATATAGTATTATTATGTATTGATAATAGTAAATCATTGTGAATGCAATCAGATTAAATATTGAAATATCAGTATACCTAACATTACACACGACGGCAGGAATATACAGGGCGTATCACGGAGAAATGACAATAATATCATACATATTTTAATGTAATATTTTTTATAACTTTGTGACGCTCTCTGAATATAATATGTGCGGTATACACATGCACTAGTATTTATATAAAATATGTATAATATTGATCGTGCGCACCGAACGAAAATTGTCATAATACCCACTGTAACTTGTGTGTACGAAATGTGTTTTATGAAGAATGGATAAAGATATACCATATACGTCATTGAACGTGTATACGCGAACGTATGGTGTGTGTTTTTAGTTATTTTAAAATATATGCAATGAAATCCATTTCGAAGGTAGAGAAAACTAAAGATTTATACAATACTTAGTTGAAATCGGCGCACATTGAGCAGGGATCCTATGTACAGGTGTGACACACGATTTATATATCTCCTATATTATACAGCGGTCGGGCACCGGAAGACCACGCTCCTCTGTTCGCGATATTTTATTAATATAATTATTATTATTGTTATTAATGAAATACGGAGAAACGTTTTTTGTTTCGCTCTTAACGTTTTGGCACCCGATCACGAAAAAACACATATTTTTAGACTTAACCGTACAATGATTGTATAGAAACAAAATAAAAAATAATAATAATAATAAAAAAAAATCATAAACGTTTCAAAAACAAAATGATTCTGGTAATGCTCGTTGCATACGACACAAATATCATAGTGTATATTAACAATAAAACCGGGATCGAAATTATTGTATAATAGTCAATCGGCGGACGGCACGGCGGGACGCGCACCCCAAAGTGTATATTAATTTACAGACCTATTAATATTTCAATAAATTATTTGAGCAAAATTAAACGGTTTACATGCGGTTTTCGAAATCGTTACGAGCATTGAATGCGTTTTGAAAATACGTAAATGCGGCTGCTACACAGACGATACTGCAGTATAACGATTGTATTGATAAGAGCGGCATAATATATCTTGTGCTTACGACGCACGTGTGCAATGTGTATATGTATGTATTATGCATTTACGTTATTCAATTGTTAACCCTTCATTAGGCAGGTCGGGTCTATCAGACCCCAGCATTTTAAATATCGATTAATATTCGTAATATATTCGTGATAAGGGTCAAAAGTTTTTATTGATAACCATTTAAATATATTTTTTTTTTTATTTCGTAATTGTTACAATATATTTCTAAGTGTGTCTATGTAATTGTTATTCATATTTGAAGAGATAATGTATTACCATAAAAGAGTAAAATTGATGTATTGATATGGGTCTACGAGACCCATGGTAACTATTAACGTAACATTTTTTCACCTACCTAACCAAGGGTTAATGGTTACTGCGACAGTGTTGCGTATAGCACACGCGTATGTTTTCCTGACGTTGTTAACGGGAAAATGTGCGCGGAACGCGCGACAAAAATCGTGCCGTACGTATAAGTTTTGGACTGTGAACTTTCGCGTTTCAAATGTTCGCCGATTCGAACACGACACGCCGATAAATTGTAATCTACTTTTGTATAATTGTTGAGCTGTATTAGTTGCAACATAAAGCTATGGATAAGTAAAACAAATTTAAAAAAAAACACGACACCGACAGTGCGCCGGAACGTGTGATTTATTATCCGAACCGTGTTTTCACGGCTGGAACAATGCGACGCGAGCGTATTCTTCTGAAATCAGTAAATAAAAATCCGATCGAATCGACAATCGATCGAAACTTTTCCGTCGGGCGTAAATATCGGAATCGATTTTTCGGGGTATACCGACAAACGATCTGTAATATTATGACGGGACTGGACTGCAGAATCGACAGTATCATCGCCGCCTTTATAAGAAACATTTAATGTTCGCAAAAACGTGTCTCGTCCGCACCGCACCCGGTAGCATATAAGCATTCTGGGGTCCATTTCGGCACCTGCATACAACTGAGCTCTCCGATTGGTCGATTTTAAATTCCCGCCAAAGTATTATCACCCATAATATGTATTTTTTATTTCTTATTAGTTATATTATTTTCACATTCAATTAATTCAAACATTTTAAAAGAATGGTAAATAATAGCCTAATGAATAATATTTTTTTATTTACCAATAAGCAAATAAAAATCAATAGCACGAAATCAGTGCCTTATATTCTGTAGTAGGTAGATAGTCAATATTCAATAAAAAGTTACTATCTATGTTACTATTTATAGAAAACTATAGATAACTATATATTTTATGCACAATTATTTAAATACGAAACACATTTAGTAATGCAAACTGCAAATGCATACAACATAAATTAATTCAAAATATATATTTAACATAATTTAAACTATACGACATCATTAGCCATTACATCAATTACAATGCTCCCTTTAAGAATATATAGTAACATAAATTACTGTTGACATTTTAAAAAAATGGCTTAAAATAAGTAAAAGTTATAAATGTACTACTTTATAAAAGTTTATTTTGTGTTATAACTAACAACTGATTATACATCACAACTTTTTTTTATCGGATTTGAAGTATTAACTAAACTGCTGCATATTGTAAATTGTAATTTGTTTTTATTGCAGTATTTAAAGGTAAATGATAATTTTTTAATTTTAATCACATATAAAATAAAGTGACAAGGTAGGTATAATTAACGAAAAGTACAATATTGGTGGTTTATAAAACAAACTATTTAACTAAAAATGGTTTAGTATATTTAGTAGATGTGTAAAAGACCATGTTACTAGGAATTAATTGATCTAAATTCTAATTCTATGCAATATCAGTTATTACATTCAGCTTACATATAAATATAATAATAATATGACTATTAAATAATAGGTATGACTTAATAAAGTTGTAATTATTTAAAGTATTAGCCTATTAAGACATAACTGCATTAGAATTTAGCTGTTTATGAATATATAATACCATTACATGCATATATTATTATGGGTGATAATACTTTTGGCGGGAATTTAAAATCGACCAATCGGAGACCTCAGTTGTATGCAGGTGCCGAAATGAACCCCAGAATGCTTATATGCCACCCGGTATCGCCCGTGCGCCCACGACGACGTGCTCTACACGTGCTCGCGGCCGAAAACCCGAGAAACTGCCCCGGCCGCCGACGCGTCGTGCGCCCCCGTATTTCCCGCGGAATCCGGACGCGACCGCGAAAAAGGCACCCGTACTTCGGGCGTGGGTGCGTATTACATGTTTAACATCGAGTGTAGTGTGTGTGTGTGTGTGTGTGTGTGTGTGTGTGTGTGTGTGTGTGTGTGTGTGTGTGTGTGTGTGTGTGTGTGTGTGTGTGTGTGTGTGTATGTGTGCAGTGGCGGATTTGAGGGAGTAGGTTTTTTTTAGAAAATTAGAACAAATATCGAATATAGCGCAACAAGAAGTCTAATAAGTACATTCTCTTTGCGTTTGCTGTGTTAAGTGGGGTAGATGTATTAAATCGTAAAGCAATGCATTTTTCAATAAAAAATTATTCCGAGTGGAGAATCAGTTTTATATGAAATTTTATTAAAACAGTCGATTTCGTCCAAATTCAAATCACAAAAAAAAAAAAAAAAATACAGTACGTTTTCAATTACTACGTCCTTGTTAATTAAGAATCCATGATGCCGATTCGCCCCCCCCCCCTTAAATAAGCTACAGAACCGCCACTGTATGTGTGTGTGTGTGTGTGTGTGTGTGTATACACAGGTTCAAAGCGTTTATATTATGGTAACACGAGCACACCGTCGTTCGCAAACATGTGTATCGCCCGGCGCGCGGCGTGTAGAACAGCCTTGGAACGGGCTTGCGCGCGCGCGCGCTCTCGGGTTTCCGACGCGCTCATTAAAATATTCGTGCTCTATGCCGCGTTCGAACGTTTTATTGTTGTTATTATTAATCGTATTCCTAGACCGACGATAGGTAGGTCTATACGCAGAAGTGTGCGTGTGTGTGTGTGTGTGTGTATAACACATTTACTGCCGTCGGCGCAACAGTGTCGCAATAACGTCGGCGGCGTGTGGCGTTCGTGCGAATTCACATTATTTTATACATCCGCACAGGTGAACGCGTAGGCTCGACGACAACGATGATTGTACATTACTAGGGCTCGGGAGTTGTAGGAGTTGCATATTGATCAATACGCTCTCGATTCATAGCAGACCAAGCTAGAATTTCGAGCTACACTAGCGTGAATTTAAAAATTGAAAATTAAAATTGCATATTTGGTCAGTTTTGGGAAAAAAGTATATTTTGTTATATGCATATTTAATAATTTGTAAAAAAAAATTGATTTTTTTCTTTCTTAACCTGTATACTTCAATTAATATTGAAAATAAAACTCAAAATTATCAAGTAGAAAGTATTGGTGGTTCAATGCATTAATTTAACAGGTATTAAAAAACAAGTATTTTTTTCGTAATTTCAAAAATACTGAAAAAATATTTTACATATTTTTATTTTCAGCTCAATAAGATTTTAAAATGCCAACCAGTTATTCATTTTTGTCAGTTATAGTTTTTGTGTATATTATTAATTTATTAACAACATCAGTTGTATTTTGTTTTTGAAATTGAGAATAACTTTTTTGCATATTTAACATCTTCTAGGTACAGTTTTGCAATTTTCCGTGCATATTTAACCTTTTTTGGCTCCTAAAACTTCCGAGCTCTATATATTACATATTTTTGATATGATTACCGTCGTCGTCGTCGTCATCTCATCGGTACGTCCGGCGAAAACGTTGCGCGCGCGGTCCGTCAGCATAATATTCACGTGCATGGCGGTTATCATCTGAATTCGCCGGGTCGCTTTATCTATTATTTATAATCGATACACACACACACACACACACACACACACACACACACACACACACACACACACACACACACACACACACACACACACACACACACACACACACACACACACACATACACACACACACACACACACACACGCACACGCACACGCACACGCACACATAGCCGTAAGTTAGTAGTACGAATCGTCCAAAGTCTCCGCGGAGACCAACTATAATAATATGATGCATACATATACAGTGTCGCGTCAAAACATGTGTAATCGATGTGTTCGCTTTCGCGTTAAACGTACACATATACTTTAAACGGGACCGGTGTATACGCGTGGGTATAATTATGGTGTTGTTGTGAATACAGAGCGTCTATGTCAACGCGTTGGTAGTTTGAACGTATGAGACGTTCCGCTCGCTCGGAGCAAACACGAATCGCCACGGGGTACGTGGCGTACTTACACATCAGTGGTGTACTGGTGTCAGACCCGGGACTAGTGACACTTTTCACCGTGATCCGCGAAAACAATGTATATTACGTGAAATCGAAAAGAAATTTTTAATTTTATTTATTGTAGGATGAAATATTGAAAAATGCACATAGAATTTTTTGTTGTAACTAAGTATGCATTTAGCGAATTTAGTCCGGTGTATAGTGCATGCCGTGCAAATCGGTGTTTCCGTTGAACGCATATTCACCTAGCTTACACTATATCAGTAGCGTATTATAAAGAGACGATAATGGCGATCACTCCTTCCTCCCTGAAAGCCCAATTTATGTCGGGAAGAAATTTTGAATGGTAAGATGTCTCTTCTATACATACTATCATCTGAATTGTGAATAAATGTATTATTTTAGTCAAAAGTGTAGCAATCTTACCAAAAGATATAAATCAAATTTACTTGAAATATTTTTAGGCGCATCAGGATAGTATCTTTTGATTTTACTGTAAAAAATTGTTTTGTTCATACCTATTTTGGGGCTTTTCGCTTATCTGATGGAAATTAAAACATGACTTTAGTTGAGAATCGAATAAGAGAGATTTAGTGGATTGACTTTACTGCGTGCGCACTGTGCTTAGATCAACTAATATTATTATCGTTCGACGATTAAATAACTCACAAATTTTCGTAAAGAAACATAAAGGTTTTAATTTATCATAAACCTGTTTTTTTTCACTTATAAGAGACGCGAGTACAAAACGGACTAGTACCTATATAATAAGCATCCGAGAGCATGATGAGATTCTCAAAATAAAATCAAAACAGAGCTTGTGCCTAAGTCATTAGTATACAAATTTATAAAAAAAAACTGTCCGTATGTATAACGTAAGTATGATAAATTTACCATCACTTCCCACTTCTCCGCAGAGTCAATTCAAACACGCCGCTTAACTATAAACATAATATACATATACATATACATTGCACACTCGTAGCGTCGATCTCGTCGCGTATCCGGTCAATCGTCGCCAAGCTTCCGGTTCGACGACGTCACCGTAGCAGCACGACGTATCGTCGCCACGGCCGGAACGAATATTCAGTGCTCGAATAGTGGGATGACTCGAGGAGGAACGGAGTTGTTCTTATGGTTTTTTTTTCCTGCGCATTTCGAAAGCATCGATTGTTGTTAGTTATTTTCGTTGAAACGGAACGACGATGCGATTTTTTGTACCACAACATTTCTTCATTTATAAAATTTTTTACATTCAAAATAACTATGGTACTTTACTTATTGCCAATTCGTGCAGTGCCGATGCTATCATCGGGCAAAGCAGGGCAGTGCCCTTGGGCCCCTAGATCTCAGGGGTCCTCAGAGCTCTTGGTAAATTTTAAAAATACATCCGTAAAATAATTGAAATAAAATTGAAAAAAGGTTGGATATTTTTAATATGATAATTGAATGTTAGAAATTTAATATGGATATTGTATACCCATAAATACACACAATATGCAATGATCGGTGTTCGAGTGCGGAGTAATCAAGACAAGATCAGGACAAGATCGACTCAAATATTTATCATTGATTTCAGACTGCAGTTGAAAACGAGGCAGCTTCAAAATTGGATTTAAGTGAAGTGATAGGTCACTTTGCTATAATTAGAACTCGTAAAAGATTATGAATTTGATTTTGATAGACCTTATTTTATTTTATTTTATTAGATAGAATTAATAAATTAATAATGGTAAAATGTTAATATTTAAAATTTGTTTTAGCGATTAAATGGATTTCCTTTTTATTTTGAGTATCAATTAATTATCTGTTTATTATTTTCATTAATGGTTTTATAAAGGTATTTATATTTCAAACAACAATTTAATGCATATTGTGGTTTTTCCTATAGATCCAATTAAGGGGCCTAATTTGTTTACTGCCCCGGGGCCCTTTCCCATATTGTTACGCCACTACATTTACGTGGTTTTCATCACGTCACAAAGTTAAATCATTTTTTTAAAGACGCTGTTTTGTTTTTTTTTTTATCACGTCTTAGAGACCTCCTTTTTTTCGTATTCCCTTTTATTCGAACACTGATTATGTCACTTAATGTAATACGC
Organism: Therioaphis trifolii; assembly: GCA_027580255.1. Lineage (NCBI taxonomy): Eukaryota > Metazoa > Arthropoda > Insecta > Hemiptera > Aphididae > Therioaphis > Therioaphis trifolii. Next base: position 132,960,794 of record CM050404.1, read on the forward strand.
GCGAACTCGTAACGATACGGCCCTATTGATATTATTATCGTCTCGAGCACTTATCGCCAGAGGGTGGGCACGGGGCAGGGGCGGGAAAGACGCGTCGAGAATTATAGAGCGGACTGGTGGAGGGGGGGGGGTGTAAAAGAACGGGGACGATCGGGTGTCGCGAATTCTGCGGCGACAAATGACAACGACGAAAATAATAATTAATCAGTAAAAGCAAAAACGCGCGCGCACACACTGTAGCACTATACGTATAATATTATTATTCTTATAACAGATTTATGTATCGTACGCGGGGACGCGATAAACAAATACGACGCGTAGGCCGCGTCACGTGATGACGGCCTACACGTCGGAATACATACAAACGCTTGCGAGGGGGTCGGGGGCGGGGGAGGGATGAGGCGCGACGGACGCGAGTGATCCGCGCGTGTCCTCCTCAGCCGGAGCCGTACGTGCGCTCGTAGAAGTCGATCTCGTGCGGGAGCGCCAGGTTGCTCCGGCGGCGCGGGATGCTGGACAATTGGAAGTCGATGGGCGCCCGTTGGTCGTAGAGCGAGGGTGCCTGGAATATGATGGCGCACGTGCCCACTATGCAGGCCAGCGTGAAGACCCACAGGAAGAATCGGTCGAACACCATGGACACGTACTTCCAGTCCTCGATCACCTGTGGGGCACACGGACAATCGGGAGTTTAAAACGCGTTCACTTGACTGTAGTCATACGAGTACACAATATCATATTGTAATCGCTGATAATGTTATCATAAATGCGTATAAACATAATATATAATATATATATATATATTGAGAATTATGATTGCAGATAAAAAAAATAAAAAAAAAAAAAATTAAAATTAAAAAACCACACAAAAAAATGGTAAAAAAAAAATAATTCTTTCCACAAAAATCGAGTTTTATTTTAATGTTTTCTAAATTTCATATGAAAAAACTCTACATTCTTTATTTCACTCAAAAATTGAAATGAATTTTATGAAATTTTAATTTTGAAAATGTTTATTTAATATTCAGTGTATTCAAAACTTTTAACTTAAGCCAACAGTTTTAATTTGAACCTTAATTCACTTTCATGTGTATAGAATAATAATAATTATTACTATAGGATAATTATTATTTTTGATACAACCAAATAAGTAAAGTTGATATAACTGTAAAAAACGTTTGTAAAATAATTGTACTGTAATTTATGATAATATGATATACATTTTGTTCATTTAATTTTTCACCAGTATTTTTCAACTGTCAGAAAAATCTTCCTGGAAATGCCTTAAACGACTTTAAGGTATAAACCAATTAAAATTCAAAGAAGAAGAGAGAATATTGATTCTATTCTAAAAATTGATTTGAAATATTGAATTTAAAAACATTTTTATCGTGTTACCTACTAAAAATTAAAATATTGTTTCATTGCACCTTTTAAATTAGTAAAATTGTTTCGTTTATGTATAAAACCTTTTAATATTCTAAACAGAAATGCTTGTTAGAAGTAATTTTAAAAGGACAATAATGATAATATAGCATACTTTTAAGTAGTATGTCGTATTATATGTGGAATATTGTAGATAAATAAACTGATTAAAACGTTCAAAATTTTAAACGTGGCTATGTATACAATAAGCTCGTAAATCAAGTTCTAAAAATTATTCCAAAAGCTTTGGAAGGCTCATAATTTAGTTGGAGGCCCAATAGATCCATGGTCCGGACATACTCTAATATGGTCGTTTTCGGCTTTAGTCATACGCTACTTAATTTATAATTTTTTTGTTTACAATTTTACTTTATTTTATCTCGTGATGTATCGTGTTTAGAATAGCGAACAGTAACTAAAATTCATAAATATACGAAATTCGCTAGACCCATTTCGTTTTAGTTGACGAAATTCAATCGAATTAATCAGTTAAAAACACGACAGTGTTGGTCATGAAATTTTCGTACGTTAACGAAAAAAAATTGTGATTCGATAATATTCATAAACGAGTACAACGAGATTCGTTTCAAGCCGGTATATATGTGTGATATAAACAAGATATTATCTATCAATACATCCCTGATATGGCCCCTTTGGTCCGATCACGGACTGGGCCTTACGACGCCGGTCTGACACGGTACATTGTTGGTAAACGTACATACTCGTACATGTAGTTCAAATTAATGAGTGTAAATTGTTGCAAGCGCGCGGATGTGTAAATGAGTCATTGTATTTTTATATCGTTTTTTTCCGCGTCCATGTATTATCGTTATTTTACAAATTTCTACAACTTGCGCGCGGTGTTATTATCACGTTTCACGATTACATTTTTGCGTTTTATGGTGTTTGATACTTTGTGTGTGTGTGTGTGTGTGTGTGTGTGTGTGTGTGTGTGTGTGTGTGTGTGTGTGTGTGTGTGTGTGTTCAGGAAACAGCATTTACGTCATAATATTATAAACAAACGTATTTTTTCTATGAATCGCGTTTAATCTAGTCGAAAAAAAAATAGAAATTTTCACTTTCGAACATATTTTGTAGAATTATAACTATCAGCTCGAAATGACGCAGTGCAAATGTTCAACGCAAGATATTTACCCTCGCGCACAATTTTTGTTCATTGTCGGAGCGATTATTGAAATAATTTAAAAAAACTAAAGTGCCAACTGTAAAACTAGAAAAAAAAATCCCGATCAGGTATGTGTTGCTGTTTAAAATATATCAATTTACTTCTGGGTTGCCAATCCCACGCCATAATACGATAATATGGACGTTATCGACAACATAAACAAATCACGGCCTTGGCACCACAGAGGTAATACAGGTGGATTGAAATAACAAAGCGGTTAAATAATTTTTTTCAAACTATGTGTTCAACAAAAGTTAAGATTTTCGCGAAAGTTCAGGTGGTCTTCCGAATTTCGTAAAACGTTCTTTGTGTGAAAAAAGAAAAGGAAAATACCCATAATTAAAGTTTTGTATTTAAAATATACATTATTCACTTAAATATAATATGAGTAGAGTGTAACGTTCGAGTTTGTTTGTTTCACAGCAATTTGCATTTTCGTTTTGAAAATGTCAAATTCGTTAACACTTGTGCCAACGCGTTTAATGAATCAAGATTTTATATAGGCCATAGGGTATCAAACTAGTACTCGACATTAGTTATAAACCGTCTGTCGACGCCGTTTCACAATTATTATACTCGTGGCGCTAAATAGTATACAAACAAGGAAAAACTCGAACTGATATAGTTATATCATCCGCCACTTGTTCAATGTTAGCGCTGCGCAAGTACACAAACCGAACGCACGGTCACTATGATTGATTGATACCAAGTAATCGTTGCAGAGCATCTTGTAATTATTTTTAATTCGTGATTTGATAACTTATTCGCATGCATATGAAGTCGCTTCATAAAATAGGTGTGTTATGTTATAATATTATTGTTTTTATATATAACACACGACTCGAAAATCTATGTTTTAATTTTCATGTTTATTCTTTGGTCCTATAGCAATTTTTAGCTAATAATCTTTTAAGATTTAATGTACCAACAAAAAAAAAAAAATCAAATAACTGGTTTAAATTAAAATCTTAGCACATTGAATTCTAAGCGAAACAAATGATTTATTATTTTTCCAATGCAATATTAATTTAATTATTACTTTTTAATTTTTTTTTTTGTCTGTTACAAATTTACAATGTAACCACTTTCTGGTGAAATTGGTCAGAAATCGTATCTACTCGGTACTTTGAAGAGAACATTTTTCTCCGTTTCTATTTTTTTTTCAATATTTAGAAAAGCCACTGTAAAAATGGTAAAATATGGTGCAAAAAAGAGTTTTATGAAATTAACTCTAAAATTTATGGAGCAATGGTGTAATGGAAATCCTTCAAAATTTCACCGAATTTGGCACTGGCTTGAGTTCAAAAATATCTGATCGATTTCGAGCTAAAAATTAAACTTTTTCGACATAATTGAAATTCTTGATATTAAGACTTGAACATTTTACGGAATCTTACTCATTTATACTTAATTAACAATACTGAAAAATCTCAAAAACCTATATTAATGATTTTTGTTTTTTAAAATTTCGAGTTAAAATTTTAATTCTCGTGTAATTTAATTATACTGAAACTTTTCTCAGAATGACTTATCGTCTCTTTAAAATTCAATACACCCTCCACAAATATTGGAACACATCACATAATCCGACATAATACCAATGAAATGATTATAATAAATAGCCGTGGTGCGAAGTATGTCTGGTATTTTTAATATTTTATTTATTCATCATCTCCGCGTTTCCAGATTTAAACTTATATTTCTCACCGATACTTCACAGAACGTGGTATTACTGTACGAATGATAACAGATCAACCAGGGGCGGACTGGGAGATTGTCGGCCCAGGGGGAAATACAGCTTAGCGGCCCTAAATATTTTACTATATTATTACTATTTTAGTTGTGATTTTATAAATAATATAAATGTTTTATTACTATAATTTAAAATTAATGTAAATTTTACTTGTACAACTATTTAAAAAAAATATAAATACCTTTATAAAATATAATTTCCTTTATTTATCCTATGAACATAATATTTTTTATTTTTTTTTTTACAATTGAATGTGTTTAGATGCTTAACTTAACATTTTTTTCATTAGTGGTGAGCTTTGTTTCACATGTTCTAAAATATCATCAAATGATACTTCCTCCAATAACTCTTTCTCAACACTCATCATCATAAACGATTCTAATTTTTCCTGACTTAGTGATGAACGTAATCTACTTTTTATAATTTTTAACTTACTAAAATACCGTTCACAGTTAACTTGTGTAAAAGACAATGTTAATAAATATTCATAAGCTAAAAATAAATTGGTAAAAGCCACTGAATGCATGTTATATTTGTACAGCAACTTATAACAACAAACTAAACAACCAGAACAGTTTGTATTTTTACAACTTGCAACTCCTGTAAAATTTAAAAAAAAACATATCAATTTATTGATTCATATATTATGTGATTATGTCTTTAGAATACTTTGCTTACCAGGTTTATTGTTAGAATTTCTACCAACCATATTTTCGTCACCATTCAGAACAATATTGTCAACGTATGTTTCGTCATCACTCTCATCCTCAACATCAAGTTCGTTTGATTCATTTTCATTGAAATAAATATTCGTTGTTCTTTCACAAATATTTCCAACTAAACCTTTGAATATTTTTGAAAAAGCAATAAGTTCTTCAACTAATTTTTTATGATCAATACTTGCTAATTCTGCTAATTTTTGTAAGCCATGTTTAGGAATTGATTGTATGAAATCTTCTTGAAAATAACTAGGGTGTAAAAACTGTGCGTCAGCTATTAATTCTTTATTGTTGGAAAACCTTTCATTCAAGCTCATATTCAATTGATCAATTATATTCTGAAATATTTGTACTCTATACTGGTCAAGGCAGGTTGAAAAGGTGAAATCTTGGTTATTTTCATCAAAATATGTCTTTTTTCTCCTTATACGGTGTTCTGGAAATGTCTCTTCTATGACTATGTCATCTGAAATATTTAAGTTTGAAAGTTTGTCGTTCATATTTGTAGTAAACAGTTCAGCATTTTTTACAACATTATGAAATGAAATAGTTTTTATATCATTTTTGGTTCTTTCAACCATTTTCCATGCTGATACAAAATCAAGATGTTTTGTCTGTAAGTAGTCAGATGTAGGTCTGATAAAATTAAATATATCTAAAAAAATATGTGCTGTTAATATAGTTTTAAATTCAATTAAATTTTTTAATAAGGAACTTGCCTCCGAGGATGTAATATTATCAAAAGAGTCATCCACTGTAATATGTTGTAATGCACTTATAATAGTAGGAAATAAACAATCGTTACCTTTGAAAACCCATTCTAAAGCTTTATGTCTTGCCCACCATCTAGTATTTGTTTCGGCTACTTTTTGCAATTTTCTTAGTTTATGTGTACCAATATTAGTGTTATTATAACTTTCACGAGTCCAAATATTCATCCGTTTGTAAGAACTACCAAAAAAAGTAGCTAAACGATTTAAAAGACCAAAAAGATTTTTAGAGGCAATATTTTTACAAACATCTATTACACATAAATTTAAAATGTGGCTATAACACCGAATGTATATGGAATTTTTATTCTGAGATTTAATGAAAGACTGTAATCCATTAAATTGGCCACTCATATTACTTGCGCCGTCAAATGATTCCCCTACTATATTTTTAAATTCTAGTCCATGTTCTAAAAAACAACAATTTAGTAACTGATATAAATCTTTACCAGTAGAACTTCCATCTTGAACAATTGCAAAGAGCCTTTCTTTTATTTCACCATTTGCACAATAGCGGACACATATTGAGGCTTGATCAATGACACCAATGTCTTGCGTACTATCTACTTGTACACTAAATTTTTGTTGGCCAATTTCATTTTTTATTTTGTTTCTTAAAGATAGCAAAATTCCTTGAATAACCTTGTCAACAGTAGTTTTAGAAAGAAATGTTACCAATGATCCTCGACCTTTTGAGTTTAATTTATTGTCCTGTTCAAGTTTAACTTTCCTTAATTTACTCTTTTTTATAGATTGCTGTAAATGTTCATTCAATATTGAATCTCGTTGAGTTGCAAATTTTATCATTTCAAGAAAATTACCTTTATTTGATACTATATCATTAAAATTAGCTAATGTTTCGTTAGATATTGGTCCTCTGTAGGGTAAATTTTGACGTCCAATGAACTTGACTATATCAAAAACTTGTTTTAGTATGTGGATATTATTTTCTACCTCTTTTTTTCTTGCAATTACAAGATTTCGGTTGATTGAATATTCAATTGACATTTCATTTGATGCTCGAAAATAGTGTTCAACTGCATTAGAGTGAATATGGGAGTTTTCATGACGTTCAATAGCCGAGTAAACGAGATAATATAGTAATAGAGTAAATGACTAATGAGTAAAGAATAGATCCGCAATTATTTATTAAGTCTAAATACAAACCAGTTGGAAATTGATCGCATGTCAATGACTAATAGAAATTTATTATTAATTATTATTTATTAGTTGACTACTTGACTAAATATATTACAAGTTTATTGTTGGACGACCGGCCCAAATTTCACAATTTAGACCGGCCCAGGGGGATATTTCCCCCTAGCCCCCCTGGCCAGTCCGCCCCTGAGATCAACCTATGTATATTTTCGGCAAGGTTAAAGTGCTTGGGAAATTTGTTTTAAAAAAATAATTTATTCCATCTCCGAAATGTCTGATTATAAATTAGGGTAAGGACTCGGGGTTACTAATCAGCTTATAACGGATTTTTTTTTTTTGAATTATAAAACTCGCAACGACATAATGAAACTTACATAAACCAATGTTTTATGTTAGTATATTCTCTTTCGAATAGCTAAAATCAATTTGTACGTGTACTTAACGATTAAAATGATTTGGGTTACATACATTTTCGCGATCGTTAAAATCTACACCATAAATAATATCTAAATAAGTGTATGTAATGTAGGTTTATAATTATATGAGTGGGCCGTGGATATGAAAAGGATCGGTTAAAATAATTATTGTTTTCATAATCCGTCGATGCGATTTGCATTTATATAGGTTCTATACATCATAATATTCAAATATCACACTTTCATTACGAGTTAAATGTCAAACAACTCTGTACCGGACTGTAAATTTTAATCGATTCACGTACAATTCAAGCACATCAACAGATTATTACTTAATAATATCACGATGTCTTTGAACAGTCGATTCGTTTCAAATAATATTTACCTCTTTATCTTTATCTGCGTCTTTGATGTGTTGAGCAATATAACAGACCCCCTGTAAAGCCTTGAGTAAATCTGGTGACATTGTCTTTGGCATTACATTCTCCGCTGGAAAATAAAAATTGTAATTTTTAATTACTAGTTACTACGTACAATCAAACAGTATTTTTTCCGTGCATGTTCTAAACTGTAAGCTCTTTTACTATACTATTATCGTTAACGAATATTATTGTCTTCGAGTTTTTAATAATCACGCATAACTAAGCGTCCACCCCTCCTCCCTGAAAAGAACGGCGTCTTCTTATCGATGACTTACGATAATTATGCGGCTGTACCGATTGAATCTTTTTGAAGGACCAGTGTCTCTGGGTCAGAGTTGAAGGTTTTTGGTCGGTTCCGCCGCTATCGCTTATGCTGTCTCGACTGAGTGAGGTGGTGGGCACGGAACGCGGGTGTCATAAATCAACATCGTCGAGAAAAACCGTAAAAAAATAAATAAATGAATAAAAACAATAATAACACATTTGTATAGAGCTGGACGAAAATCGGCGACCAACTATAAACACGCACCTGTAGTCCAGTTCGTTGAAGTAACCGGGTGAACTTTGGAATCCGTCGTTGGTCATCAACGAGTACGGAGGCCGACGCATCATCAGGATCTGTGGCATCATGTGCAGGAAAACTGTTCTGACCCACGGCGACAGAGTATGGGTCGACGGCGACCTTGAAGCAAATCACGGTTTTACACGAGAATCGTCCGCGGCCCGTCGCTCGGCGGCGCGGCGGTAACGTCCTTACGGTGCTATAATGCGCGCGCGTGAGAAGAAAAAAAAAACGCTTACCGGAAATGGATGTTCAACACTACCACGGTCATGCCGATCGACATGGACACCAGGACCATGGTGAACAGCAAGTACTTGCCGAGGAGCGGGACGGCCAGAGACGTCGGCGGGATGATCTCGGCCAGCAGCAAGAAGAACACGGTCAGCGATACGAGGATGTTACTGCACAGGGTCACCTGACGAAAAACACGACGGCAATTTATCATTTTTGTCCGACGAACGAACGAACGGTGAAAACCTCGCGCGGCGGCGGCGGTCCGACGGCCGGGTAAACCGGTGTTTTTTCTGTTCGTGTGTACCTACGCGGGACAAACATCCGTCGACTCCGAGCTACTCGATTTTTTTCTTCTGCACAAAACGGAACCGGAAAACGTGTACGAATAAAATCGATACCCGTCGGCCATAAACGCTTTTAATTCGTAAACTATCATCGTAACAGTAATACTTGAATACGAGCAAACAAGTTTTGACATGATTCTCTTTGTTACAATACAGTTCAATTAACGACGTGCACGAAAAATACCACGTTACAGACCATAGGTGCTGTGAACCGATTATCGTGAACGTTCGAATGTCAATGAGGTGGAAATGAACCACGACCGACAATCCGTCCAAAAAATTATCCGGTAACGGTAAGTTGCGTCCAACAAAAAAGGTCGCAGTCATATACTACGTAAATATTGCGACCCGGTCGTATTTTATACGTGCGTAAATTGCGTCCCGGATATTTTTGAAAATTTCTTAATTGCATCCTGGGACATTCGCTTGTTTCCAGTCAGCAAAACAATATTCATAAACAAGTAGTAATCCATGATTTAGATCAGCGGTCGGCAACCTTTTTGATCTATCGGGCCACATTCAAAAATTAAAAAGAGTTCGCGGGCCAGATAAAAATAAAAATATTTTATTCTTAAATTATGTATTATGCAAAAAAAAAAATACAGTCTAAAACTTAAAATAATAAAATGTGTAAAATTAAAATTACAGATTTTAGTAAAATTATAATAATATGATAGTATGAATGTAATATACTGGTAAAATGCTTAATGTGATTTTTGTTGTTGAATATTGTAAATTGATTTTTCAATTTCCACATTAAAATCACTTGTGCCCGCGCTAAGAACGTGGTGAAAATTTTATCTTATAGGTTATTATTGTCAAGGTATACCTACCATCATACAAATATATGACTGATATAAAATACCCGTACAGACAATGCAACGTTCAATTATATTTATGCAATATGATGTTCAATTAACAACTTGACTGCCATGAGACCCAAATATGGGTCTCGGTATAATTCTCTAAATTGCCACGATATAGTGACTTGTAATTAGTTACATAATAAAAATTAAGTTTAATGACCAATGGAATATTTTTTAAAAGATTTTATAAAATACAAAAAGTAATACCTGAGTTTTTAGTTTTGATTTATTTTTCAAAATAAAAAAATACCTACCATACGTTTAAATATTTTTTAAAAGAATCTAAATTATTTATTGTATTTGATGTTATAAAAAATTATTTAGTCTGTAGTACTTACCTAAATGTAACAGTAAAATGTATCAGGGGACATTCGCATGTACTCAAAAAATTTAACTGGTTGAACTAAAAGTTTTGGGAAAAGTGTGTGGAATTCTCCAAATTTTTCTCTCTCTACAAAAATATCATTGACCCAAAATTGTTTTTCTTTTTTTTTTTTGAGTTAATAATAAATATTTTATTAGTGGATTGGTTTCTAAAAAGAAAATTTCATCGGCGACGTCCATGCTGCGTGTCGAACTGCAAGACAATAAACGAGTGTTATTTAACACTATCAACCGAAATCCGGATGAAGTCTGACCATTTTCGTCGGCCGAATTTTTTCTCCGAATAATTCGGCAAAAGCTGTCCGAAAAATATTCGGCCGATGCCGGGTCTAGTCTGACCGTTACTTTAGTTGTAGTAACCAAATTAATAGTTTACAAATATACGCATTTAGAACATCTTTGGTTTTTTATTAGTAATATTAACGTTTGGGTCAAATTAATGTTGGAATAAACGTATTCAGATAACAAATTTAATAACCATAGACCAGGTACTAAGGTATAAGATCTATGCTTATAAATCAGTGAAAAAAAAAATTTCTCGAGTGCTAGTGATATCAATAGAAAGTGGCGACACTGTAAAATCCGATTTTGATGTTAATATAATAAATGATGATATATTCTATTATATATCAAAAAAAAAAAAAATGTTATCTGAGATCCAGAAATGGGTCTCATGGCAATCGGCAATCTAAGAAAATTCGGTGAGACCCACAATTGGGTCTCGTGGCAAAATTGGCAAGTTTACAAAAACCTACATGGCAGTCAGTTGTTAAATTTCGTCGTTCTAGAATTTAAAGCGGGCCGTATTCAATAGCCACGCGGTTGCCGACCACTGATTTAAATAATATTTTCTCTAATGTAGCATTACTCAGTTCGATCATAGATCGTGTTCGGTTGAATAGTGCGTATTTTTTTCAATTGCATAAGAACGAATTCAATGAAAAACGAAAAAAATAAAACATTTTAAGTTTCTGATGGTTTGAAATTCCATTTCCACAAATTTTTGAAAAATGATATTCAACATTAGTGTTGCACAGTTAATACGTGTGTCTTTTTTAAAATTCAACGATAAAAATATTTCTACAGACGGTTAGATATCTAGATGTACTTAACGTATGCATAAAAATTATTCAGGAATAAAATTAATATGTATTACATAAAATATACTCGGGTCGCAATTTACGTATGTATGAAACTTGACCTGGCCGCAATTTACGCAAACAATTTTTACACGGGACGCGATTTACAGCAACCCGCATTATCACGCCAGTCTCAGGCCAACTGCAGCCGCGCAAAACAACCCCCCGAGGCCGCCACCGCTGCTGCGAGTACGAGTTCGTCGCCGTTCGCATACGCGCAAAGGTTATAGTACAAACCTTTTCGCCGGAGTCCGACGGCAAATAAAACACCAAGACCGTCATGAATGTCAGTCCAACGCACGGGATGATCAAATTTACCGTGTAAAACAACGTCTTACGCCGCATTTTTATGTTGAACGTTATGTCTGGAAAAATACACCTGTGAACAATGCGGATGCACGTCATTGAAATCAAACTGATCGTGTACACATTAAAATTTAACTAACGTAATATTATGACTTTAATGTATGAGTAAACAGTAAATTTTCATACGTTATTTACATCGGAATCGTATGTCAAAATTTGTCGGATAAAATTTCTAACTAGGTGTAACAAAACAACAGCCTTACCTCATCAGTCATTTTGTTATTTGTTTTCTCGTAAGATCCGCAATGATTAGAAACGAATAAAAAAAACATACGTAATGAATTAGTATACACAGTTTATGAAATATGAATGAAATATTATTTCGTTTTGAAAATATGTACGTTGAACGTTAATTGAACATTACACGTTCATTAATTCCGTACCAAATTTTATTTCCAAAACAAATTACCTAATAATTTCGGTTTAGTTTATATTTTAATACATAACGTTTATTGTTGTCTGTTGGTCAAAATAATCATGTATCATATCATGGTCTGTCTATTTGATAAATAATAATAATTCGTATAATTATGTGATTTCCTAACTTGTGTTCAGTCGGACAAACGTGACAAGGTTAAATTATTGGAGATTTTAAAAATACACATTTATTTTTCAACTTATGATCAAAATAACGTCACGATTCATCTTTAACTCGGTGAAAAATATTAAAAAACGGCTGTTTCTAATAGCGTGCCAAACCAAACCATATCTGCAGTAATAGACACTTAAAATGTTTAACATCTATACACACTTTATATATACATATATATTATATATGTTTGTGTGTGTGTGTGTATATTTAATATTCGTTCAAAGCTGTTGAATTTTTTATATTTAAAGATAAAATATCAATAATGTTTGCATAATTAAACTCGTAATCTATTGGTTTTTTTTTTTAACTTTGGGTTGACTTCTAAATAATTCACGAATATTCCATATTTATACGATATAATAGATATTGATATATTTATCGACACTGACGCTTTCAATGACCAATGACCACCTCGTTAAAAATCGAATTCAAACCATCGTTTTGACACATGTCTATAGGTACAATACATTATCGAGTTGCGACGTGATACAGAACTCGAATGTGTTACACTGCGGATGCAGATAACGAAAATCCGCATTGAAATGTTTAAAAAATTTAATGAACCGCTGATACTGGACAAACGCGCTTTTAGTGTATGTATTATAAATAGTCATGTCCCGAGCACGCGCGTGTTCGTCGTCAGAGACGACGACGACGACGAATGACACTGACCTAACTAAACGCTGTCGTATGATTTTATAAACTGTACAACAGGTCTTTGTGTGATCGCAGGGCTCAAATGTGTACCTACGCGGTCGACGAAGAAAGCAAAAACAACAACAGTTCTTTACAGACATAACATAACGCCGAAATGTCACGGGACGAGAGTATATATTTTACTCGACGCGTACATAGTGTTGTGTGTGTGTGTGTGTGTGTGTGTGTGTGTGTGTGTGTGTGTGTGTGTGTGTGTGTGTGGACCCGTTGGTATTGATGGCACGGCCGCGGCGTAAAACGCATTAAATTAAATATTATCAATCGTCGTTTCGAAGGCAATTGGCTTTCGTTCAAAAAAAAAAAATAATAAAAAATAAGTAATAATAAATAAATAAAACGTCGTTGTATAGCCGCAGCGAACGGCGACAGATGTTGGTACTTTTGTTTGGTCGGCGAAAGTTGTTCTTTGTGTTCGGTCGCTGCTCAGTCCATATACGACGCAAAACGCGTACAGCCGATTATTCCGACTGCGGCATGCAAATGCGCACGAGAGTACACCATTGACGAACGCCATGACGCCCGTGTAGGAAAATCAAAATGTCTCTCGATCCACGTCGCCTCCGGGGGCGACCGCGGCGCCGCGCGAAATCATCTGTCGCGCGTATAGATGTACCGAAAGATAGTAAAATTATCGCGTACACGCGCACACCCGTGGAATAATTTATTCGGATGGCGTACGCCGTACCGCGCAGGCTCAAGGCCTAAAATGTATCCTAATCCGAGGCGGTGCGCGCTTTTCACTCGGGAGAATGACTACTCTATTCGAAGTGTACGTCTTATCTGATCCGTCGATCACGTCTCGTGTAAACAGTGTTTGAATTCGACGATTAAAAAAAAACATGCTGAATTTATTTTAAGAAATGTAGCCGTTTTTTTTTTCAAAATCGTCTATTACGAGATTCGATTAAGAGACTGATCTCTTTTTTAAGCGAGACGCGATTATTCAAAATGAAATCTATTTGGTATTTAAACGGTCGCTGTGTATACACCAGAGGCGCCGAACTTATACTTTTGTAATGACTGATGAAATAGGTTTCATTATAGATGAAATAGGTGGTTGGTGTCCAAGGTATAATGATTTCAACGGTTAACTTGTGTAACACTTAATATGTAGCTAGTATAATTAGTTGAATATTAAAATTAGTTAATCTCTAAAGTCAAATGTATACTGATTTGCAAATTTCAGGTTTAAAATACCTAGTTATATTATGTAGGCTGTATTGTTTTGATTTACGAAATACCATAAGTACAGTAACATGATATAAAACTTGAAAAATAAATATTCTTTATTTGTATTTGTGTAAAATTTAACTATGTAAGAAGTTTTTTTTTTTTTTATAAATATTACAAAAAATAATTCATTTTTTAAATTTAAAATTGTTTTAGTTGCATTATAACTTTTAAATGTATTATGTCTTGAATAATATAAATACTAAAATGCTAATAATATTAATAAACAACAATAAAGTTAATAAAACACAACTACCCAAATCATTTGGTAAATCACCCATAGCAACAGTACAAAATTACAAATCATAATTATAAATTAATTCAATAAAAAAGTAGGTAAAATGAAAAGAAAGTGTGAAATTGGGTGGGTGGTACATTAGCGAATCGCAATGTCGTAAATGAGTTTTTAGACATCGTCGCCTCTGGTATACACGGGCACACGCATCTAAAATTCAGACCGCACACTTTGATCATCTGGGTACACGCGCATACACACTTTGCGACATGGTACCCAATAGGGCTGGTACCGAATTGGTTCCCGAGCTCTAATCCCACATGCCGAATTGGTTCCCGTTTGAAAAAGGTATTTTATTAAGGTAAGCTGAATTGGTTCCCGTTTAAAAAACGTATTTTATTAAGTTGAGCCGAATTAGTTCCCGTTTAATTAGGCACATTTTCCTTCTCAATTTTACAGGCTTAGGACTGTCAACTTAAAAGAAGGCTTTTCACTAAACATAAACTCCATAATTACGAAAAATTAAAATTCAAAAATATAAATTAAAATACGAAATACAAGTTACAAATTTACACGATGTGTTATTCGAGACTGTACAGTGCTCACTACTCACCAACATTATTGTCATTCGCATATAAGATAATATAGACGATATACCATACAGCTATAAAAGTAGCTGTATGATATACCTATGTACATATATCTCAATCGTTATCTTAATTGATAGGGATATCACCGATAGTTTGCTAAACTTCCAATATATAAATATATTGCCATCTTATTGTATATTATGCTATTTATACTATAGATTATAGAGTGTAGCCGTGTACCTAAATTTATATTTTATACTGTCTAATTTATATTTTGTACCAAATTAAAGATTACCAGTACACAAACGGGAACCAATTCGGCTCAAC
Source organism: Therioaphis trifolii (assembly GCA_027580255.1). Lineage (NCBI taxonomy): Eukaryota > Metazoa > Arthropoda > Insecta > Hemiptera > Aphididae > Therioaphis > Therioaphis trifolii. The sequence goes on from CM050404.1 coordinate 132,976,229, forward strand.
CTAATAAAATACCTTTTCTAAACGGGAACCAATTCGGCCTAACTTAATAAAATACCTTTTTCGCATGGGAACCAATTCGGCCAAACGGGAACCAATTCGGTTACTCCCCCCAATAGTTTAGGGCCTACGTGCAGTGTATATACGCTGGTATGCGCGTTACACTCAGTATATTCGCATCGTAGTCTCTTTCGCTGTCTATTATTTGATTCAACGACAATATAGCTGTGACTGTCTACGAGCGTGTCCGTAGAACGCGAAAAAAACGGCGTCTGGCAAAACTCACCCGTATACGGTTCCGAGCAACAGGAGTAATATTCTTCGTTCCTGATCGCAGGAACTTCGAGCAAGTCCCATTCGACGGACAAGTAAAATTCGCTCAAATCGATGCCGAGGTCCACGCGATTTTTGCCTTGCGACTGGTCAATATGCCTCAAGTCTACCTGTAAACAACAGTGAAATTACATCACGATCCTTACGATCGATTGAGGCGCAACTGGTATACATTATTCTATATTATACTACGATTACAACCAGTGGTCAGTGCTCGAATTGGAAAAATAAAATAAAAAATCACTCCAAGACTATTAGCGCCCGTCTTAATGATCTTACATAATCTGATCAGTAGGAAACTTCGTCCCCACACACCCCTTAGTCCCGAATATCAATCCTCGATAAACAATTACAGTGTAATACAATATCAACAACGACTATAAACAAATAATTACAATAAATATTTATTAAATAACGATCATTTATTTATACATAATTTATTATAGGAACGGTTAATAGTAATAATTCATGGAAGAAATGCATGGTCGTTAGATACCAAATTTGATGAAATATTAAACAATATATTTTTATGTGATCACTGTTCACTATAATCATAAGAAATTATTATGAATCAATGGCGGACTGGGAGAAAAAAACAGCCCGAGAAAATCATAATTTTAGAGGCCCTCAGCGTACTAACGGCCCCTTAAATATATATATATGTACATTTTTTTTTGTAAATACAATTTAGCTTTTAAATATTTTAATTGATTATGAAAAAACAAAATAAAATAACTATTGTATATTTGCATAAAGGTACTCAAGTAATCATTAATAGTAAATACTAATAAAATTTATATTTTATACTAGCACCGGCCCACCGGGAAATTTCCCGGTATCCCGGTCGTCCAGTCCGCCACTGTTATGAATTGACAATAGATCAATAATAAATTATTATGCGTTTGGTAGCTGATTATAGTACTACAAATCACGATAATAATATGGTTTCTGTGATAACCATAGATAATGTTCATTGAGTCTGTACCATAGACAATAGAGTGTATGATATATTTACTATAAATTAATAGTAAAATAATAGACATTATAGTTTTTGGTGATAACAATATGTCCTTCTTGAATGGGGTCAGTGTTTTCGTCGTTATAACTAATACAGTAAGATGACCATATTACTAGACATATAGATAATACATTATAGTAATGTGTAAAAGATAACTAAAAGAATTAACATAGAAATATTTCATTCCACTGAATTTTAATATCTCGTTCAATACAACTTTACGGAATAAAAATCACATAAATAGACGATTGATAAAGTTGGTATGTTAAAAATTATTTTGACAAAATATCGTGCCCCAGTTTCACTGAAAATAATTAGACGCGCGGAGTGCTCGCAAAATGTAAAAAAAAATACAAAAGAAGCTCGCAAATTCGAGCACTGTTTATATATGTTTATACTGGAAAACTTAAAGCACGCGGCCAACCTGGAGTCCGTTATACGTCCACGAACCGAACATCATGTAACAGTTCTGCTCGTCGAACGGAAAATACAATACGTTGATCTCGCAATACGACTTATAGATGGCCGGAGGTGACCACATGACTTCGCCAGTGTACTTGAGTATCGCTTTCGTCATCAGAGTTACTTCGTAATTTCCGTCGGCGCTGGAAAGTTGCATGCGTTAAATATTCCATTATGCAAAGTAGCAAAACATGAACGTAATATGTAATGTGTTACAGTCAAAACGCTAAATTGGTCAAAACTAGAATTAATAGTCTAGTTAAAACTAGAACATAAACGTTGGTCCTAATGAAGCTGTTGAAACTAGTTTTAGCTAAAAAATGTACGTGTTAAAAATAATAATGTAAACGATCACTGGCGGTCACGATACTGTCTGCCTGCCACCAAATCAAATATGATAACTTCAATACCGTACGGATCTATTAATATCAATAAGCCATCTGTAAAAATCGCTACTATTGTATAAAAAATCAAATATTGTGTAATTCTAAATTCCACGATAGTATACGTTGCCGAAACAAATGTTAGATTATCGTGTTCTGAATATGAAAAAAATACCATATCTATATTCTATCCCAATATTATGTAGTTATTCATGTTGTTCCCTAGTTAATAAATTAAAACTAGTTTTAACAAACGATATAAATATTACTTTTGAAAATCAAAATGTATTACATAATACTAGTTTTCACTAATGTATTTTAGACTCAACTCGTTCTGAATAAAAAAAAAATAAGTTAAAAGTAGTTTCAACGTTAAGGGTCCTAACCTAGTTGATTCTAGTTTTAACTAGTTTTGACGGATTTCGAGTTTTGACTGTAACATATACCGACATACCATATGTATTTTACATATTATATTACCTAATATTACATAATTCGGAACAACAAACATCACATTTCTAAAACGCAAAGTGGTCGCTCAATATTTCGACTAATAGGTTATTGCAATTATCTCTGTATCTCTTATAAGTCTGTATTTAATGTCCAATCTCTGATAAGTACTTAACGATCCAATTAATCTGTACTTTGTATAAACTTATGTTAAGTAGCAATTATTAAGAGATATGTTCGGGAAATGTCGACGAAATAATATTGAAGTAATGAAGGTTTTGCGATTCAAATATAGATGTTTAAGAAACATTATTGTCCCGTCACTCGTCAGTGCCCATAACGTAAAAGTATCTCTATCTTTTTTTTTTGTGGTGGAGACTGTCGGGCGATAACGGAATTCATCTACGGCTCATAGTAGATAAAATTGTTTTGAATTCATTTGGAAAAAAATACTTTAAATAGTTTCATAGTCCATAAAATGTGCGTCAGAAAAATAAATAAAAATAAAACAACAAATAATCTTAGTCGTGTTCAATTAAAATTTTTTAATATTCATATCCGAACAATGTAAAAAAGTATCAGACAAAACATAACCATTTTCGCTTCTTTTTAATTTCCTAAGAGTGGCACGTACTTATCTATAGTAAAACCCTGCCGAATTATTTGATCGGTTGATCATGAATTTTGTTTGATACCAAACGTTGTGTTAATTAAATTACTAGAATAGAAACTGTAGCTTTACAGTTTACTACGCGTATATATCCGTTAGTTTTCAGATAAAACTCCATTCGCAACTCAGAGTCCTGCATTAAACTTTGCGCCATTTGAAAATTTACATTACACAAATCGTAGTAACAATAATAATAATAATAATAATAATAAAGCAGTATTATGGAATTGTAATATTTATGTTGGGACAAATTTGACAGCGTTAAAACAAATTAAAATTGTATTTATAATTTACATTAATATAGCGTTACAAAAACAAACTCAAGGACATATGAACATTCCACATCAAAAACAATAGAAAATGTTATAGTTATAATATTGGTCAGTTGAGTACAATAATTGAATAGGTGCTAAACAATGCGGAGTACATGATGAAAAATAATTACTAATTTAATGGAATAACAGATTATAAACGTTGAACGAAAAAATAAATTGTGGTGGACATTTCCGCATAACACTAACAACTACTTTGTATACAAAAAATCACGTTTCTACGGCAATCAAAAGTAAACTTATCAGTTGCAATGAATTTTTTCATTTTTTTGTTTAGAATCTTTGTTAGTATTTGATTGCAATTATATCATTGAAATCGTCACTAAACAAATTTCGATTGTTATTCACTGCGGGAAGTACACGGTCTTTTGTTCAAACCGAACAAAACCGACAAGAGAGCATGGATAATATTCTAATACCTATATTTGATTGCGAGTCAGTTTACTCGGATATAAAAAATTGAGAAACTATGTACTATCTATTGTGCAAAACGTACATTTTTTTTTATTACGAGTGTGTAAAAATTCCGTATGATAGTCAATAATTTGCAAAATATTATTAGTTTGTCTTGTGATAATTTTGAATGGTATTATAGTGAATTAAAAAAAAAAATGTATTTATAATAAAATTATTTCCAGCAGAAATCGTACAATGTAATATCCATAAAGAGATGATACGACAAATAATAAATTCTTCTATTATATTTGAGAAAGTCATTTGTGGTAATAGACAATAACTATTATATTTTATACAATTTCATTTTTTTTCAATTTATATTAAATTGATTTGTTTCCTAAATTCCTAAATATTGTATTAGGAATGTGGTTCTTTAAACATAAAAGCACGATAATTTTATTTTATTTTACAATGTACTGTTCGGATTATCTAAATTGTATGTCATTAATAATAATAATGATAACAATTGTGCAATTAGATATTTCAATAGTTTTTGTAACCATAACAATAAAATGTGTTTTTGTGTGTACTCGTATATAATAAAACCACTGTAATAAAATATTATAATTATATAAATATATATATATATATATATATATATGACTTCTAATCAAGAAAATTAAAGTTTTATGTCTAAAACATATTTTAAAATCATTATAATATAACCATTAGCTCCTAGATATACTTGCTATTCAAAATCTACAATGCAAATATAAACTCAGTGATTCAAATAACTTCAATATAATAATCGTTTGATAAAATTGAAGAGTGTTATATACGTCTTATATGTGATGGTTTTAATGAGGAATTTTAATAGAATAATTCTCCAGCTATCGATAATACTAACACTGCAGTTCGTCAACATCTGAGTTCGGATGAAAAAGTTGAATCTAATAGTGCGGCGTATACACGAAGGAAATTTTGTCATGTTCAAACGTGATAAATTAACAAAGACAGTTAAATATTTCAAGCTATAAATAAGCTTTAGATGGAACACATATTAAATATCACAGAGAAAACTATATATAAATGCATAGCATATAGTAATATTTACATAAATTTGATAAATTTATATAATATGTAATATAACTTAATTAGTAAAGCTTTTTGTGTACAATATTATATTTACAGTAGGTAGTAGGTACTAAGTAATAAGTATTATAGTTGTGGGAATATACGGAATGTAATACTCCTACTAATATGGTTCTAACTAAAATTTTACGTAATAAAAATATGAGTTCAAAAATCGTCCATAAAACGTTACACCCACAATATTATTATCAATTTCTTTGTTCTTAACCAGGCACACCGTGTGGTCGTTGGCAACAAATGTGCATTTTAAAACCAGAATAATTTGTCAAGATTTATGAAAGACTAAAAAATAGTACGGAGTTTTTTTTAATGATATGTCTTTTTAATTTTATAATTTTTTACGATTTTTTATTATTATTATTATTATTATTCCTATTATTGGTGCCGTGAATATTTGTTACAAACCATATCAATGTACGTTAAAACGATTTACTTGTTAAACAAAACGATATCTGGCAACCAAATATGATCCGAAGGCACGTACAACACTTCTAGACCGCCGTAATCTTTCGGATTCCATTTCAAGTTGCAGTCGAACCATTTCTGGATCAGCCAAACACTCGTGGTCATCACTTGACTTTTGAGATTCTTCAATCAATAAAAACGTTTTCATATTTTTCGATATTTTCGCTCAATAAAAACGATTTTCGTTCGTGGCCGAATCGACCGTTGATACATACCATTTCAGTGAGTTGAGTGAGTTTCAAACCCATCCATACCGTCAGGTTTTCCGAATGATTTTGAACGGGCCTGATCAAGCGATTGTAGTTGCTTAGAAGATCATCGAACAAATGTTTTTTGTACGGGTTGCCTTCGAACTTGGTGTCTGATTGAATTAAAAAAAAATGTATATACACACATATTAATTATTTTATTAACGCGGTGCGTGGTGGTTATAATTATTAATAAAAGATTCGAATCGGATATACCAACAACATAAGGACGTTTAGTACAGTAATTATCGTTGTGAATCGTGGAATTTACTTTAATCGACGAGTTCTCACGACTTTAACGAAAATCGAAAAAATTGTTAAATATCTATAAGTCCCTAGTAGGCGTAAAGTCTTTGTTTATTACGTGAAAAATCATCCACGTTTACCCTAGATCATAAAACTGCATGTCGGTAAATTATTTAAAAAAACGGTCGTATTTTACGAATGTGAGCTCGTTTAATACATAAAATATATTTATTTTCGGGTGAAACGCATTCGTAGTTCAAAAAAAAAAATAATAATAATAATAAAAACTCATATATTGTACGTTTTACGGTAACGACGTTCATATTTCAATACCTACCGCGGTAATAACATTGTGAACACAAGATAAGGTTTCACTGTCCCTCGAACACGTTGTAGACGACTATCGATTTTTGCCTAGTTCGAAAAAACTTTTCGTGAACATTGCGTAATATTTAATTATGACCGTACAGTATAATACGTTGTACGCCGGTGTGATATTTAAATATTTTTCGTTCGTCGATCATCGGAGATCACACTTTAAAATATTACGTAATCACACTTTGATTCTTCGTTATGACAATGTACGCGTATCGTGAACGTGATAGACTTATAAAATTATCACACAAGGGTGCGGGCTCAACAACGAATTTTAATCGCACACCTATTTACACGCATACAATATATAGATTATGAATACCGCCTACATTTTACGGCTATACCTCGTTTACAGTGTTCAACTACTAAACATATTTTGTAAGCGGAAAAACCAATCGCTTTGAACAAAACCACTATCGCAGCACACGTTCGAATTTATTTCGTAAATGAAAATCTACCAAAAAAGTTCTAGTATTTACACGTTTGGACGATGATAATAATAATACAAATAAATAAATCGATAAATTAAATTCGGCTAAACGACATTTTCGTCTTGACGTGGTGCGATCATTCGTCTACAAACACTGCATTATTCTAAACGTCAAATACTATAAGAATTAATCCAAAACACACCGGAGTGTATTTTTACGTATTGTACGTGATGTACGCGAGCGTACCTATACGAGCGCAATGCGTGCACACGGATATTTTCCCAAAGCGAGTTGCTCACGTTTTGGATAATATTATCATGGTGTTACTTACTGTTGCCGGAACTGAACGTCAGATCGCAATTGCCCAACGGTAGAAGTAACAAAAAAACGTAGAAAAAGTTCATTTTGACGCGATTTAAAATCGAAAAACCATCTCAGGAAATCGCCAAACGCACAGTGGCTTCACCTCGCGTCAGCTGGTTGCGCTTTTAAGCGCGTCGCCAGAAAATCAATAACCACGCCCTCGCGTCCCCAGCTTCCACCTCGTTCTCGAGAGAATATTCCGCGAAAATCTACATGAACTTTGCAACGGTATTCCGTCTCCGTTATCTGTCGTCGTTATCACTCGGCTGTGTAAGTCGGCACTGGACAAAAACGAACGCGTGTTTTGTTCAACGCACGGCTTACCTGCAGTGTACGGATTCTATTGTACATACGATGTATATTATGTAATAATAACATTATAATCATCACAGGGTTAGGATGTTTGTGCACGAAAAAATGAACAAATACGTTCCTGCGCGCGCTTGGCGCTTTAAAACAGCTAAACGTGCATGACGAATTGAAAAACGTGCATTAAATATTGCTATATTTTGGTTATTCAATGAAAATTAAAGGTGGTGAAAAAAATTTGAATTTATTAATTATTACTGTTACAAGTTGGGACGTATAAATTAACATAATTACTACATATGAAGGGCACAGGGGAAAAACGGTAGTAGTCCATTTTTCGCGATTTTTACGGTTTGATTTTATAGTACGTTAGGAGTAATACGTATATCGAGTGTTGAAATCGATTCAGTGAAAAAAGCTTTCAGTCTTCTATTATTAAAGGGGAAATATTATGAATGCTGGTGAAGAAAGATTGTAGATCATGCGGTTGTGGTGAAAAAAGGTTGAAGTCCATTTCCGAAATATTTGGTTTTATTTCCCCTTTTTTTGCACTCATTATTAACGATAATAAAAAAAGATTTACTTAATTTAAAATAATTTTTACTAAAAGAAGAATCTCAAAATTTCTACGAAAATCTGAAAACAGAAGAAGACATTCAGGACAGTGAAGAAGAGTATATCGACAACATTACTTTGAATGAAGCTGAAGATTTGAAAAAAAATAGCATTATTTATGCAATTATAATTATTTATTTAAAATAATGTATGCCACTAATTTTTTTAGGAAGAAATAAATATTTTCATGTTTTTGTATCTCCTAAATTTGAGTGCTTTCTTCCTCTACAACAATAATCGGGATTTACTGGGGAAAAAAGATTTAAGTTCATATTTTTTATTTTAATTTATCTTTTTTTTTGTAATAATCATGAAAGTTTTTGATTTATTTCAATTATTTCTCAAAGTTAATACTTTGACTAAAATAATAAGTCATAAAGGGGGTTTTTTTTTTGTTTAATTATTGGACAGAATTCTGTAAACTTTGTTTTTGCTCTCCTGAAAAATTTGCAAAAATGAATTACTACCATTTTTCCCCTGTACCCTTCATATACATTTGTATGTAATAAATTCGCATTGAACAAAGATTGTTGTTCAAAATTATCGACTGCGTATTTTCATTTATTTGATATTTGATAATTTATTAAAATTAAAATATTTTCAATAAAAATGTATTTATATGAATAAAAAAAAACCATTAAAATGTCTGTTTCTAGTAAAATTTGCAGTATATAATCTGCATAAAATACAGATATACAAACTTAGTTTTAATTAATTCCCTTTTTTTTTTTTTTAATGTTTTATGGAAAATGAAAGAGCACAAAATAAGTGCTTTAAACCGAAAAAATATGCTCATATGCTAGATATTGGAAAACAAAATGTTTGTATATGAATTATGTTCTGAAACAAATTACCATTTAAGAATTAAAAATACAAGCAATAGATCAACCTGAAAACACATGCCACATCATACACATTCCAACTCTAAATATTATGCACAATGAACGTACACGAGAAATCTAAGTAAGGCTCAGAATTATTTAAGATAAATCAGCACACAAACGATTGATATACGATACAGTATGTTATAGTCACAGAGGTTCACCAATGTCAACATTTGACCCTAACGTTAAGCAATATATTCAGGTACATGATTTAACTTTTTAATGCTGAAACCAACTAGTGGAAACGATGATTATCATTTATGAATATGAAATTCTTTTTTTTCAAAAGGCGTGTAAGTATCGTGTTAAATTGTCTTTTTCACGACATATATCATCAGATCTCATGAAACACTATATACCTAATGTAATTCAAGCTCTAAAAGTTCATTAAAAAAATATCGAATATAACAATAAATAATAATTATTATCGGACCATATTATAATAAACCTTAAAAACAGTTTACGATCTAGCGATTCGAGTAAAAATATCATAAAAATCATATTACAACAAGTTATAGTATGCGAGTTTATAAATAATGCAATGTTTTGCAATTATCATTATTGTAAACCGTGTACGATTGTAATATTGTAAACATCGAAAATGTTTATAACTAATAAGTAATAACACTGCAACCATTACGAAAAACCTGATTTACCAGAAATACCGGTGCAACGAATTTTACAGTAAATGTTAATAAATAGTAAATGCGCTTTGCCACTACGGCGTGCAGCTGCAGGTATTGGTTGGATAATATTATAATATACGAATTATATGCAGCAGTTAATAATGTCCCGTCTACAGTGGGAACGAGCGTCGAGAACTTGGCGAAAAGAAAAAAACAACCTGTGTGTAGCATTGACGTCATTACTTTTTATTAATTTTGAATTGTATTGAAATCGGATCGATGCACCGCTCCGGTCTCGATACGAGACGGGGATAAACATACAATATTATGCTGTACGAGTATATAATTGATTTCAAGCGTCCGCAGTCTGTGTTGTTGTATAACACATTATGCTAATGAGTGATAGTGTTCGTCCTCGTGTTCGTTTTAGGACATTAAGTTTCCATTGTAATTATCACGGATCCGTGTTGGACGTTCGGCGGCGTTAAGACCTCAATATTGGTACGTGTATAGCACTGTAGTTATATACGCTTTGTGCGTCGTGTTCGCGGTGCTGCAACTTTTTTGACGAACGTCTCTCGGACAAAAGTCGTTCGCGAGGTGGCGTCCTTCGAGAATACCGTTTTCTCCGACAATAATATTAATAACGAGTCTAATGCGTTTTGGCTCCGTGAGATATAACTTTCCGGTAATCTGCGACCATAAATCTGCGGCGTCGACTCGTTTTCGCCGTGAGTGGTACGCGATTGTGTGAACGGCACGAAACCGATAACAAACCTTGGCGCGGCATCCTCGTGATGTCTATTCGGCCGACTAGCAGATTCTTCCTCCGAAAACGTACACAATAATTTATTTTCATCATTGTTATTCGACACACTTCAATAATGAATTAACGGCGCTAGAATTCGACCTACCTTGGGTAAAACACGGTGGTTCAAGTGAAGAAGTACGGATTCCCCCCCTTCTTATTCGGAGTACAATATGGTGTCCCCTTTGGATTGAATATACCTGAATTCTCGGGGGGACGGGACGCATTAATTTCAAGTGCCTACTGAAGAGTAAAGAGCGTTAACAATAATTTTATATATATAATTAATATACTTGCAAATGGTCAAAACTCAAAATAGTTTCAAAAAATCGAATGGAAGGAATAAAAATACGAAGAGAGTTATGATTAAAATTTTATGAAATGACCGATAAGACGAAAACCGTAGTAATTGGAACTTAGAAGTATCTATGTTATATTAGTGTTCGCCATCCATAGATATAACTACAACGAGCAGTATTTAGGTATTTGCAGTGTAAATCTTATGTACTATTGATCATATATTTTCTTAGGTTATTTATTATGTTAGCAACCATAATAGTATACATCATATCGAATTCGGCTGTATTCAATTAGTGATTAATTTTAATGGAATATAAAAAAAAAATCGTAATACTACTAGAGTAGCGATATAAAAGAAAATATTTTTTATTTAATATTGTACTAAGTCGGCATTTTGTCAAATATCATTTTTATCTCTCAAAGGAATGAGAATTTTCATTTCTTAGCCTCTACTACAGACAAAACATATATACAAAGAAAAATTTAAAAGCATTTTTTCTATGCACTTGGGTTTGAGAACGCTCTTCGTTTTTTAGGAACTATAGTTCTACCTACGTGTTTATTCCACTTAAATCAATGTGTGTATACGCGTAAAAAAATATTGCAGTGCCATACAGTCGATGACAGCTATAGCCTATAATAATAATGTAATAACGATGATAACTCACGGAGATCTCAGTGTCCGACGACGACTGGGGGTCTCCGTCTCAATAATGTTATGTAGGAAAAAAAACAACAAAATATAATCAGAGAACACAAGTGTTTCTCTCTCTCGGTATTTTCACGAATTACACGTGCTCCAACGCGTGTTTGTTCGTTATAACAATAGGTATATAACCTACACGTCTTCTGTAGCCCACGGACGGAGCGAATAAAATATTATACGCTTTTATGTTTTCGTGTGCGAGAGTAGGAGTGAGACGACGCTCGGACGGGAAACATATTTAATTTTAATTGATACGAATAAAAAACACGAAATGTATTTTAATACAACGTGTAAACAACAGAATGTCGCGTGTGTTGTAGTGCACAATAAAGCATATTATACGAAACGGAAAACCGCGGAGGCGTTTCATTTAGATGAAACGCGGGGTAACGGCGATATAATAATATAATATTATAGACCCTTGAATTTTAAAAACTCTCGGGCTCTCAACGGTCGTGATGTATGAATACACAGTGAAGTCGACGTTTTAAATTATTTTAATAAACGTTGCATCACACACCGGTCAGCAGCATCTGAAAGAGGTGGTTTTAGGGGTTCAAACCACCCGCAAACGGACTTTTTTGTAACAATAAAAATATTGCGCACGGCGCATAGGAAAGTATAATATTTTTCTTATTCCGTATGTCATACATTTAACATAATATAGGGAAGTTGTAGAAGCTAAAAAAGGTTAAATATGCACGGAAAAATTTGCAAAATATACATTGAAAATGTTAAATATGCAAAAAAATTATTCTCAAATCTCAATTCCAAAATACAACCAATGTTGTTGATAAATTCATAAAATACACAAAAACTATTTATAACTGACAAAAATGAATAACTGATTGGTATTTTAACATCTTATTATCTAATTGAGCTGAAAATAAAAATATGTAAAATATTTTTTCAGTATTTTTGAAATTACGAAAAAAATACATGTTTTATAATACCTGTTAAATTAATGCATTGAACCACCGATACTACTTGATACTTATGAATTTTTTTTCCAATATTAATTGAAGTATACAGGTTAAGAAAGAAAAAAAATCAATTTTTTTACAAATTATTAAATATGCATGATATGCATATGAAAATCAACAAAATATGTAATTTTTTCCTAAAATGTGACCAAATGTGCAAAATATGTATTCTAATTTTTAATTTTTTAATTCACGCTAGTGTAGCTCGAAATTCTAGCTTGGTCTGCTATAAATTGAGAGCATATTGATCAATATGCAACTCCTACAACTTCCGAGCCCTAATAATATAGAAAAATATCACGAGGAAATTAGGAAGTAATTTCTACTGGTATTAATAGTAGATATTTGTTTTCGACAATTATCGTTTTTATATCATTCAGTGTAAAATAAAAATGTACGGTTTCATCATATATTGAGTAGGACACATATTATATTTTGTGTTATATTATCGTGAGTCGAAATGTAAACCATCATCAACAGTAAAATCTTGTGTTTAATACGGATCGCCCGAAGTCACTGTTCGCCGTAGGTTTTTTGAATACAACTGAGAATATACGACACACCGTCGCACACAATCAGGTACACCTGTTGTATGAAAAAGAAAATCCCCCCCCCCCCCCGTAGAAAGTGCCGCTACCGAATAATCCTATATTATGGTTCTATCTCGCGTGATTCGCAGTCGACATTACGTGCTTGTCGAGTAGGTATGCGCTTATTATACGAGTGTGTGTGTGTGTGTGTGTGTGTGTGTGTGTGTGTAGAATCGTAGTACATGCCCTACGTGTATCGGTTGTGATCATCTCTCGTGATTATAGTAAAAATAGTAAATTTAATACTTTTTTTGACGACGACAAACTGTCGACGACGGTTTCTCGTCGAAAACATCGCGCGTTCGGCTCGGCTTGTACACCGTTGAAACTGAATAAACGCGCTACGTCTGTATACAGCGCGAGCGAGTGTCGTATGCGTACCAAAACAAATAGCGGTTTGCCGCTGCACACTCTTTATGCCACCACGACTTTATGCGATGTCCGGCCGTGTCAAACGGACTTTATTATTTGTATAGAATTATTTCGGAATTGTATATTTGCCAATTTTTTATTCCTCGAAAAATAAATAACATAAAAACACACAATGGACTAGATATCAGTGGAGCAGACTACTTTTAAAATGTTTTATATTATATATATATATAAGTTTCGTAATATTATAGAACACCAGAAAATTTGTGCGCTATGAAATAATAACTATTTATATAGACACTACAAGTTTTATTAGTTTGGAAAGAAGGCGATTAAAATACGGTCCCCAGACAGCTGGTCCATTTGCCAAATGCCAATTACGAGTGTATAATAATTAATTCGAGTTCGTGTTGTATCCTAAATTTAATAACTGGATATTGGGCACACATAAATATTATTATAATTATTATTATTATTATTATTATGTCTCTCATATAATATTAAAACAAATAAAAAATCTACCGCCGATGGATGACAATATAATTTGTAATAAAGTTTAATATGATATGTACGCGAATCGTGCGATCGCGAAACGATTTATCGAAATCAGTGTTATTTTATCACAACATTTGTAAGCTGTGGTTATTATAACTAAAAAGTTGGTGGGTTTTTTGCACATGGCATCGATGTATAAAACGATATAATTCATTTGCGATTTGAGCGAACATTTTTGATAACAATCAACTGTAATAATAATTAATCGTTAAAAAAAAAAAAATTCGTAGAAGTCGTACAACGATTTTACATAATTTGGTTCAATGTTGAAAACCGATTGCATCATTATTATAATAAATTACAATAAATGACTCTTTTGTTGAGTAAATTTTGAACTACGTAAATAGTTTATTTTTGTCACAGTCGCACAAAGCTCCTTAAACACAATTGTTAACTAGTAAAATATGATCACAGTTGATTTCGATTGTTTTATTGTTTCGTAGTCGACTATTCTCGTGTAAAGTATAATAAAACTATGACAGACAAAACGAACTCGTATAGCAGTTGTTGTTAGAACAAAACGATAAATCGTCTTTATTAAATTCACGTGACTATGAAATATTAATGAAAAAGTTATGAAAGCTTAAAATAAAATATCTTTTTACCGGATAGGTACGTAAATATTATCGATATTGCATCATGCACATTTTTTTTCACGACATCGAATGTGTCGGCGCGGTGCCTTGGCGGGCTCGTTGTAATACAGTTTTAATTTTATCAACGCTTATGGTACACCGTCAACTAATTACTAAAGCATAAAAACGAATGAAAACTGATGAAAACATACAGAGCTTTGCACGTATTCACTAAATAGACCTGTTCGTACTCACTTATGTGTAAAGTCTCGCTAGTGTAAAAACCGTTTAGTGTTTTAGCGTATTATATTGACGTTAGTGTTACATAACGATATAAAATCTTTTATCGGAGATTTCGTTTGTGATTGAATAGAAAAAAAACTATTCATGGACTAAAACAAATATTAATAACTATCTTTATACGTCAGTTCTTGACACGAACTTAACGCAAGTACAAAACGAATAAAAAATATTTTATTATGCACGTATATATAGATTATAATCGTATATTGTGTTTTAAAATCCATAAACAGTTTTGATTAATTATTATGGACTCGACGCACAGAACCAATTCAACATTTTACACCTGAAAAAAAAATAATAATAATGCGTCATAATTAAATGGGAAGAATTATAAAAAAATGTCTATATATCTCATATCATTATTCATTGGGTACATAATTTATACATCGTGTGATAACGGTTGTGAGTTGAAAATTTAATTTTGACGCGTTTCGACCAACATCGTAATTTTACGAAAGTAACTTAACACGTTCGTTATTTTATTGGTAACTAAAAAACGCGAAAAATTATAATAATAATAAAAATGAAAATGAAAAAAGGCCTGTGTAAAGTTTTGAATTTGTTTCAATTTTATAAAATAAGTAATCAATTTCTTAATTAATCCTTAACCTAGGAGTAAAATACAAACATTATACATATAACATTTGGACGTTTGGCACAACGAAAAAATAACCCCATATAATATGCTATATGAAATAATTTTTTTCTTATTATTTGTTATTAAAATGTTTTTTTAACCAATTAGTAATTTCATAATAATAATTGTTATGTCGATAATACATTAATGTCATTTGAAAAAGTATATGTATTTTAATTTTTTTTGTCACACATTTTGTAAAAACAATTTTTATTTATTATTTCAATGTGACATTTTGTGCGACTTTTTTTTATAAATAAAAAAAATTTAAGTGATGTCATCTTTTTATTAAAAAAACGTGAAACAGTACTAAATTTCATTTTTAAAAATAAAGCGAACTTTGCATGTTTTTTTCCCCCATTAAGACTATTTGTTATTTGGGCGTGTTTAAAGAGCAACGACATCTGTTCTACGAACAGAATAATTTTATACTGCTCATAGAATATATACCTTCGTTCACACATGTGGTTTTGGACAATAACAACAACTAATATATTTTATGCGTCTTTTTTACACTTTGATCCACTTGGCAATGTGATGCACATAAATCAACGATATTTTGATCCTGATTTTACACAGCACCTGTTTGATGATTTAAGTCTGATTAGTTTCAATAGGTGATTATTATTATCGATTAAAATTGTTCTATCCAAATTTTATTTCAAAGATGATCTTTCACCTTTACAATTGCAGCCAGTAGGCACACATATTAGTTTCATTAAGTCATAACTATAAATTATAAATATTTTTAAATTTAAAAATCATTCTCAGGAGTCTACCTGTATAAAAAGTTTACTTGGGCACAATGTATTAACAACAAAAGAAAACCATCAAACATATCCTTTCATTTTCTCCGTCCGTTACTGTCTTGTTGAACGAGTTCAAAACGAGACATATTAACATCCAAGATAATTTCTATGACCCTCTTCTGGTCACGTGGTGTTCAAATTTGGGGTCACGCCAAACCCTCCCACGTAAGATTTATACAATCTTATTCTTATGTATCTTATCTACATGTCTAATTAGGTTTTGGAGAAATAACTATTGCCCCGAAGCGTATGGCCAATATGCACTTCATATTATTATAAAGATTTACAAATCCTATCAACGATTTGGCACTACAAAAATTCAATTGTAAACTTTATTCCAACACAAATCCTTAATAATCTCTTTAACGTCATCAATTACATTCTTTAATAGTCATTTAGGATTCAGTTAGTATAAATTGAGAGTTTCCGAGTAGTGAGAGTAATTGGTTACGGAGTACCTAGATATTTTGTCACTCTGCTATTTTTAATTTAATTTATATTTCTTTTAAAATTTCAGCTTTTTACTGGTCGAAAAATCAATTTAACGATTTCGAAAAAAAATTCTTCAATAAAGAAATAGAAAAATAACATTAAATTATAAACAATGTAACGATCACCATTTAAAAAATCTAAAAAACTATAAAAAATTGTCGCGATAAAAATAGTGAAAATTATTTTCTTCGTAAAAACTTAGATTTTTTGATAATTCTTTTTTTTTTTTTTTATCGTCGAGAAAGTTTACGGGGAAAAAAAACCATCAGCTGACCAATAAAAGTCTGGCCAGCCACCATACAGTGAGACACTGTGAATATCATTCCGAATCATCGATAAACATAATATTAAAAATCGACAGTGCAGGCCCCGGCACTGTAAAAACGTTCCGTTAAATCATTCCGTCGAAACCAGAACGTCGACGCACGACTTTACATTAAATAGGTCCCCGCGCGTATTGTACGCGTATAAAAACGGAGGCGGGGGGACACCTGTATTTTTCGACCATGACCTTCGCGACTTATTTTGTATGCATATCATAAACTAGATAGGTACACCGCACAATATACCTGTGTACACGTCGTCCATCGCGTATAATAAACGCGAGCCGATACAGGCTGCACACACCGCTCACATTCAAATTCAAAACGACAATGGAACCGTTTTCGAAACCGAGTGCTGTACTCGCGTTATACGTGCTATATAGGTGTGATGTAAGTACGCGTGCAGTGCCGCGCGGCAGTACACGACGTGCAAAAAAAATATGACGGTAAAAAAACGCTCGTCGAACCCCTCGCGCCCGACCGAGAGATCATAAAAGTTCCGGTCGGAAAAAACCGTCGGGGGACCACGCGTCTTTCGGGAACGGTTTCGGCACACGACGACCAATAATACTCGGCATTCTTGTGCACGAGTTGGTGTGTCGAAAAGATCGGACGGAAAACGCGACAGTAACAATGTCCCACGACGTGTACCTGCACCGCGGCTGTGTAGACAGGGGCGTATTAAGATATTATTTGGGGGGGGGAGTGCTGTAGTATTTTCTCCAACTGATATTCCCCAATTTAGCCTATTAAACCGAACTGAAAGGTATAATCGTTTCGATCAAAATCGTCAGACACATTACAAGAATAACTTGTTCGCGTTGTTAGTAATAATTCTATGTAAAATTATTTTGAACTTTTACGATTTACATCTGATAGGACGTAATGAGAAGACTTCATAAACAATTCCTGGATTTCGGGGGGGAGGGAGGCTGAAGCACCCTCAGCCCCCCCCCATAAATACGCCCCTGGCTGTAGATGTACACAAAATTGTAAATCATATGGGCCGCACCGATTTCATCCGCGATAGTCGCAGCAGCTTTCTCCGTCGGTCGATGACGTAGTGGTACGAAGGTACGAGTGGGCCGTGTGCGTTACGCGCTTAAAAACGTGCTCATTGTTATTGTCACGTGATGTCAAGTACACGTTTGTATACGCACTGGCGGGTCTAGGATATTTTGACAGGTGGCAGGAGGTACACATAACAATTTGTACGACATAAATAATTATAACCATCAATAATTCATATCATTTTTATATGATCCCGGCAATATATATATTCGATATATTGGTGACATATTATTATCATGGTAAAAGTGCATAGGCAAGTCGAACGAAATGTTTTTTGAAAAAAAAACAATATTTTATAAATTACCATTCTTCATAAGTTAAATTAGAGTTTTAGCAGTTGATTTTTTTTTTTTAACAAACGTTTATAGAAGGTTTTCTGAGTTTTTTTTTTTAAATAACAAATAAATAAATTGATTTCGGTTTTTTTTCTTTAATCTCGCTAAACATATTTATGGCAAATCCGTTTTTTAAATGTCTCATTGGCAGACGGCTGTTTAAAAAAACAGGTCGAAACAAAATCGACTGGGGGGCACGTGACCCTATGTCCTCTCGAATCCGCCATTTTACGTAATCCAATTTATTCGTATAAATAGTGTATATTCGCTGCACAGAAAAGCCGTGTTCGGTTGACGTTTGAACCGTTGACGACAATAAGAATACGTAATTCAAACGCACAACGCATATACACACGCGTATTATATTATATTTTGTATAACCGATAGCGTTCGCGGTGTTTGACGACTTGGAGCAGCCTAGAAACGGTTTTCGTGGGATCAAACTCATTCGGCTTGTTTTCCACAGTTAAATATTGCCTGTAGTCTAATGGATTCGAGTTGAAACAGCCGTGTAAATAAAACGGCGAGTATAATAATATGTAAACTCCTAGTATCGCGGGTGTAACCGTTTGCGAATCGCCGCGACGGTCTCAAACTAAACACGATAAAATATATCGTCACTATCGAATATTTGCTAGCGTCGTTGTACTTACGTTGCTTGAAAACGTATACGTCGGTGGACACCTGTAATACAGTTACACACGATCGCGGGCCATTGTCCGACGTAGAAATTATTATTATTCTTGGCGCCAGAGCCGGATTAGGTACTTTGGCGGCCGTAAGCAAATGATTCAGATGAGCCTATTTAATTAAGTTAATAAATATAAGTAGCATCGATAAAATATACAAAAGATTACTGTTTCTATTATATATAGTCTTTCTCCGAATTTAGGGGGGGGGGTGAGTGAATACTACAAATAACACAATATATTTCATTATTTTATAAATGAATATAAATAATATTTAATACAAAACCATTGTAAATTGAAAACTTTTAATCTATCAAATAAGGTTTTCTGTCGAAATACGCACTTTTGTGTAAAAACACGCGTTTGTATAATACTATTCACTGTCTCGTATAGCACGCATTAACCTTGACAAACGCGTAACGAAAATAACGTATCCGAAAAGGCTCGACCGATTTAAATGATTTTTTTTCCGTGTATACTATACGATATAAGATAATGTTTTATACTTATGTTTGATTTATTTGAAAATTTATGATTTGGCAGAATAACGTTTGTCGGGTCAGCTATAGTCGTATATTCTTTTTATACCGCACATTTTACGGGCCGAATTTTTTCTAGGGCCGTGAGCAATGCTTATTTTGCTCGTGGGTAAATCCGGCCCTGCTTGGCACAACTCACTCCGATTCCGATTCGACAGCAGTCGTACAACGCAATAATATCAACAGTATGTCAGTATATCCGTATTCAGGATGTGATATTTAGATCTAGTGGATCGTCGCGAGGGCCACACGAAACGTCGGAGATTACGACGTTATGTAACAGAATAGTGTTGCGCCCGACTATCGGACGTGATGCAACGCAAGAGATTAGACCTGATTTCGTTCGAGACTAGACGAAACACGCAGCACGTGTCGTCAATAATTAGTCCGCTCATTTTTTTTTTTTTTTTTTTTTTGCCTGACTCCGACCGGGAACCAACTTCGGCCGGGTCTGATGGCGACCACCTAGGGTGGTCGATTTTTCGAGAACGTCACGTGCTGACGCGGCTTTGTTGTTCAATTGCGAACATAATCACGGAAAACAATTATTATTGTATTTACATTACAAATGCCTCGTCGAAACTATACTCTTATCGTTATTGAATAATGTACGTGAAAAAAACCACTGCGAATTGTAATATTGTTATTTTTGTATTTGTGTGGAGTTTTTTTCGAGTTTATATAATTATATATTAACTTCAAATAATATGTTCGACGAAATTCAGTGGTTTTTTCCCGCGATAAATATTGTATTTATGCGCAAAACGTACGTCTAGGTGGTGTTGATTGAATAAATTTTATTTTATTTTCCTTTTTTTAAGTTATAAAAACTGTGTAATGATTTAATAAATATAAAAAAAAACAATAATAATAATAAAACGATTTAAGTGATAAAACTCATATCCGCCTTGAAGAGTACAAAATACATTACTCTACGCAACTCTGTATTTTTAGGAACGTAATAACGGAAGACAAGGGGCTTAATTTTTAAATAATGATCACTAACTAAATAATAATGAAGATTTTTATTGTTTTGATGGCGTCGACATCATCAAGGTTTTTATTATTCTTCTCAAAACATTTATTACTTTTATATATATAAAAAAAAATAGTAATAAATTAACATAATAAATCTAAAACATCAAACAAAGTTGAACGTGCTAGATTGAGTGAGAATGACTTTTTAAATAAACATTCCACAACTTTAATTTTAAATAGGTCATTCTGTCGTCAAATGTTTTTCCAATATTTGGCAAAAATTACCGAAAAGTTAAGTATGTATAAAAAAATAAGACATCGTCTGTATAGACACGACATAATCATTAGTCACTCTTTACACAGGTAACACAGCTAAGTCTACAGTGAAGTCACGTCGTTCGGCATTTTTTTATAAGTGTAGTACGGTTCAAAAACCCCGTGTCGAACGCATCAATAATATTTTTATTATCGTGTCGTAAATTATTGTTGGATTTAAGGAAACCATGAATGGTCGAAATCAATAAACATCATAAACATTATTTATGCATTGCAATAACAACTGTTTATTAGTGTGACGACTATTGTTTCACGAATATATATAACATTGTAATGTACAAGTATTATAACTATATTGATATTTATCAACATTTGTTATGTATATGTACTCATAGGCGGATCTACGGGGTGTGCCGGGTGTGCCAGGGCACACTCTAATGTAACAAAAAAAAATTCATAGTATAAATACACATCAATTAAATTTCAGTTTTTCATAAGTAAAACTGCAAGAGTCTCTGAAATAATAATTACGTATATTTTTTATCAATCGTTATTTGTTTACATTATTAACGAAGCCTGGATGTTTAGACGAGTAAAATCATTACATCGTACTCGTTTATCGTCATATTGAACATATTATATTCGATGTAATTGTCCTCCATACAAAAACTTGTGGTGTTAACCACAACTAGTGGTGGTAACTATTTTTAGCGAAAAATATTGCTTTTTCTCGGAAACCGAGAATATATTTTTAATATATTTTATATATATTGTCTTATGGAAAAAATTATTTGCTAAAAAAATTCAATAAACAGTTGAATTAAATGTTGTTTATAGCTTACCCATCTAAAAAAATTACTACAAAAAAGGTTGGGCACACTCAAATGTAGAAGTCTGGGTCCACCTATGTAGGTACTTGATGTGACCACACTTAAAAATTTCATAATTCATCAACGAAAACGGTATTCTCGAAACGGCGGAAATGACTGCTTCGACTTAATTGTCATCCGCAATTCAGTTGTATCATAATGTGCATTTTTCGATTATATAAATGTGTTATGACGTGCACAAAATCTTAAAACGAGTGAGCTGCAGTACTTAAAAAGGTGAGATGAATTAGTACTTAGGGTGTTAATTTTTTAAAACCTTATCGTAGATAAGTACGCGCTTTACATGACATATATATTTTGTAAAGTCCATGGAATAAATCATGAGATTTTTGTGTCGACCCGTAAACTACAATTGAGCAAACAAATAATAGTAAATAATAGTAAATATAATATGGACTTGAAATTTTCGGACCGTGCGGTTTTTATTGAAATTTTCATTTACTCTTTGCAGCGCATAACACTCGAGCGGTAGATCGTACACTAAATAGTCGGTACTAACTAACCACAGTCTAAATCGCGTGGTAGATCAGTGATTTTCAACCTTTTACGAATCACGACTCCTGTTTTTTTTTTTTTGTAATTTCTTTGTGTAATACGATCCCTTCAAAGAATCGAAAATAGAACGTAATCGCTCAGAGTAAATGGAATCTGCACGTGCGTACAAAACTATGGCATCGAAAACAATTAAACTCACTGTTATGTAAAAACCATCTGACGCTAAAATCATTTTAAAAAAAAATTAATTTTTTCATGAAAAACCAGTTTTTCATTGATTTTCGCGACGCCCGGTTTAAAAACCACTGCTGCAGTAGCGCAGTAGATCACGCGTTGGCTGCAGTGGCGGATCTGAAGCTTATTTAAGGAGGGGGCGAACCGGTATCATGGATTCTTAATTAACAAGGACGTAACTGAAAAAGTACTGAATTTTTTTTTTGTGATTTGAATTTTGACGCAATCGACTGTTTTAATCAAATTTCATATAAAACTGATTCTCCACTCAGAATCATTTTATTGAAAAAATGATTTATCATTGCTTTACAATTAAAAAAATCTTTAGTTGTATGGTTCAGGTAACCAAAAAAAATCTCTAGGGAGGGGCGATCGCCACATCGCCCCCCCCCTCAAATCCGCCACTGGTTGGCTGTCGCTCGGATTTCGTCGTTCGGCATGTACGCACGCCACATCATTCGTAAACAATTATACAACTGACCGATCTGTGTTTTGTATTTATTTACGCCGTCTGACCGTGCGGCGGCCAATGGATGTCGTTTCATTGTGTTCATAATCGTTTCGTTTATCACGACGCCGACGTGTCGCGTCCGGAACTCGTTCGATCGGTTTGCCGCGATCGTCGTGTTTGACGTCCTATTTCAAACGGCTAAACGCGCGGATCTAAACGCGCTGTGGCCCTAACCTAATATACACCTACACTCATACCGTCGGCGTCTATTATCGGCACGAGCGACACACACGATACGCTTTTTTTACACCACTAGTGTTGACGTGCGCACACGCAATATTGATTATTGGAATTTTCTACAACGCGTAGAATGCGAACAGATTTTGTAGTGATATCCCGTGTGGCATCCCGTGTGGGCGATATTCCGTATATTAATTAGAGTGTTTGATTATACGCACGATTCAACACGATAATAATATTATCACCGTACGTAACCGCACGATAATTATTACGTAGTAGAAAAATAATCGTGTCCGTGCTGATTTTCCCGACAACGTATTCAGCAACTAATTCATTGTTGTCGTCGAATCGTTAAAATACGTATCTATTACGAATTCCAGCGTGTTCATAGAAATGCACACACAACACTTTTGATCTGATTAAAAATTGGTTTTCGGTGTTTTTTTTCGGACCCACTCGTTCACGGCGCCGAGAAAAAAAACAAAACAAAACCGTGTCGGGCCCTCGATGTCGATAAAATCATCTATAATTCAGCGGTCTTCAACCGGTGGGTCACAAACTCGCAACAACTGGCCACGTATGCTTTATAACATTGGATGACAATAATTTTTTTTTTTTTTTTTAATTAAAAACAAATTCGATTTTGCACGAGAATTCACGCAAAACTCGCCACTAAACCCATTTCAATGGCATGAATATTTCCAACAATTTGTCTATGCAAAAAGAGGGTTTTTTTTAGTGTGAAATTCGAAAGCGTTAAAAAGATAAATCGATTCTAAATTTGACATTTGCGTATCACACTGCGCGAGTCAAGATTGAGTTATGATGTGAAAACAGTCAAAGTTAAATATCACATGATTTTTTATTCTTTCGTGTCATTATCTATATCAAAAATATACCAGATACCTAAACAAAAAAAAAAAAAAAATATTTTTATTTATTCAGTCATAAAGTATTTTCTACACGATGGCAGTTTTGTGATTTATTGTTTTTCTTTTCGTGGAAAACAAAGCTGATTCGGATCGCAAGAAACGTACAGTAAAAAAGTGGGTCACAAGTCAAAAAGGTCGAAGACCACTGATCTATATCACGGTTAGATTGTAGTAATAATCATAATCGTCTACTTTGAAAATCGGAATTCGGCGAAATTAAGTTGTAAGCTAGATAATATATGCGGGTATTGCTTGCATGCCTAAATACACGACTGCAATGTTCCCGTTGGCAACCGACTCGGTTCGGCTCGTCGGTGGCGGAGCGCAGGCGCCATACTGGTTCCGATTTTCTGTAAGGATTAGTTAAGTGAGTTCGCCGACTTCGATCTTTTTATCAAATTTTTAAATCCATGACAAACGAACCTGTAATACGTTTTATGCCCATTGCCAATAACACAGATCGCGTCCATAAATATTTAATTTTTCGACTGTTTTCCGTTTATTTTAGATTACAGCGAAACCATAACTCTCAATCGATTATATTTTCGTTAAATATGTAATGTACATATAGTTACCAATAATCATAATCGCCCAAATAATGGCTATGTATAAGCGCGTATGTTCTATAACGAATAAATATTCGGATTTCAACCACTTGCATATAAGCATTTTTGTACGCATTCTTGCCGGGCACTGGTTCAATACGATTTCATACACATAGTGTAACATATTTGATATTAATACAATCAGCAACACAACTCGCTGGTTAAAAGACATTAAGAGGACTGAATTGATGACCATAATATATAGATGTACGTATACATTCAACCTACCGTTAAAAATATGATTACCACATTTTTGTGTAATAATAACAATATCTTCTTTCCAGTCAGGTGGCACTTCTGAGGATCTTCCTTTTCAAATATGTTTAAATGTTATTATAACCCATGTCATCGAACTTATTCATTATTCATTATAAATATATTTTCGTTCAATAAATTAAAGGAAAAAAAACAATATCTTATAACCAAAGCGCCCAAATCGTGCTCAAGTCCAAGGCCGCTCTTTTCGTTTTTTCAGCTCTATGTTAGTGGTCTTTTCGACAATATCGCGTTCTTAATAATAATAACTGCGTGCACAGTGTGTATTGCAGGGATGGCAAATAAGTGACACGGATGACTCAGTGGCGTATCGAGGATTTCAGATCTGTGGGTCTGCCACACTTATGAGAGGCCTCTGTGTATAGAAGCTTCAACCAACTATATATTACAAAGTCACTCGCTGCGCTCACGATTTACTTAATTTATATCACATTTGATATCAAAATTCAATATAACTTATGTTTTCATAGAAATATGTTTGAGCCTTTGTATAGTTTATACATAATCATTATTTAACACCTATTATTTTTTATTGATTATTTTAGTATTACACAGATTAAAAAAAAAAAAAAAAATGTTCTGTAGTTTGTCATTTTGAGGGGCCACATTTTACTGAGAAAAAAACTGTGGGCCAGCTGACCTCCTAAATCCCCCCTAAGTCCGCCCCTGACGGATGTCGAGCTTGGCACGGTCGATATTTTTTCAGAAGTCACTTCCATGTAATATGTATTCGTTTACATTTTTATAGATACATAACGCACGGTACACACCGTGAAAAAACCGACTCTCTTACCTCCTTGGTCTGTCGATCGTGGTTTTATGGAACACGGAGAAAAAATAAGTCGTCGTTGTTTGAGCTCTACAGAAATCATAATAATAATTGTTCTCATACAAAACATTATCGAATTTACGAAAACACGCGTAAAAATCACAAAAAACGTGACATCTCGATGAAAACGCATCGTCGTACTGGCACGGGCGAAAAAAATCCGCGGCGACTCGGGGGTTCGTGTGCGTTATTTTGGCATTTGAGTCTATTTTTCGAACACCATTTCCGTCTAAACGCGCGCAAACAAAACACGACGCGCGAGATGTTTATCTCTCTTTATTTTCCCACCCTCGTCCACCCTCGGCCATACGTATACTTGCATATTATTTATGTTGTTGATATACCATAATATTATGGTGCACAGCTACGTCATGGTCGCGTAACACATCGCCGACGCTACACCCGCACCCCCACACGTCACGGGACCCCGCGAGAGCACCAGGTGCGCACACCGGCCCGTGGTGGTGGTGGTGGTGGTGGCGTTTTGACGTCAGGTAAACACAAACCGGGTATATAAAATATACGCACGCCGACGCCGCGTGTTTTCGTGCAGGTAATAGGTATACTATAGTACCTATTCCCCGTGGTCGTCGTCACACGCGCGTCGGTTCCGCGCCACAGAGGACGCGCAATTAGTATTATTCGTTACTTTTTTTTTTTTCATTATTTTCCGTAGCAGACACATCCGGTACCGTTCGGACGAGCTCTCGTATGAGTATAACATATTAACGTCACACATACACACACACTCGTCTGACATTGGGTTTTAATTGCACACACACACACACGAAAAGTAGGCGAGTACGTATTATTTTAACACGATTATTGTGCGTGTGTGTGTGTGTGTGTGTGTGTGTGTGTGTGTGTGTGTGTGTGTGTGTGTGTGTGTGTGTGTGTGTGTGAGCGGACGGAATCACATCGTACCCGCACGCGTGGTGGTCATTAAAGCGTTTTGCCTGTTTAGGTATGCGGTGCTCACGGAACGGAACGAACGGCGCGTTGCCATAGGGACACGGCGTGCCAAAACAAAAGCGACGTCGGACCGCGTCGCACACGGGCCGCGGCCGCATCCAGTGAAAATGCAACTGTCCGCCTTCAGGTACACGCTGGTCCTGGTCATCCAGCTCTTGCTGCTCGCCGTCGACCTGTTGTTCAACACGTTCATCCACCGGCACCTGGCCAACACGGGCGTGTCCATACTGCTCTTCGTGTAAGCCCCGCGCCGTCTGTTTTGTTTTTTCAACTCTTATGTATAATTTTTGTTTTTTTTTTTTTTTTTTTTTTTTTTTTTTGTTTTTCTGTCCCGTTCCCGGCCGGCGGCGCGTCTCGTGATCTCAACGCGCGCGTACAGGCTTCAAGACATCGGTCAGCTGATCGCCATCGCGGTGCTGCTCATCACGTTCTTCCAGACCAACATATTCCAGGTACCTACGCACTCGTCATGTACTATTTCGAACAGGGACCGGGTTGGGGGGGAACGGGTCGCTAGTGATCCCGAAAACGGGGTTTTCCGCCGCCCTCGGTGCTGGGATCGAATTTTCAAACGACCGTATTCGTCGTAGGTACACGCCGGATTTCAGTCCTCGAAATCTCGGACCGTTATTTGTGCCGTACGAGCACGGTAGTCTAGTGATGGTACGAAATAGCAGTAGCAGCTATAATAGCACTGCTATTTCTCAATAGCAATAGCAGTGACTGCTATTTATTTGATATTTTTATTTTATTTCAGCCTATGTTTCTACACTGTAGTGATGGTATGAAATTAAATATTTATATTATTTTTGTATAATAAAATAATTCTAATTAGCATTATACAGTTGTCACTATAACGGATTCGACAATAATAGACATTCAATTGCCTAAAAATTATTGCGCTCAAATTTAACAGTAATAGCAGATAGCAGGTAGTAAACTAGTAACAGTATTTAATATTCTGTAGTTTGATTAGCAGTCACTGGTCACTGCTATTTTCACTGCTATATTGTTAGAGTAATTATTTATAATATTATCAGTTCAAATAATAGCTGTTATCTCGAAAAACAGCTATTCTACATGACTAGCAAAATAGCAATAGCTGCTATTTTTCACTGCTATTTTCAAATAGCAATAGCAATAACAGTTGCTAAAAAAAATAATAGCATTTTACGACCACTGTACGGTACGAACTACGAAGATCGGCCGCCGTCGTCGACGTGGTTTTTATAGTATATATGCTATCACGGGCGTTACGAACATATTTTTTTGGGGCAGTTGCCCAAAAATATTTTCGGTGGTTGGTAATATTTTGTCTGGCTGTTAAATTATTTTATGAAAACTGTCATCATAAAATAAGTCATATTTAAGTTTTAATCAGTCTGATAGACTCGGTCACATGATATATTTCACCGATTCGTTCTAGTTAACAATGCAATAGCCTATTGGCACGCTGAAACGCATGCTGTATTGTTTCAAAGTATAAATGTAACGCAATGTTAAAATATAGCTTTGTAATATTAAACATGTACCTATCGCCCTGTTGGATTATTTTAACAAAATTTATATTGTAAAATTATATCAATATTTATGTTCTAGTGAAAAACAATATGTATGTGTACATACATGGGTGGGTAGCTCTGATATTTGCTCCTATAAGTAAAATGTTCGTGACGCCACTGTATGCTATGGTATTTATGATACACCACGTAAACCCGTCGACGACGCGCTAGATTGATGCCGACCAAAGTCGACCGGCGTTGCACCATATGTACTTTTACGTCCTTTCGATTTCAATAGCATTAAAAAAGTCGTTACAAATTACCATGATTGTTATCGTGTTGAAATAACAAGAAATGAAAACTTGATGAATTCATTTAACTGAAATTTAAAATCCAAAATGTATTTAACACAAACGTATTTCAAATAATGTAAATATTATCATTATACACGTGAATGTTTTTTAAATCAACATTTTTTAAATTTAAAGGACTTCTTTGCTAATGTCGGTAAGAAATTATTTTGTCAGTTTTTGGCTCTACAGAATTTTCAAAACCCAATCTCATAGTTGGTCAAACATCTAACCGATTTCTTGATTATTTTTCCTTCGTGTTCATTGGAGAAAATCCATTTTTACAATGGTTATCAATTATCATGATGATCAATTACCAAGGAATTTTATGTATTATTGAACTTCAATATTTTTTATGACCCTCAAGGGAGTTGTGACCCCCAAGTTGAGAATCACTGGGTTCACACAACCGACACCATGAACTTGGAAACTACTAATATTATTTTTCTCCGATCATATTGAATGGCTGCATTTTTTTCAGGCTGGTTTCATTGTGTTGCTGTTCAACGAGTTCCGGTCAACCATTATCACCGGCATTGGCTATTTTCTCCTCACGTTATTTGTACAGGGATGGACACTGGCTAACCGTTTCAAAGGCCAAGTATTTTTCTACTGGCCAGACGGACTTTACATATTTTTTGTTCTCCATAAGTTTAGTAAGTTACTAGAAAATACCTGTCTGCCACTATAATATATAATAGTTTGACTAGATGCATAAGTTAGGTTACAAAACTCTATGCAAAATATACAAGTGGGCCTTAGTTTTATTAAAATAATTTTATTATATTATAAATATTTTGGATGAGATGTTGATAAAAAAAAAAAAAAATACAATGTACCTAGGAAATTGGTTAAAATTATGTACTAACTAACAAGTCACACCGTAATATATTGTTTCTTCAATGATATCACAATCAAATGATTCCAATTAAATTTCGAGCAATCATTAACCCATTTGTATTTGTGGAACAGTGGTCTTTTAGCCATCATGTCACTCACTTTGACTAGTTCTGTAATTTACCAATTTAATAGGTATATTATATTTCTAAAAAGAAACGATAAAGTAACATTACAGTGTTTAATCAAAATCACTTTAACTTAGTTAATTATAATGATTTTGTATGATTAATTATAAGTTATTATTATTGATAAAAGTGAATTAGACATTTCATTTTTGCAATTTCCATAAACTTGATAAGTAATAACTAATAAAAGAATGCTTCTTTCATAGATTATTAATGTGTTGATAATCCTTTAAATTATACAACAAATATGCTATTGAGACAATTTTTCACTAATTTGTAAATTTAAATAACAAATTTCTTTGGAAATTTTATATAGTTTTTTTATTTGTCTATATAAAAAGTTGTTTGCTTTACAGTATTTACTACTAGTACATCTTAAGTTAAAAAAATTAAAAGTTATCACTGAATGTTGCCTAAAATACCTACACGGCAGTCCTCTGAATCAGATTATTTGTAATAAGATACAAGAGCAAAACCGATTTAACTGACAAGTTTTTCAAACAGCCAAATAATACAATGAACAAATAGTACAATGGTTACAGCGCATATAAATTCGATTAAACGTGTTAATTTAATAATATAGAGATTGGTAAATAATACGGATGCAATCACATTTTTATAATTTTGAACAACTTAAATGCCTATCATAACAGAAATTTCAATACAATTTTATAGATTTTACTATTTAAAATTACAAAATTAAAAATGACGATTTGTTTTTCATTGATTACAGCTTCATGTTTGCACTATTACTTATACAAAAGAACTGCTCTCAGTATATCAGATCCTAAATTTTACTCTGATGAGTGGATTAGTCATCGTATAAACCAACAATCAGGTCAACGAAGTCCAAAATATTGAACAAAGTGAAATTACATTGTTGACAATGGAAAATGATAAGAAAATATCAATAAGAGACAATTGGCAGTAAACCAAAATCACTTTAACTTAGTTAATTATAATGATTTGTTATGATTAATTATAAGTTATTATTATTGATGCCAATGCCGTAAGAGGTAGAAACAAGCCAAAAATGAAACTAGGATATTCATTTTCACAACAAATGTAATGTTTATTATAATATATAAATAAATAAATAAATAAATAATAAATATATAATTTAAAACAAATCACAATAGTTTTAAAATACAAATACAAATTTTTGATCTCAATTTTAAATAAATATATTTACTTTATGTGTAATCCTGATTGGTCATACAATCAATTAAATAATTTATAAGCTAAGGTAATTTTAGCTTTTTACTATGCTAATAAAATATGGTTGGTGAAAATAATTAAATATTCATCCTGCATAAACCGAATATACATTCCATGTCATTATAGGAAAGACTTTTAGGCTAACCTAAATGGATCAATTTTACCAACCTTTTTAATAATTTATAATAAATAAATAAGTCAATGTTTTTTTTTTTTTTTTACATACCTTCAAAAAAAAAAAAAAAAAATTCTACCAAAATAAATTTTAAGAGAAAAAGTGCACATACACGTAAATAATATAATTAGGTTATTCACTGACATTTGGTGTTTTCTTAAAATAAAAGTCACTGACCAATGAAAAATGATCTGATGGATAGGACAAAGAGGGTACTCGATTTTCACCAATATCTCTTTCTATTGGCATGTTCAGTATGTTACCGACCGTTAACTGGTGTTTAGTGTAAAACATGTAGTCGATGGTATGCATAACTTCGCCTTCGCCTCCTCGAATTTTCCACGAGGTATATGGCGGTTCTGAACCGGACACCTTATATGCACTGTCCAGAGGTAAATTAGGACAACTGCACATTGTATTATAGACTGGTTCTGTGGGCTCAGCATTGAAATCACCACATACAATTGTCGGGCGGCCAGCCGCATGGAAAGATATAAATTGTAATAAATCTTTGCCTTGTTCATTCCGTAGTGTGGACAGCAAGGCTCCTTTACGAGCTTTTAGATGAGTAGTGGAGACACATATTTCTTTTTGTGTACACTTGTCTTTAAGAATCAATAATAAGGACACCTAGAAAAAATAAATAAAACATAAAAAACATAATGAAACCAATATGACGTTGTTATTAATATGAGCTTTACCTGATTACTTTGCACTGTCCAAACTTGCAATATTTTATCGTGCTTTTCCACCAGATCAAACTTGTTGTTTTTGTAAAATATTGCACATCCATCAGGCCCATTATTGTCTTTGATGTATACACATGGTGAATCTGGTTTAGGTACAAATATACCGCTATAAGATTGTGTAGCTAAGGCTCTGCTGAGAAAATCAAAATGATCAACTTCCTGCAAAAAACACAATTAACATAGAAATCCATGTGATTCAAATTCAAATATTTCAATATTAACCTGCAAACAAATAATATCAGGATTATGTCTTAGAATTTCTTCGAGCATATGACACCTCCTTCGTTTCCATTCCAAAGCTTCTAACGGGCATTGGTCAAATTTGTCATTATTCTGTCCCAACGCTGTAAAATAAAAGGTGATGATCATAGTATAACACTAAGAATAAATTACTAGAACAGTTACCTTGAGATAGAACATTCCATTGAAGTACTCTTATAGAATTTCCTTCAACACTATCTGGATCTAAACAAATTAAATCAATACATTAGTTTAAAAGTTGTCACTAAACTACTGGTAAATAAAATGATATTGAAATTATTTCATGAGAAAATAATAATTTTAGAATAATTATGTGTGTGTGTTTTTTTTAATCATTTTACATGTTTTAGTACCATTCATGTAATCATAAAAACAGTAATAATAATCATGTATTGATCAAACATGTTGAAAAAAAAAAGTTTCAAGAAAATATATTTTACATTCAAGACACAGTATACCTAGGTATTGATTATAATTACAATTGTAATAAATGTTCAACGATAAAAAAAAAAAAATAATAATTTCATAATACCAAAAAATAATTTTACTAAACCATTTCTTCAACTACAAATGAACTCGATAAAAAAATTAAAAGACAACATATAATGTACCTATTTTTGTAGTTAGTACTAATTTTTTAATGTTGATTTAGTTGTTGTTTAGTTTGTGAAAAAATATTTGTAAAACACATATCTATGAATAATAAAGAAATGTTTCAAATAATATTATATATGTAATACTGACCATGTGGGATTGTTGAAAATGTTCTTTTGATGAGTTGAGAATGAGGACATTGATCATTATGTGTTTGACAATACTCAAGTAATTGTTGATATGTCACTTGAGAGTCAAAATTTAATTCCTTATCTTGAGAATCTTCATTATCAATTTTGACAGAAGATGTAAAACTGCCCATCCTAAAAAGATTTGTTAATGTGACCATTACTGAATTTTAACTTTAGTTAATTTAGTACAGTTTAATAAACAAAATATGGTTAAAATAAGGTGATTAAAAAAAAAAAAAAAAATTAGCTATGGTAAAAAAAAACTATTAAATTTCTATGGATTCTATATATCTATGACCATACTAAGATTATAAACAAATTATAAATTAATAAACAAACCCATTATTGTCGCAGACAGGTAGCTACTTTTGTAAAATGTATTTGGTCAAATACCAAAAGTATAAATATGAATTAAATATGATAATAAAAAAAAAAAATAAAAATATTTTTCAATTTTAACAGGCTATTAGTGTGTGTTGTATAGAGACCAAAATTTTAATGAATAAACAAATCACTAAAAGATGATGTCGGTGATTATGGCAACATTACTTTGGACAAAATACTAAGCTAATAATATAGTAGTAGTGGTAGTAGTTTAAGGTCAGCTTCTTAAACGTTAGATTAACTCATCACGGGCGCACAAAGGCATCTATGAAACGGACTCTTACCAAATATATTTTAACATGGACGCTGTTCTCGTCCTTGCAGACGCTTTATACGAGTCACTGTTACTGTTAGAGCAGTACATTTTCCTCGGCCACAGTTTTCGTGGAGTCGCGAGGACCGTGGTGGTTCGCACAACTGGCCTAATCATCGCGGAGGTGGGTGGTGGTGTGTCGAGACGAGTTTACCGAGTGATATCTCACGATTGGAACCTACCCCAATGACGTGGTGTGGTGGTGAACGAATACATGATTAGATGGTGGTGGTGGTGGTGGTGATATGACTGAGACCATGACAACAACACAATTAGTATAATATTATATTATTACACTTTTACATAGAATATCATAAAAATGGTGTCTATCGAGCGGAGTGTGTGAAAACGGACAAAGTGTGTATCTCGTGTATGAGAGTTTAGGGCGTTTTGGTCCCACGGCCGGCGGCGGCAGCGGCCACCTCGGATACGTACAGCGTTTCTTGTGTGAACTTCTCGGCGCACCGCAAGTAGTACATAGTTTGTGTGTGTGTAAAAGTTAAATAATATCGTAGACAGCAGCTCGACGTAGTTGTAGTAGTAATAGTCAGTAGCAGCAGCAGCAGCAGCAGCAGTCTGCGGAAAAAATATTCGCGATTCCCCCTCGGGGGAAACTGGCAACTGCACGCCCGTGGCCCGAAGTGCCAATAGGTAACAACAACAGTCGACAACAATGGTAGAGACGACGGCGGGATATCGATAACAATGTGCGTGTGAGCGTGAATAATCGGAATAATCGGCGACTGAACCGGGGACGGAAGGGCGTGTAAACTGTGTAAAGGACGGATTCGTTTTTCGCCCCCTTGACAGTCGCGACGAGGGGGGCCGTGAATCGAGAAAACGGTAGAATAACCGATCGGACAATGACGTCCGGTTATCAGCTCGACTATCTTATCACACCACGTTCGCGTGATAACGAGGTGGAATGCGCGCGCGCCAGCCGACGACGGCGGGCCGGGGCGCGATCTCGCGAATACAAATTATAAAAAAAAAAAAAAAAAAAAAACGATCGCCTTGTCGTCACTTCGTCCGGGTCACGATTCGGCACCGACGCACCTATACCACAGAATAAAAACGTAAGGGGATGCAGCCGTGTAGGAGGTGCTCGCTGCTCGGTACCCCGGAATTATTTCAAATCGCCACTGCTGGTTTATTTCGAGTCGAGCGTTCGTTTCGCAATCGTCATTGCTCGATTCGTCAAAAGTTATTTTTATTATTATTATTATTTTTTTTGTTCTATGAGATTGCCAATGATCATAGTAAATAGGAAAAACATTAAGTAACACGGATGGTCAATGATACCCGACTGTTACGCATCTGCGACGATTCGGTCGACTATAGAGTAAAAAAATATAATATGGGACGTACTATTACTGTTACAACACCATTGATAGTTTATCCATGATAAATCTGCTTCGAAATTCGGGTGAATAAATTTTATATACAGAAGATAGAATGGCACCTTATTATTTATAAGTACGTCTGATGTTATGTTTGCGATTCGAATAAAAATAAAACGTTCATTACAGAACATTTTATAACGTAATGTTCGTTGAGCAATAAATAAAAAATAAAAAATCCGTTTTACATTCTTACGACCTGACACTATAATACGACTTAAAGTTGTGTAATTTTTTTCTCCTTTATTTTAAAACGATCTGTACAAAAAACACGTTTAGTAATTTAGATATAATAAGGAAACATAACATAATACTAAAAAACAGCTTTTAAGGAAATCGTCCATTGGTGGTGACACCTTCGAACTTTTAGTTGTATTTACGATCTTACTTAAGTAGATCGCGATTCCAATTACGTTTGAGCCTGCGTGGGGGGTTGCCTGAGATATACAGTGATGCTATGTCTCCAGTGGCGGACTTAGAATTTTGTTTTTTTTGGGGGGGGGCAATATTTTTTACATCAGTACATTTTTTTATAAAAACCCTTATATTAGTATAATGGTATAGCTATATCCTTACACATATTATGGGCCAAGGGGGGAGGGGGCTGGACCCTCTGCCCCCACTTGAATCCGCCACTGCATGTCTCTAATGAGAGGATAAATACTGGAGTTGAGTTCGGAGTGGAAACGGTGGTAGTGAATTTTGGCGTAGCTGTGTTGGATTGTGTTGGATTTCGGGATGAAAAGAAGTTATCAGGAAAAAATATCCCAATGATAATAATGAGTCTGATTCAAAATGATGGCGTGATTTGTGATTATGTTTTAACGAAAAACTACGTTACGACGGCAAGACTTTTTTTAAACCTTTTCTAATATTTTGCAATAATCGGTTTCAGTCGGACGATATCCGTGAACGTAGAGGCGCCTATAACGACGACAAGTCAGTTTTCCGAAGAGGCGTTGACTTTTTCGCAGCGAGTGCATAGATACCACAGATAACCTACGTTGGCAATAGTTTTTGATAGATTGTGTTGAACGCGATTCGCTTCCGGAAAATATTCGCGGCGCGATTCACGAACACACCTCGAAAATATTCAGGACGCCATTTACATCAAAAACGTATATCGGAACCCTCGGTGGATTTTGAAAAAATTTCGGAAAGGGGTCCAGAATAAAACAATATGCTCGAGTACTCATGAGAGAATCACATTGATTTTCAATCGAGAAAAACCACGTTCGTTATTTTTTATTTATGCTTTACTTTTATCCGACACCTAGGATTCACAAATTAAATACAAACGCAAACAAAGCGTTCGTGCAAAATTTACTTGAGATTCAACAGTACACGACATAAATCGGTGCCCTGCAGACGAGGGGTTTAGCCCCGTGGACCACTGGTTGGAACGCGACTCGTATACGGTCTACGCCACACACTCGGCGTGGACGGACGACGGTGCACTGCGCGACTTCGTGCCCGAAGTTTACTCATGCAAAGACAATCAAATAATAACCCTTGTTATACTGTCGTCACCAACAAACTACATCGTCTTGAGCGTCCTGTGTTTGGGGGGAGGGGCAGTTGCTCGTAAAGGTTTTTAATTCTGTTTGCCCGAACATTATTCTACCGTGGCCGTCACCGTCCACAAACAGATTACAAAATGATTTCTTTCGAAATCGTATCTTATCTCGAAGTACGATGTGATGGTTTCACTCGGCGATAAATCGCTAAAGCCCGGAATACGCGAGGCTATAGTATTTCAAGCTAGGATGGCAAGGCAATACTAGTAAGCTAGAAAGCTAGTAATTTTAGCTTCGTGTTAACAGAGCTGGTTTTGTTTTTAAGCTAGCAAGCTAGGGAATATCCTAGTAAGCTAGCATTTCGAGCCCAGCTAGTTTAATAGGATTGCGTTTTATTTATTTATTTTTTGTGAGCTAGCACACCTCCCACCACTGAATTTACTATCCTAGCTAGGTGTTCTATCACCGTGTGGACAGCAAAGCTGGTACATGATCGGCTAGCGCACAGTGTTGACTCTTTATTTTTATTACGCCACGTGGTTTGCTAAAAGTGAATCGGTATAACTGTTGTTGTAGGTTTTTTTATACGTCAAAATGCCAAAATTAAGTGGTGATATTAATTTAAAGTTTGTTGAATTATATCGCGGAGAAGAATTTCTATGGAATGCCAGTATTCCATCTTATACAATCAA